>OZ023213.1:28967865-29032865 GCA_963995525.1 Escarpia spicata
GTTTCAGATACCGACATCTTCACTACTGTGTTGAACATTCGTTCTTGTCACGATATAGTGTACAACAGAACTGCGCGTTGTCATGGCGTGACATCACAGCAAATCAATTAGCAGTGACAAAAAAGTGGCGAGTATTGATCGATATGATGCATATTATATGCAGCATCACAATGACAAATAACAAATGCCTGGGTTAGTTTTGTTATACAGGTTCACGTTGATAGACCGTCGTTTTGCAAATAAAAACACCTTCGACAGAAATTCATTGGACACACATGCACTTGACCTAAGCACTTGTTTTGGCGTTAAAGATACACTGTATGGCTCATCGGGGTCGAGCTTCCTGACGGCTTTCACTCACCCCTGTCATCGATATATCTGTACGTGTAGATATATATGTAGATGCAGATGCATCCACATTTATGGATGTGCCTTCTCTTCTTCCCCTTGAAAGTGTACCGGAATGGCATATTCTCGTCGTTTCTGTAGTAGAGTTTGTTTTTACGGGGTAGGGTTACTGGCCCTACGCCCAACCCTCCTCCTTTTTCAACCTGGCTTGGGACAGGCTATGACGGAGTTATATATATATATATATAAATATAATATATTTATATAAGCGGGGGGGATTGGGGGCTGAATTTCAATGTTTTTTTGTTGATGAGCTTCGGGGCATTACATATGACGAATTTTGAAAAGCCTCAAGGTGGTTTTTTCACGGAGCCTCAAGAGGGTGCACAGACGTAGGTTTGCGTAGAGCCTCTATGTGTGTTTTGGCGAACCTCAGTGAGGTGCATTTGGAGGTTTTTTGTGGATATCTGATTTTTTCCTTCTCCTTCAGCCACTTTCCCTGTCGCTTCCATCGCTCGTTCCCCAAGTACAAGACAAAAGGAAGATTACCGCGATTATAATATTAAGCATTGTGAAGTTTGTCAATGATTGCTACTTTTCCATATCTTATTACGTAACATGATACTGTTGGTTCTCCACATGTTATACGTGTAGGTAATTTGAGTGAGATGATGACGTTTCAATAAAATAGTATGGATTTAATGTACTCGAAGAAAATCGAAACATTATACGTTGGTTTTTTATGCACTTGACGTCAACATAGGTGTGTCTAGGGGAGTCTGTTGCACGTGCCCCCTAGACCTTTTGAATTTGACGTGACAGTAGACCTTTATGAATGGGTCCATGTGACCGTGCCCCTAGACCCTTGGAAATGTGTCTCCGTTCAGGTTGTAATAAGCTGAAGTTATGCCGACGCAGCGGCGAACAAATTTCTTCAGCACTCCCCCCTCTCGCAAGACTCCCCACCCCCGTCTTCGGGTGTGACAGTCGAGCCGAGACAGCGGGGAAGCTTAGTTACGGCGTAGCGGGCGCGAAATGTTTTCTTTGGTTCGGCCGCCAGTGGAGGTTTTTGTGCCCACCTAGACTACCTTCTCTGGACACACCCCTGTTCAATTTAGGGTTTCTTCGTTAAACACTGCCAACCAGGTACACAACTACTGTGGTTCGAGTAATTCAATGGGTGCATCCATGAAAAATGGTGATCAATTCAAAACACCTGACCAAAATTCAAAATGGTCGTCATTTTGAGCGAATATAGTAAAAATCGACGAAAAAGGACTTTTGATTGGATGATGCTAGAAACATGATTTTTTGGTGCATAATGAGTTCATTGGAATTTGTTCGAATGATTTTATGTTGACATGACATGGCAATAAAGCTGTTGTTAAAATTTGTTTGTAAGATAACATTTATTTACAGTTCTTCATTTGCACTGATCAGTCATCATGACTGAGCTACGAGTATGCTAATAGCTATACATACATGTACATGTATATGGCTACTTCTGACAAGAAACATACAAAACCTTTGCAAAATGGCATACAGTAATCACGAATGAATCTGTATCATAAATGTACAACATTTAAAAGTACAAAATTAAATGTTCAAATTAAGAAATACTCAATTATAAATTTATTGAAACACAATGAAACGCAATTTGAGAGCATTTTTTGTAATGACAGGTTTCATTTGGACATTGACAATGTGTATAATATCATTAATCAATTCAAAACCAACGGTATATGAAAGGGACGCCATTCTCATTACATTCTCATAGAAAAGTTTAGTTCCGCCATTTTCTCTCATCCTCTTCTATTTCCTCTGTACTGTCACATTCTTCCTCATTATCAGATCTAGCGTCATTCTCATGCTCATCGTGTTTGGTGAACGGGGTGAGGCACATGGCTTCACCAACACAGAAGAAGTACGGTGTGCAGGACATTCATGCAGAATGACAGCTACGTGCATGATTGCTGCAAGCTTTCCCTACAGCTTTACACTCACAGTTGATGACGTCCATGGGGGCAGGGGGTTCCTGGTCCTCTTGCGCTGCATGTAGTTGACACACCCCATGCACCAGTTACAAACTCCCATCCATAATCAGCGATATCAACCACGGGCGGAGTCTGCTGATCTGCTGCCTTCCAGAGCATGACTGGGTAGCGAGCTCGCAGGATGTGGTAGACCAGTCTAACGTCTGTCGAAGGAAGATACTTGATACATACAGCTTTCCCTCTGGTCCTTTTGGAGTATAGCGCATACCTGGCAGAAGCCATGCTTGTGCCTTCAGCAACAACATAGAGCGAGCTAACGAATTTCCGTCCTGTCTCCATCAGCTGTTCGAGAGTAGCACCCTCTTCACCGAAGACAGTGTAGAGGCCAGAGTGGTCAGTAGAGACTTCAATACCTTTAGCGCCATCGCTTTGCCAAGACCAAATGGATAGGACACAGTATCGCAGCCTGACAGTGTATGCATAATAAGTAGTTGGAGGGATTTCGGACCAAGGAGGAAAGAACTTTCATTTGTGTTGAGGATAGCCCCACTCCATCGATCAAGCTGCACACGAGCTGTTAGCTGCGTACTACACACCCAGAAAATGCAAACGTTGCGATATCTTGAAGCGTTACCTGAAGGTGTCTTCCAAAAGGAAAATCAGTCTCAAGCTCCGCCCTCCAGCAAGCTGATGTCAACAGCGGCCATTGCAAGACAGCTGCACTCATCCTGGCAATGATGGCTGAGTTTGATGAAAAGAGCGACAAACGTTTTGTAGAAGCTAAGGTATGTAAATGTGTATGAGTATTTATAAAAATTATATTTGATTTGATATACAAAATTAGTATGTGGGTTGTCCCGCTTCAACTAGGTCATGATGATGTAATTCAAATCATCAATATAAAGCGGGAAAACTTGTAGTAGTCACCTTAATGATGAAACGATAAAATGTCACCGTGCTACCATGGCAACATTTCTGATTAGCATTGTACTGAACACGATTAAATATTTATTAATTAACCTGGGGCAATTCCTGAAATGGAAAGGCTGATTCCCAAATTTTAACTGTTTATGTGAGAGCAGTGTTATCAGAATCGCTTAATCATAGGTTTGCTGACAATAAAGATAAATATAGTTTACATAAATATAATAATTTAATTTACATATGTGTTGGTTATAGGATACGTCTTCGACATCAGAAGTGAAGCAGCTGCCAACCTTGCCTGAGACACCTTGCCTCGTTTTGTGTGGTAAGGCGTATTTGGTGTATATTGATATTTTCAAGATTTTACAATAATAATAACTTTATTTAGACACTCATTTCCAAAGTACAACTCTATTCAATGGTGTTAACAATGTTTCTAAAATATTAATACTAATGCAATAATTAATAGAGGTATTAAAATGCGAGTAATAAAATTAAACGTCTATAAAGTTTGCTATAATAAAACTGTGCTAAACAATCATGATCTAAAGCTATAATTAAATATACATTACCTACAACAATTACAGTATGATATTGTGGATAATAAATTAACATTAAAAATAATAAATAAATAAATATACAATAATATATTAATAAATATAATTATATCTGCTTTTGATCACACATCGCGTGGTGCGTACTTCCAAGTGTTCCGCAACGCCAAAATACGCGCAAGACACACAACTACGGCGTGTAAGACTCTAGTGAACTCGCTCGTGACGCCAAGGACCACGGCAACGCGGTGCTCCACGGTATCAGTGACTGCCTGGTGCATCTCCCGGAGATGGTCCAGTGCTTCGCGGAGTGAGTAGCTCCACAGATCCAGCGCAGCGACCGACATCAGAGCATCACCGCAGGACCCAGACTTTCTCACCTGCTACCGGTGAAGCGGCGCACAGAGTATAAAACAGTGATCCTTGTCCTCAACATCCCTCACAACCAAACACCCGCGTACCCCGCATCACTGACCACTTGCCACGTGCCACGCCGGTCGCCACGATCCGCAGGTCGCGCCCCCCTGACCATGCCACAATACAACCCGGTGCGATATGACCAGCGATCTCTCTCTCGAGCCGGACCACCCCTGTGGAACGCGCCGCCGGAGGAACTGTGGCTGATCACCTCACTGGACGCTTTCACAGCACGCCTCAAAACACACCAACTCCGCTTTCAATGTGTAAATGTGTAACATGTTGTTTTAAGGCCATCTTTCTATGTTATTGCATAATTTACTAGTTTATAAATAAAGTTTATTATTATTAAATAATTATTTAGAAAATATACTAGTTTAATAGAAGACAACTAAAATATTATACTAATGAATATTATGATATGATGATGTCACATGAAACTGATATGATGATGCCACATAAAACTACACATTGAAAGCAAGTTCAAAATAATGTGTCTTAAGACGCGCCCTAAAAGTGTTCACACACTCGATCAAACGTAGATCCCACGGTAGCGCGTTCCAGAGCGTCGAATAACACTTAGATTTGGGAGCTCATTGATATGGCATGCATATTCTGTATAATTATAATATAATAACTTGAGGTTATTAATAACAAAATTAAGTGTTTTTTTGTTTTTGGCACAGAAACCTTTTGGAAAACTTTTTCGACAGTTTTTGACACTGCCTTGTCAGAAATAGCTCTCTGATAGTCCAGAAAACAGCTGTGGTCTTCTAGCATGGTGTTGACTTGTAAAACATGTCTAATTCACAATATTACATATTTTGTAGCGGAGCATCTATACATTAGCTTGATGCTGTACTTTACTAACTTGAGCTGGGACTTGTTACAGGAGAGTCTCTGTTGACTGTTAAACCCATGATATTGGTCATGGACAAGCTTGTTGTGGCCAGCCACATAGAGGATATGGTTGTTGGCACCAGCATGTTGATTGTGGCATATTTTGTGTTCAACATCAAATTTCCACTTGGAGCTGCTTCCACACTGGAATTCAGAGGTATGACATTTTGTACCTAACTATAGCGAGCAGAGTTGGGTTTTTGGTTTTTGTTTTGTCAAACACTTACAATAAATGTAGAAAAGCATTATCTTAGTGTATGATAGACAAAACGGGAAGGCCCACATATCTTGTATGTAGAATCATATGTAAAGGATGTTTACAACAATATTTTCTAACTCACATTGACTTTTTGGGTCAGAAGTTGGCTAATATTAAAATAAATATATTAACATAGCATCGTTGAATATGTATAATATATTCAGAATTAAAACATGTCACATTGCTGTAATAGTGGACACTTTTATCAATTATGTGTTAATAAGAATTAATTACTGTAGCATTGTGTTTAAGGATCAAATATGGTATACAGGTGTATGGGCTGCCAATGAAAAAAAACCCAGATATTACATAATAAACCGAATTTATTATTTGCAATATGTTGCAGATGCTTAATGCACATCAACCCGGAGACTGGCTGCAAAGTGCAGCAGGACAAACGAAAGAAGTCCACGACCATGAACAACAAGGTACTCGGTCTGATCAATATAATACATTATTATTACTATTATTTGTAGTAGTAGTAGTAATAATAGTAGTAGTAGTAGCAGTAGTAGTAGTAGTAGTAGTAGTAGTAGTAGTAGTAGTAGTAGTAGTAGTAGTAGTTGTTGTTGTTGTAGTAGCAGTAGTAGCATTATTTTTATTAGAAAAGATCAATAAACACCCTTAATTACTTTAATTTTAGTAGCTGTCATCGAATATCATCAGTCTTCAAAAGCATTTGTTGTCATTAACTGCGAGATGTCGCGCAGTTTGAAATATATTACCAGTTTAATCTACTGACAACTTAATATTGAGGATTAGTGGAAGACATTATAATAGTGGAAGACATTATAATAGTGGAATACTTTATAATAGTGGAAGCAATATTTCTAGCCTCATTCCACAACACGTCTTTGTTTGTAATGTTTGCACAAAATCGGGTCAAACCGGAAATGTTCCAATGTTTCGATTCTCGTAGATTTTCACGATGTTTTTTCCAAACTATATTATTGGAGTGAACACGTATCTGAATGGATGTTATTGCAATTTGTGGTGGGTTTGGTCTAAACATGAAATAGATTGACTGGCATACTATGCATGTCTAAATCAATAGTTAGTCATATGTTGTTCTCACAACTAGTGGCGAACTCAACTGATACAACACTCGTTGATGTTATCACAGCAGCAGACAAAGAGGTGCATCTACACGATCCAACACTATTCAATTATTCACAAAGCGGCTGTAGGCCACCAACAATCAAGTCAGAGCGTAGTCAGGATTATTTTTATTTTCCATGACAACTTAGATTTCTTGATTACTTAACTAATTAGATGAACATGATGCTCCGATATTCTGTTAAGTAAAGGTTGCACATTTAAAAGCGAATAGCTATTGTCAAAGCGGACATATAGCAACGTGAATAATCGTCTCGAGAGTAACCGAGTATTTGCATCACCACAAGATCATTAGGTATGCAATTCCTAAATTGTTGCCATGTGGTGAAGCCTTGATACATTAGCAACATAACATATCAATCCCCTTTGTTAAAACAACAACAGTATCAGCAGCAGGTTTTCGAGTTCACGTGAACTCATTTGTGTATGTTTCTAACTACGTGTAACTGGAATGTACGCATTCACAGAAAAACAAATAATCATTAATATTAGGTTCATCTCTTCAGTCACATACCTTCAAATAAAAACAACTCGAAAACGCAAATTTTTTAACACCACACCATCTCAAAGGCTAGCAATATTATATGCTGCTGAAATCTAGCACAATTCGGGCTGAGCAATTACGTAATTACTGCTCTTTCAGTCTGATATCGACAGCTCGACGAATCAACGTTTCAATAATCTTACACCAAATACACCATCACCCGAAGTAACATTTCGTCATGCTTCCCCATAGACGTGCCACCAGTGGCGGATTATCTAATATGCTTCATAAGCACGTGTCTATGGCCGACGAAGGCCAGCGGCCCAATTAATTTAGCAAGCACCAATAATACTGATGTACGCCCTATATATGTTTCACATATATTACAGAGGTGTTATTACATAACTGACTATAAAGCAACACCCTCCCCCGGCCGCCTTCAGATGTCATGACCGACAGTGCTACAATGGCATGCTATCGGCATGCACGTCACGATGCGACGATTTGTCCTTAAAATCACACATGTTTGATATTCTGTAACGTAAAAAAACACTAAAAGCATTGTCCTCAAGGAAAGTGTCACGTCGCAAAGATTTATGGGCTGCTTTGTGACGCGTTCCGCCGATAACTCCCAGCTACGAAGGCCAGTCATTATTACCAGTTTTAATCTACCGATAACTTAATATTGAGGATTAGTAGAAGACATTCTAGGGCCATATTTCTAGCCTCATTCCATAACACGTTTTTGTTTGTAATGTTTGCACAAAATCGGGTCAAACCGGAAATGTTCCAATGTTTCGATTCTCATAGATTTTCATGATGCTTTTTCCAAATATATTTGGTGTGAACACATATCTGAAAGGATGTTATTGCAATTTGTGGTGGGTTTGTCCTAAACATGAAATATATTGACTGGCATACTGTACATGTCTAAATCAATAGTCATATTTTGTTCTCACAACTAGTGGCGAACTCAACTGATACAACACTCGTTGATGTTATCACAGCAGCAGACAAAGAGGTGCATCTACACGATCCAACACTATTCAATTATTCATAACGCGGCTGTAGGCCACCAACAATCATGTCAGAGCGTAGTCAGGATTAATTTTATTTTCCATGACAACTTAGCTCTGACGTTCTGTTCAATAAAGGTTGCACTTTTAAAAGCTAACAGCTATTGTTAAAGCAATTATCGCAATGCGGACACATAGCAAACGCGAGTAATCGTAACGTGAGTAACCGAGTATTTGCATCACCACAAGATTATTAGTTATGCAATACTTTAATTGTTGTAGTGATGCCTTGATACATTAGCAGTATAACATATCAACCCCCTTTGTTAGAACAACAACAGTATCAGGAGTCTTTTGGTGCGCATTCACAGAATAACAAATAATCATTAATTTCAAGTTTATATCATCAATCACATACCGTCACCATTTATCTTATATACTAACAAATAAAATACTTCACAATGCAATTTTTTTATCACCACAACATCTCAAAGGCTAGCAATATTATATGTTGCTGAAATCTATCAAAAAACTGGCTCAGCAATTAATTAATTACTGCTCTTCCAGTCTGATATCGACAGCTCGACGAATCAACGTTTCTAATAAAATACCCAAATACACCACCACCCGAACTAACATTTCATCATGCGTCCCCATAGATGTGCCACCAGTGGCGGATTATCTAGTATGCATTATAGACACGTGCCTAGGGCTCACGCAGGCCAGGGGACCACGAAAATGCCCGAGCATATTTTTGTATAGACTGAATATACCTGAAACCCATCTAGTAATACATGATTTGGCCACGTGACGTGTCCGATCAAAGTACTGATGTATTAATGAACAACTGTGTGTCCTACCAACTAGATAAATGGCAATTCATTGTCATTGCAATGAGCGTGAGAGACAATACTATAGTTTTGTAAATGAGATATATACATCCTACCTGTTGCGCTTATCATTAGGCAGGCAGACGTCAGGATAAGACACCCCAACACAAGCCGGGGAAAAGCTGCTGAACTTAGCATCGGGTTTGTTTCAGATACCGACATCTTCACTACTGTGTTGAACGTTCGTTCTTGTCACGATATAGTGTACAACAGAACTGCGCGTTGTCATGGCGTGACGTCACAGCAAATCAATTAGCAGTGACAAAAAAGTGGCGAGTATTGATCGATATGATGCATATTATATGCAGCATCACAATGACAAATAACAAATGCCTGGGTTAGTTTTGTTATACAGGTTCACGTTGATAGACCGTCGTTTTGCAAATAAAAACACCTTCGACAGAAATTCATTGGACACACATGCACTTGACCTAAGCACTTGTTTTGGCGTTAAAGATACACTGTATGGCTCATCGGGGTCGAGCTTCCTGACGGCTTTCACTCAACCCTGTCATCGATATATCTGTACGTGTAGATACATATGTAGATGCAGATGCATCCACATTTATGGATGTGCCTTCTCTTCTTCCCCTTGAAAGTGTACCGGAATGGCATTTTCTCGTCGTTTCTGTAGTACAGTTTGTTTTTACGGGGTAGGGTTACTGGCCCTACGCCCAACCCTCCTCCTTTTTCAACCTGGCTTGGGACAGGCTATGACGGAGTTATATATATATATGTATATATATATATATAAATATAATATATATATATAAGCGGGGGGGATTGGGGGCTGAATTTCAATGTTTTTTTGTTGATGAGCTTCGGGGCATTACATATGACGAATTTTGAAAAGCCTCAAGGTGGTTTTTTCACGGAGCCTCAAGAGGGTGCACAGACGTAGGTTTGCGTAGAGCCTCTATGTGTGTTTTGGCGAACCTCAGTGAGGTGCATTTGGAGGTTTTTTGTGGATATCTGATTTTTTCCTTCTCCTTCAGCCACTTTCCCTGTCGCTTCCATCGCTCGTTCCCCAAATACAAGACAAAAGGAAGATTACCGCGATTATAATATTAAGCATTGTGAAGTTTGTCAATGATTGCTATTTTTCCATATCTTATTACGTAACATGATACTGTTGGTTCTCCACATGTTATACGTGTAGGTAATTTGAGTGAGATGATGACGTTTCAATAAAATAGTATGGATTTAATGTACTCGAAGAAAATCGAAACATTATACGTTGGTTTTTTATGCACTTGACGTCAACATAGGTGTGTCTAGGGGAGTCTGTTGCACGTGCCCCCTAGACCTTTTGAATTTGACGTGACCGTAGACCTTTATGAATGGGCCCATGTGACCGTGCCCCTAGACCCTTGGAAATGTGTCTCCGTTCAGGTTGTAATAAGCTGAAGTTATGCCGACGCAGCGGCGAACAAATTTCTTCAGCACTCCCCCCTCTCCCAAGACTCCCCACCCCCGTCTTCGGGTGTGACAGTCGAGCCGAGACAGCGGGGAAGCTTAGTTACGACGTAGCGGGCGCGAAATGTTTTCTTTGGTTCGGCCGCCAGTGGAGGTTTTTGTGCCCACCTAGACTACCTTCTCTGGACACGCCCCTGTTCAATTTAGGGTTTCTTCGTTAAACACTGCCAACCAGGTACACAACTACTGTGGTTCGAGTAATTCAATGGGTGCATCCATGAAAAATGGTGATCAATTCAAAACACCTGACCAAAATTCAAAATGGTCGTCATTTTGAGCGAATATAGTAAAAATCGACGAAAAAGGACTTTTGATTGGATGATGCTAGAAACATGATTGTTTGGTGCATAATGAGTTCATTGGAATTTGTTCGAATGATTTTATGTTGACATGACATGGCAATAAAGCTGTTGTTAAAATTTGTTTGTAAGATAACATTTATTTACAGTTCTTCATTTGCACTGATCAGTCATCATGACTGAGCTACGAGTATGCTAATAGCTATACATACATGTACATGTATATGGCTACTTCTGACAAGAAACATACAAAACCTTTGCAAAATGGCATACAGTAATCACGAATGAATCTGTATCATAAATGTACAACATTTAAAAGTACAAAATTAAATGTTCAAATTAAGAAGTACTCAATTATAAATTTATTGAAACACAATGAAACGCAATTTGAGAGCATTTTTTGTAATGACAGGTTTCATTTGGACATTGACAATGTGTATAATATCATTAATCAATTCAAAACCAACGGTATATGAAAGGGACGCCATTCTCATTACATTCTCATAGAAAAGTTTAGTTCCGCCATTTTCTCTCATCCTCTTCTATTTCCTCTGTACTGTCACATTCTTCCTCATTATCAGATCTAGCGTCATTCTCATGCTCATCGTGTTTGGTGAACGGGGTGAGACACATGGCTTCACCAACACATAAGAAGTACGGTGTGCAGGACATTCATGCAGAATGACAGCTACGTGCATGATTGCTGCAAGCTTTCCCTACAGCTTTACACTCACAGTTGATGACGTCCATGGGGGCAAGGGGTTCCTGGTCCTCTTGCGCTGCATGTAGTTGACACACCCCATGCACCAGTTACAAACTCCCATCCATAATCAGCGATATCAACCACGGGCGGAGTCTGCTGATCTGCTGCCTTCCAGAGCATGACTGGGTAGCGAGCTCGCAGGATGTGGTAGACCAGACTAACGTCTGTCGAAGGAAGATACTTGATACATACAGCTTTCCCTCTGGTCCTTTTGGAGTATAGCGCATACCTGGCAGAAGCCATGCTTGTGCCTTCAGCAACAACATAGAGCGAGCTAACGAATTTCCGTCCTGTCTCCATCAGCTGTTCGAGAGTAGCACCCTCTTCACCGAAGACAGTGTAGAGGCCAGAGTGGTCAGTAGAGACTTCAATACCTTTAGCGCCATCGCTTTGCCAAGACCAAATGGATAGGACACAGTATCGCAGCCTGACAGTGTATGCATAATAAGTAGTTGGAGGGAGTTCGGACCAAGGAGGAAAGAACTTTCATTGATGTTGAGGATAGCCCCACTCCATCGATCAAGCTGCACACGAGCTGTTAGCTGCGTACTCCACACCCAGAAAATATGCATAACAAAGATCTGATCACTCGTACAGTTTTCTTGCCATTCTTCACAGCCTCCAAAAGATAACCAATCATAATAATATCTTCTTCAAGTCCTCAGACATCCATATTCACCAGTGATTGATGCAGGGACAGCGCACAGTTCATAGTCAAAATTGTTTTGAAGTTCGACTTGCCGGTGCTGCCCTCCCGTGATGAGACGACTGAATAGTGATGCCATGCCATAGAGCGTCATAACACCTATGGCCACGCCACATTTAATTGAAAAATAATTTCCCATATTAACTAGTGCCAATGCCACCTCAAAGAAAACATTTTCTTTCTTTGTACAATATTTATTTACTTTTTAATTGACTTAAGGCAATACAAGTGTGTACCAGTACTGTGTTATTAAAACATAGGTATAGATAACAAAACCGTGTCTCTGGCATATGTTCGGTAACAATGGCGACCATTTAGAATTTTGGTCAGGTGTTCATAGTCGAGCGAAATTGAAAATGGTTCCATTGAATTCCTGATATTGCAAAACGTCGGGATTGACACCAACATTGTGTCTCTAGCATAAACCAATAAAAAGTTATGCTCGATTTTGGCTATTTTCGGTGAAAATTACAACCATTTTGAATTTGTGTTATGTGAACATAGTCGGACATTATTGGAAATGGTTCCATTGAATTCCTCATATGCCCGAACATGTGTATAGACACCAAAATCATGTTCCTGGCATGCTCCAGTGCAAAGTTGTAACACATTTTCTAATTTGACCTAGGTACACGGCAGCCATCTTGGATTTGCCTGGCTCCCACAAGTTGCCCAAGGATGGCGCGTTGCCATCCCGCTGATTTGAGTTGAGGGACCCATAACCTACATGATTCAGCAAAAAATCTTACACAACCAATCATTTCCGGGTTCTATACTGAACATAGTAGGGCGGCAACTCGACTATTACGCAATAATGTGAAAGCACTGGGGAGGTGGCATAGGGTCAGATTTTAAAGAACCGGGGAAACATTACATTATAGTTAAGGCAGACAGGTAGGAAAGTTTTAATAATTATAGAATGGTAGGCACCTTTATATGAATAGGAACTGTGGTACGGGTGAAAATTTATATAGGATGATGTCACAGCGTATGGGAATGTTGCTATAATGAAGATTGATGTACATGTTGAATTATTATATTATATTATATTACCTATTGGGCGGTGAAATGATTACAATGTTGTCAGCATCAGCAGGGGTCACGTGACAGATGCGAAATATTTTGTACATTAACTGAGGTTTGGGAGCGATAGAATACACCAGTCCAGAGCGAACCACAGAAAGGATGATGTAACCTGTATAGTTCACACAGTCGAACTGGAATATCTTATTATTGTAGTTAACATTTATTGTAGTGTCGGAGCGAGGACCAACAAGGTCTACAAGTTTGTGCGTGAAGCCGAGTGACCTGTAGTGCTGATACTCGCGAATAGGCGGCTTCTATGTGAAGAAAGAATTCCCGCGAGAAGAGGGAAATTCCCTACAACCGAGCGGAGTCGACTTCGGAGGGCTGCCGATGGCCAGAACAGATTCAAGTTGACGTCCGTGGCGAGCTGTGGTAATACCATAGCTCGTCACGGATGTCAACTATCGTTGATCTCGAACACACATTTGATACATATTTACCCTACGATGGCCACGAGGGCAGCAGTTCTACGACCTTTCACTATTGTGATCATATAAGGTTGTATTAGCTTGTCTTGTTGGTTTGTATGGAATATGATGGAAGAAATTGTTCTACTACTTGTATATATGAGAGGTGACTTAGCAGATATATTTATATGGTTACGTCATATCAATGATAAGAGTGTGTAGGAGGCTGACGAGTCTCCCTCTGGAAATTTATAAATACTGATATTTGTGTTATTCGGTGGGGGTGAATAAATATTGAAAACCTGTACATTGCATATTTTTTTATTAAATTTTACACTATCTCTAAACACGAATATATACACAAGTTCGCTTCACCTGACGGATCTTGCCATACATCAGTAGTGACATTTTTAGTAAAGATTCAAAATGCGTTTTGCTCATGGCCGCTATGGAGGTAGGATCGTTAGCACCATTAACAGCTGAAGCTTGTATAATTTTGATACGTCTTTTTTACATAAACTAACTGCATCTTTAGTCTCGAGCTATTTCTTCATGTTGTTGACATTGTTTAAGCAGATGTTTGAAATGTAACCTTTTTTCCGCATTAGCTCACAAATTGGGCCATGCTTGGGGTTTCTCGTGCACCCAACAAAATATAAAAATTTCTGGCTTCAGTGTCTGTCTCCGCAATATAATCATTCCAGCCAGGTACAACGTATTCTGGACACAATGTTTGTGCATGTACTAATAGTTTCAAGTCTAGATAATCGAAGAGCATTGCACCAATCATCAAATAGGTTATCGATGTCACATATTTGCGGTCTATTTAAGTAGTTCGTGTTAATGCACGTAAATGACTCTGGAAAGTGTATTTTGTTCAGATGTACAGCACTACTCTTTCCATATTCTCTGATGTTAAAATATTGTGCTTTGGACCATCTAAAAATAGGAGGCATTTTATCAACATGCTTCTCGTTAGAAACATCGTCTTGACTGTCTGCAGTTACATAAGTAGCGATAATAAGTCTTAAAAGGAGATGGTTCGAACTAGCACTTTTATTTAAACTATGTAAATCAGTGATCATTGAATGTACACTATGTGAACAGATAAAGTGATTTAATCACTAGGTCGAATTGTCGATTCCAAGTAACCTGACATATTGTAGATCAGAAATTGCTTCTCATTGGACACGGCCACAACCGTTGTTGACTAATAATCTCGCGGAGAAGTGTGTGCTTTGTAAATGCAATTGAATTTCGTTAATATGATGTGCGTTTATTTACTATAATAAATATCTTCATAATGCCGCATGATGGTTTTCGTTCATCTGGAACACGCGTTCAGGCTGGGCGCGGCCATATTATATTTCGGGTACGTTACGTTAAGCAGTTGCTAAACATCGGCTTAATTAATATAAGACTGCATTCGACATCTGGAAATCTTTCAATAAAGTCACCCCAGTATTATCTACCTTGTCCACACATCCATCGAACTTCAGTGGAGACTGCATGTCTGTGCTAGAGTCCTACGTTGTGCTACTGTATAACCGAAACTGCACATAAACTAGTGTTGACTCGGCCAGAAAACATATCTTCAGTACCAAAGCCAGGTCCATCGACGCCATACCACCCACAGGAGCAGCACTGTTGCAACACAGTAACGGGCTGTATACCAAGGAGGACATGTGGGGGGACTGGCACATGTCCGTACTCCAGAACATCCATCTCCAGAGACCTGCGATTGACGTAAGAATGCCATACAAGGAAGGGAACCACTGTGGACATTACTCCCAGAAGCTGCGGCGTCATGTTCCGAGTTGCTACGCGGTAGATGCCAGAAAAGGTGCACAGGACCATGAAGTGTGTCAGGGCTGCTCTGAAATGCACATCACTACGGCCGTTGCAGTGGTAACTGCGACCACAATGACACCAACTAAGTGTTGTTTCGATAAGACATATACAGAACAGTTTGTTTTTAAGAAAAAAATATACAAGGACACTTCAACCGTGGTTTTATGTAAACTTATTAGATATGACATTTGGTAGATAGTCACAATTCAGGTGGCGGCCATTATGAATTCTACCATTAACCTGTGCCCTATCTTAAAATATATTCATTTTATCATATGAACTGATGACGCCATTGGATTCGGCATGTCTGAAAACATATAAAAACACTTTATTTATGTTTTGTGTTAACTATTCACGAAGATAGGACAATTAAGAAATATCTAGAATCGGGCGGCGGCCATTTTTGACTTTTCCATGTTACGGGCGTCACGGAAACAATTCAGATTGGCACTATCTCTTAAATCATTTAGTACTCCCTTAACATCGTATGCACCAATTTTTGTGCTTTTACCACAAAACCTACAATTCTTCTTGTTATTTACACATATCTGCACCTCTATTATATCGCTTCATTCTAATATGTATCGCATTTCGTTGTCGAGTCGTCGCTAGATATTTTCAATAGGTTTAGCAGGAGAAGAAGGTTCCAGTTGAATGTAGTCCAAAATACGGGGATCGACAAGGGATATTTTCTTTGTATGCTCCATGGTCAGCTGAGATAGAGACATCAATGTCGAGCAAGTCGCTGGGCCATAGGCACATGTGTCATAGTAGGTATCAGGACAAGTGAATTCAGCGACATATTTCTGATCGATAGCCCACAGCGACTGTAGGCGATGTGCCGTTTCCAGTTGTCCCGTTGTGTGAAATACCTCTTTCAATGTGACTTCTGAAACGGAGCTAAGGAGGGTGATGGTGTGTGCTTGTTGGCAGACAGTAGAACAGTCGACAAGCTCATGGTGGAGGTGTTTAGTGTTCAAATGTAAACAACGAAATGAATCACGTGATGAATTTTACGTACTAAAATTCTCACTAGCAGCTTAAATCACCAGCAGAATTTCCATCAGCGAGATGAATATAGGCTCGCAATACCTATATATGTTACAGTGTGTTGACTGAATTGCAAGTATATTCCCTCCTCCTCCTCATTGTAAATGTTTCGTCCGTTGTCTCGTCTGTTGTCTCGTCCGTTGTCTCATGCGATGTCTCGTCCATAGTCTCATGCGATATCTCGTTCGTTGTCTCCTCGGTTTTCTAGAACGTAGTCTCGTGCGATATATCTTTCGTTGTCTCGTCCGTTGTATCTGGTTCTGTCTTCTTTTTCTTCTATGTGCCATGTCTGTCACAGGCGTTGGCGATCATGGCCCTCCAAACCGCACGGTCGTGTGTAGTTTGTAGCAGTTCTGTTGTGCTCTTTCAACACCATGTTGAGAGACTATCTATTATTTTTATTCGCTGGCGTCTTCTGGATGTTTTTCCTTCTATCTTTCCTGTTCTTACTATATGTTCTAACTTTTTCTTTCTCATGACATGGCCTATAAATTGTGCTTGTTGTGTTCTAACTTTGTTGATGATCTTTCTTTTTGCTTTGGCTGTCCTAAGGATGACTTCATTGCTTTGCTTTGCAGTCCATGGCACTCGCAGCATTCTTCTTAAGAACCACATTTCAGTGGCTTCTATGTTTTTTTGTGAACTTTTGGTTACTGTCCACGATTCACATCCATATAGCAATATGGGCTCTATGTAGCATTGCAGTACACGTTTTCTAACTTCAATTGATATATTTTTATTTGTTAAAATGTTTATCATGTTGTGAAAAGCTGTTTTGGCTTGAGCAACTCGTCTCTTCATTTCATCGTTGCATCGACCGTCCGATGTTATTAGTGATCCCAGATAGTTAAACGTTCGGACTTGCTTCTAAGCAGTGCCATATGCTACCATGTTGCATGTTGGGGTGTATTTTTCTTTCAGATAACCATGATTTCTGTTTTCTTTTTGTTCAGGGACAGACCTTTTTTCTCACTTTCTCTTATTACTGTATCTAGCATCTGTTGTAGATCTATTTCGTTCTCAGCAATCAGTACCGTGTCGTCTGCATATCGTAAATGATTCATGTTGTATCCCCCTACTTGAATACCTGGCATATCTTCTAATGTACGTAAGATGATTTCACTGTACAATGAAAAGAGATCGGGTGATAGGACACACCCTTGTCTTACACTACGTTTTATTTCTTGAAATTTACTGATGTCATTTTCTATTCGTATTGCTGCTATTCCCTGATGGCTTTTCGAACCTCGTCCTTCAATGTAGGAGGATCATCAAAGTTCTTCTTAATTGATGGTCTTTCACACCTTTCATCATCGTACAGTTCACCAATATATGCTGTCTATGTTTGGTTAAATTTGGTTCATGGAAATCATAGGTCTAAGTTTGTTTCGTGTAACTCTTTGGTCTAAGTTTGGTTCGTTCAACTCGTTGATCTAAGTTTGGTTCATGGAAGTTGTTGGTCTACGTTTGGCTTAGCTTGGTCCATGGTACTCTTCCTGTGTCTTGCATATCGTACATGAACCTGTTTTATGCAAATAGATGACCCTAATATTGACAATACGGATATTCTCTTTTTAGTTGTAAAGTGTAAGACTATTAGTAAGGTTAGCATTATACTACGAAAAAAACACAAGGTAAGGTTTGCATATTTTATTCGTGGACAACACGTATTTACATGTCACACTCCATAACTGCAAGAACCTGAGACTGGACATTGTTTCGCCATTGTTCTGATACAAAATCTTGCAACCAACTCTTGATAGTACAAAATTGTTTGGATGTCATGTCGGGTAGTTTAAAAGCTAACTGTTGTAAAACACTCAACCAGTCTTTAACCACTGTGGTTAAATTAATGTCATCAATGGCCTCGTCAAAGCACAAAAACATTATTTACAGGTCATCCTCCATTACTGCCAGAACCCTCTGCTTCACTTCGTTTCGCCACTCCTCTGAAAACAGTTCTCGCAAACAAGTTTCCGTATTACACCACTGACTGGACGTCAGGTCGGATAGCTTCACACCTGCGTCTAACAAAACATTGAACCAGTTTTTCATCAAAGCAGTTGAATTAATGGCCTCCACAGCTTCGTCAAAGTGTGTGTAAATTAGAATTTCATCAGGTGACATACAATCATGATGAACTTTGTCGTCTTGAGAGTTCAAGGACGCTCCGTGCTATGTAACGTGCAAGCGTCTTCTTCATTTCGATCACAGGAAAGTCAATGGTAAAGTTTGGACCAGCTGGAACACGAGCGGAAGTTGTGACATCGGCAGCATCGATAGAAATTGTGACATTGGTCGTGTCGGTAAAAGTTGTGACATCGACAGGAGCGTAAGTTGTGACATTGTCGGCATGAATACAAGTTGTGACATCGACGGGAGCGGAAAGGCAGGAAACGTTGATAAGAAGTTACGAGATAGGAAGTACGTTGTATGGACATAAAGATAAATTGTCCACAATACCTACCCGTGGACGCATGGGAAGAAAAGACGTTGCTCAGTTGATATCAAGGACCATGCAGGGGGGAGGGCGATAATCTTGGAAGTAAAAACGAGACAGAATATTGTGTACCTGGATGTTGATAAGTAACAGACGGGTCCGACCACATAGGAAGTAATGAAACGGGGACATAGTTTTAGCGGAAGTAAAGACACAGTCGACGCCATTTTTGGTGAAACTATATAGTAAAACAATATAACGTATGACTCACCACCACCGTATCGAAGTTGGCTTCCTCGGCCGTCCTCATCTTCACACGGGGACAATAGACACAAGTGATGTGCCTCTTCCAATTATTTTGTGAAGGTACCTTACATAATGGGCAGGAAAATGGAACCAGGGAGGGCGGTGGTAATCTCGCGGGCGGTAGGGCCTCCTCATGGGCAGCGACCGTTCGAACCATGATATATACGTCAGAGGCTACGTAACCGTGTCGTACATATTGCAAATGACCCATATCGTCGACGATCATACGCTTCTTGCAGTCTGTGCACCCGATGTAGAAGGGGGTACGCTGGCGTACTTTGTTGATAAGGAGAACTCTGACCTTGATAAAGGCGTCGGCGCTTACCCTCCCTTCCAGAGTTGCCACATCCACGACCTCTGGTTTCGACAGCAGGGACGGACGGTTAGTCACCGGCATCGACAGCAGGGAAGGACGGTTGGTCACCGGCATCGACAGCTGGGATGGACGGTTGGTTACCAGCTTGATCGGCCGCACTCAACTGAGGTAAGTGCAAATGTCCTATGTAAAAACTATAGCATTGATCAATGTTAAAAGATAGGGAGACCTTGACTTTGTTAATAAAGATGCCCCAAAGCATGTTACATGTTCAGGAATCATTTCACGTGTGCTATTAATAACAGACATAGGTACAGAAAAATTAACAAACACTTCTTTGTTAATACAGGAACCAGTTAACGTATGCTAGTAATAAGTGACCTAAGTAGGCAAAAATTTAAAAACAGCGTGATGGGAAGGTCGTAGACCTGTTTGGTAACCAGAAATGACATAATTTGACAATTTTTTTTAGTTCTCTAGCTATTCTTTAGGACAAGTCAGGGGGCGCTATACCTGAAAAATGGTCCACTATCTATGCGACATCAGAAAATACCCCATTGTGCTTGAGCAATGACCTACTTATTGACGTCTTTGACCTATTTTGATAGTAGAACAAATATAAGAGGCACGAATTTAAACAGTACCGTTTAAATTTGTGGCGAACCTTGGGGGGTGCAAACGATTGTTTGGGAGAGGTTGAAGGGGGGTTGTTTTGGCGACCCTAAAGGTGGTTGTTGGTGAGGTCCCAAAATTATGAACGTCGCCGCGAAAAATCTTAAAAAACACCACAATCACCGCCCCGTTGTCCGATGTCATGTCTCACAAAAGACCAACAGCAACAGCGGAGGGATGTTGAACTGAAGCTCAGGGACCAGCCTCCTCTATATTAATTTCGTTCAGACGCCAGTGATATAAATATGTCTGTGCATTGATACGTTGTGCCACAAAGCAGGTTAGTCGATGAAAACCGAAGTTCGTCCAAGCGTGCTTTGCAGACGCGATTTTTATTCATACTTGTACAGTACATCATTACACGAATCACATATACTAAGTGCTACTAGAGCTGTTGCATATCCGAGAATCCTTTCCAAACTTGGCCGAAGTTATTCCGCCGTTACAGTGCATGGTTATTTCGGTATTTTTTCGACCTCAAGACATTACTTCCATCATTCCTCACAGTTTTACATATAAATTATATACAAAAACTGAATCAATCCATAACATGCAATATTTGACGAGAATACATGCTGTTTATGTTTCACAGGTAAAATGTAAAGCAACGTTCATACAGAATTATAACAATTTTCCTTTAGAACCGTTTTATTGTCACGCATACGATAGTTACGCAGGTTGACCCAATAGTAGAAAAGACGCGAGGCGTTGCGAACTATTGTACGACTTAAATCGACTTAAGATTATGCGGTTAAACGTTTCTATGTGAACCCGGCATAAGGATCTATACAACGGGATCTTTATATAAGATTCAATCTCTAGTATTGCTGGATCCTCTCCATACTTTTCCTCGTGGCTGACTCGTTCCTTTGAACACCTACTCGACTTCTGGTGGAAGCATTCCAGCACACTGTAATTAATACACTCAATTCACCCAAAACGTCTGGTTTGACGTGTATTATATGACTGCACTTGTGATACTGTTTGGACAACACGTGTATAGTGCACGCCATCCTCAGTTTGTAACCTATGAACCGTCACCAACACCGCAACTCTAATTAATGAAGAAGAAAGAACTGCTTAGAGAATGCAATGACACTCACGTCAGAAACAGTGAGAAACAATTACATTTCAATCAAACCAAAAACATTTTGCATTGTGCGTCAGTTACGTGAGAAAACTGAGTAAGTGATTGCATACAAGAAAACTAATCACTTGAAAGAACATTGCATCAGCAGAACAATAACCCTAAATAATAGTGTCAGACATAACCACAAGCGAAAGATAATGCGTTTACTAGAAATCACTATATATACATTTCGATGTTACCTGTTATATCAAAGCACTCGCAATAAGCAAATTAGCACTCACTACTGAGTATACAACTACTTAATATAATAAAACAGACACATCAACGACAACCGTTTCTAATCTGAGTCTTTAGAGATTCAGCAGAGGCATTTCTGTCATAAAAACTGTCAACTTGGCTCTCACCCGCTCGACACGCGAAGAAAATAAGATCTAATGGATTCGAAACAGAATACTCCATTCTATGAGTTCACGACAGTTTACACACGTAACCTGAAATATTTCACTTTTCTATTATTGACCACCAGGTATGTTTTTTATTATCTCTTCAGAAAGTCAATGGCAGATTGGGATGTACGAAATTGCCTGCATCGAAACAAGGCACGCGCGAATGACAATCCGATGTTCTACCGCCGGCATGCTGTGCCTCGCACAACTGCTACCGTGTAAAATACAACGTAAACAAATCGCAGAGTAACGTAGGATTTGTAAACTATTAAACGCTTTTAACATCTCACAAGAATGGGATAATAATAATGATAATATGTCAGGGGTTCATAACATGTTATACACCTGAATAAATATAAAATAAAATTATCTTAGGCGCTTAGCACACAATTCATATATTATTTTTATATTTATTTAAACAGTAAACATAACAAATTAGAAAACATGACTGAAACACTTGAGAATCGATACAAACAAGATTAACACTTTACAATTACGTTAAATATACACACGAAAACCAGAAAACCATTCCAATGATAATTACTTATCAATTAGTATTAACACCAATAGAACAGTACAATACTAATCTTTAAAAGAAAGAAGACTAGCAAGACCATATATATTTGTTAAGTTCTTCTGCATAATATCTATAACATAAATAAAGACTGGTGTAATCAAAGTACATTTTGCACAAAACAACGTCATACACACGCACACACGCACACACGCAAACACGCACACACGCACACACGCACACACGCACACACGCACACACGCACTCACGCGCACACACGCACACACACACACACACACACGCACACACGCGCACACACACACACGCAAACACACACACATACATACGCGCGCGCGTACATGTTTGAACATATTCAGAACATGTACAATCGTTATATTCATGTTGATGAAATTTAACCAAGAATCAAAAATGAATAATGTAACAACTTGTCCTGACAATCTTACATACCGATCAATGAATAGGAAAACATCGCATATGTCACGTACGAAACAGACACGTTCCGATTAACCTTTACCTGATATAAATATTGTATCACTTTCTTAAACTGTTCAGTATTGCTGATGAGTATATGGGCATAGTATTAAACTTAAGTATAATACTACACACAAATACGCTTTCACTAATAATGCCTCGAAACAAAAAGGATTAGAGAGTCTGTAATTGGTTTTCACTTCCAGTTTGTGTCCAGTTTAATCGGTTTGATTCGAGGATGTGGCGGATAAGAGAGGTCAGATCGGTGGTGTTTTAGATGATGACGAAAGGACATCCAATGTCCCATGCTGACTTAACACAGAAAGAGGCGAATGAAACAGTTGGGAGATGCAATTACAAGTTTCCAAAGATAGCTTAGTAATATGTAGATTACAATAATATATCCGACGTTTTATGTTAGATATAAGACGCGACTGCAATAACTGTGACAATTAAATCAATTAATAGTTATTTGTTTAAACAAATTAAAGATTTGGTAAGAAGTCGTGGTGCTTATTTGATGTTGATTTCGCATATTTCCCAAAGTTCCTGTAAGTTCGGGATATGAATAGTCACGTGTTTGCAGTCGTCTCCATCGCAGATACATTTGGCGACACACGTGGTCAGATTGTCGTTCCCAGAGCCAGTGGTTCCGCTCAGATTGCACTTTCGGTAGAGTCCAGCAGTTTCGCATTGTGGCCAGTTTGTTTGTCTGATCGACACTTGGACGAAGGAGTTGGAACAGACGAGGTGGCGACCAGTGATCATCACGCTGAAAGACGCCTTGATCGCTTCCGGCACACATCTCGTGATGGTGAGCCCAGACTGAAAACATTTAAGATGCGGGTTTGGAGCCCAGAGCTTGGCACCCGCTGAGAATGTATACATATCTGTCTGTGCCAGGGCGAGGCAGGTTTTAATGTTGTTGTCGTTAAGGCAGACTGCCTTTTCAGTCGCCGCCGGGGGGTCCAAAACAGGCTGAGATGATACTATAACAAAAGAACAAACAATAACCTCATAATGAATACTATAATTATATTGCTGATGCCATCGTCAATACAAATCAGTGAGCGAATTTCTGTCCCAACACCAAACCAATGTTTTCACCAAGTAATATCAATCAAATCAGTTTGTATACTATTATGCACTGTTTGTAAATATTTTTGTAGTAATTATTTTTTCGCCACAAAAATGAAAATATGGTAATTATATATAACGATGTTTCTAAATTGTATTTATCCAGACAGATCACCATTTGTTTTTACATATCTAATTACACTATATTACCGTACAATATATATACAGTTAATAAATTATGTATCCATTACATTATATTTGTTTGTGTAAATAACATTTAGAAACATCGTTATATAATTTCCATGTTTACATTTTTGTGGCGAATAAATAATTATTACCAAAAAAACATTTACAAACATCATAGTATAAAAATTATTTGGTTTATGTTACTTGGTGAAAACATAAACAAAAAAGTGTAAAGAAAATCAATGATTCTGTGTCGGGATTGAACCGGCGTCGCCCGATTACAAAATAAATGCCAAGGAACCAACGCCTTTACGAACTGAGCTAGCAGAAACGACAGAAATTCGCTGACTGATTTATGTGGTTATGATAAATTGTACAACCCTTCATACATCGATATTCTAGTGATATTATGAAATTATACATTTTTTATGTAGCTGGATACAATATATGTTTGCTATGTATGTTTAACGGTGTAGATTATCTCCCGTTGGTTGCATCCGATATCATTATTCTAAAAACGAGCCCAAGCTCGGCGAAACCTAGTCGACTTGTACGCCCATTCGCATTCATTGTTTTGAATGAAATTAGATTCCTGTGGAACCGTAGGATAACTGCTTGTTCCTCTATGATGACTAGTGTTTGTATTACATCGGAATATCGCACAATAACTAATTTTGACGCTCGTTTCGACCCGAAAGCCATCCTTGTAAACATCTGAATGCATGGAAAGGGTCGGCCTGATGCGAGTATGGGTAATATGTGACGTCACATCTCGACATCCCGAAAAGCGCGCCAAAAATATGCATATTCGAAAATGCCCGGATGCACAGCATAAAATGTGGAATTTCTAATTCAATGAATTTTTTAAAATTTTGTTTGGCTTGGTGGACATAAAAATAGATAGCATGTGTAATATAATATGAATTCAAGCATTAGATGTTTTTATTCCCTTTAAAATTCAGTCCTGCTCTTTAACACATTGCAGCATTATTAGGATTTATATACATATCACTGAATACGCGTATATGCTTACTAACTAGTCCTACGTTACAGGCTTCAAATACATATATATATTTATTTTGTATAATTATCAGCCAAAGCCAAATACCTGGATAGAACGTGAAGATAGAGTTGTCATCGTTTGGGTCTGTCAGCAAGTTGGCTAGAGTGACGACTTTCCCGTAGCGTTCGCTTCTGTCCGCCAATCGCATGACCTCTTTCGATCCCGGGTTGAGTCCTACGCCTCCAGAGATTACATTATTCGCCCATTTCACCCAGAATTGCCTTCTCTTGCTGCAGTTCTTCGTGAATGGAGACGTCTTGCTGATAGTCTTCTTGGTCGCCACGATCCTGATGATGTTATTTTCATTCGGGGAACTCGCAAAGGCAAGTTCATAGGCCATGTGAATGTGAGCATTCCTGAGCTGCACCTTAATTCGTCTGCAAGTCTTCGCCTCAAACAGGAGTGTGTTCTGCGTCCTCGACAAATGAACCTCATTACCCGATAGTCTTGGTACGCACTGTTCTGCAACGTCTGTAGAGAGATTAACAACGAATATGACATTATTCTACACGTACGTAATGTGCTCTACAGTAGTTCAGGCCTAGGTGCAGTTGTGATTTACTAATCGCACACGATTATGAACGGAACGATTGTTTACGTTTGGAAGTGTTATGTACGAAATGACAGGTGACGATTTCTGGGCATTCGATGCGTCACACGTTTCTCCTCCTCTTCCTTCTTTTTCTATATCTACTACTAACTGACAGGCACCATTGTGTACCATTTTAGAGACAGAGATTCCAGCTCGGTGAGTCCACGACAGGTTTTCCATTTCCCTACGTGGGATCTTTTACTTCCCCGTGCATATATACTCCAGGTAGAAGCGACCATCAGCTTATAGGGTTTATCCTCTTCCGAATATATAGTGGGGTGAACAAAATTGCCCAAGTTTCGAAACGGCGGCCAATACAGGTACCGAACCAATGATCGGTCGGCACCAGGATTCGATCCTCCAAACGACCATTCGCTACTCAGATCGATCGGCCACCGGTCCCACTAGTGACGCTTATGGGCAACGCAGTCGCCAATTAGAACGGGCAGAAAAATAAAGTGTAGCAGATAAAAAACGTAAGAACCTGACCCGAGTATATTGAATACGTATATCGGCGGTTTTCTGCGGGAAACGCATTGGGATTTCGGAGGCCATTACGAGTCTTATGAGTATGGAGCAGACGCAGTGTTATCCTTGTCGTAACTTTATATGTTTTTACTATAAATTATATATGTCTACAATCGTATCACCCGGAAAACAAAATAAAAATATAGCCCGTTTTTATAGCATCGACCCTTCTCTGTGTTTGCGAGATGTGGAACCTAAAAGGAAAATAAACACTATGGAGTTGATATGGTAGTGTAGCGACTTGTACATCTCATAAACGGACAAAATAGAAACCTACACAGTCTGTAGCTGTAACATAATAAATAAGCCAAACCATCGGACAATACGAAGATGACCTGTCGATAATAAGATGCCGGAAGCTGATATAGTATAACGGCCATGTGTTGGGCAGGAGAAAGAGAAGCCGGCAGAGGATGTTAAGAACAGCTGAGGAAATGGACATGGCTCAATAGACTGTGCTAACAGAGAACGTAATCATCATCTTTGTATTGTCTAAGATAAACTAGTAATGTGGAATAAATATAAAATGGAACATTTCTGACCTTCACCACGAAGTGAAAGTCAGTAGCGGATGGCAAAACAGGACAATAATCGTACAACCGGATGTAGCCTGCTTTCGATTAGTTGTGCTACTACGCCAGTTGGCCCATCTATTGAAGGGCGCTGCCAATAGCAAATGCTCCATTCCATATCATACCGGTATATGTGAATGACATGGACTACGGTGACGAGTTTTTGGTATTCCATTATCTCTTTGTTTGACGGCATTGTATACTTGTTAACGTCCGTCTTAACGTGGTACTAAGTTCCAATACATATGCCCGTCAAACAATCACAGCTGAATGAACATTAGCGTGTGAACAACTTTTTTATGATGCGCCAATGCCGCCAAAATCAGTGAAGATTTAACGGCTTGAAACATATGAAAGCATGTATTTTGACAGGTATTTCAGGTATGAGTTTGCTTATTCGTACCTGATGTTTGACAATGTTCTTTGAATAGCGCAATGCCCCCCTTGGTTCTGTCTTTGTCTTCTCCAAATTGAACAAATTGATTGTACTTCCCATCACCTTTTCCCCTCATGACACTAAGACAGAAACGCAATTTCATAATTATGATCTAAACTTACAATTCAACAAATACATTTAGCTACATACATACCAGTGTAGTTCACGAAAGTACACGCAAACGAAATGAAACATTATGAAATACACGTACATACACACGTAAATACACGTATATAGAGGCCTAATTACAAAGCCCAGTTTGAGGTGATGTTCAGAAATCGTATAAAATATGCCATGCGTTTATCATATTACACCAATACATTGTGTCCGTTGTGGATGAGTTAGAAAAATGAACCATATTCAAATCGGCCACAATTCCACACATGGGGCATCTTTGTATAGAATATGACGGTACGCCGAATTAAGTTCTCTAATCCTGTAAATGTATTAGTCACCTTATTCTAATAAAATGGAAAAACTGTGCACATAGTTGTACATACAGTACCTATCTGAAAATTCTGTCCAGAATATTGTAGTGTACGCAACGTCTGCAAATACGTCGATGTGGCGGGGTTTTACTAATGTTTCGTAGATAATTCTGCGGTTTTGTCCGTCATAGTCCGCGCTTTCGATACGTCCAAGGCCTACACAAAATAGTGTACACAACATTATATGTGTATATTAGTAAGGTTTGCATTATACTTATATGTATATATATATATAAGAATAGTTCTTATATAGTGCAGCATCCAGTCCTCAAAACTGCACAAACCACTTTACCCTTTATATATATATATATATATATATATATATATATATATATATAGTTATATAGCTATATAGCGCTATACACTTTATTTATTTATTTACCCCTTGGCAGATCTGTTCAATCGAACACCATCTCGACTTCTCTGGGAGCATTCAGCCACGCTAGATATTCGTACACAAATATCTACCACTGTCTATAACCAGGTATTCATTCATATATCTGAGTGAACCGCTGCAAGGTAGAGTGAACGAACTTTCGCAGGGTTCGACAGCACAGGGTTCGAAAGCGGGTTCTCTCGAATTAGAGTCCGATTGAAGGCTAAAATCGTTCAAATTTGCGCCAGTCTGCTTTGTGCGTTATCGCGCCGGGCGCTTAAAATGAGCGATAGTGGCGAATGTTGACGCTATTTAGGCCTCAAATGTACACAATATTTTATAACTTACATATGCCTGGGATGATGTGGAATGACGGAAAAAACGCAGGGAGGTTTCAAATTTAGGCAGAAATGTAATTATTTCTTCAAAATCAAGGTGGACCAATATTCTAGACATGTGCCATTATCGCTCAAATAATCGACCAGGCGTTAATTGTAAATACATATAAATGACATCATACTCCATGGTACTATACAGTACAACAAATGGCACAGTAGAAAGTAAGAACAGTACAAACATCCGACATAGTACACACACTTAGATGAAAAGGTACAACTGTTTAAATGATTAAAATTAATAGGTTATGTAAAAATATCCTACATTGTTGAAATAATTATACAAAATGTTAAAAGTATTTAAATTAGTAACATTAATCAGTTACTTGTATTCTATGTTAAAATAGTCAGTGATCAGTTTGCTCTTAGTTAGAGTTCCATAATTTTGGTGCAACAACTTTGAAAGCTCAATATCCCATAGTTTTCCACTTTGTCCTTGGTATAGCAAGTGTTAGATCTTCATGCGAACTGAGTCCATAATGGATGATTTTAGGAGTCAGCATTTCCGTCATTAGTGGGGCGGCATAGCAAACCAATTGTGAATTTTGTGATAAAAAGGCACACAATTTGGTACACTTATAGATTGATACATATCAAACAGATATGGATATTGAGACACCGCAAATTTGGTCCCAGACGGCAATGGCGGCCATTTTACAAAATGGTGGCCAGGCAATTTAATCTGTTATTAATTGATGTTCAGAACTGTCATTTCCATAGGAATCAGATGATATCAAGTGAATATATTTGACATTCTAAGCTTCTACAACATTGCTTAAGGTTATTGACAATGATTATGGCTGCCATTTTATAAAATGGCGTTAAGATAATTTAATCACAATTAATTTATGATCAGAATTGCCATCCCCAGACGAACGGGGTGATTTCAAGTGGGGATAGTTGACATTGTAAGCTTCTAAAATACTGTGGAAAGTGATTGACGATGATTGTTGTGTTGTTTTAATAGTTAATGGATGATAAAGCAGCACTTATTTGCAGAACGAGTCTCGTTTTAATGATACATTTGATGCTTTCTAAAATTATAAGTCAGACTTGTACATCTGAACACCGACCTTATTTAGGCCTAATACTATCATGGTCATGGAAAACGAATGTGTCTGAAAACTAAGTCATAAAATGTCCAAATTATACACATTTAAAACACATTTCAGCAAACAGCCATGCTTAACATCTATACATGTTGAGAAAGATATGTTAAATTGAACTGTTCTTTATCAAATTCAAATTCTGTTCGCTTGTGCTCATGTCTCACCTGAGTTGCTTTTTTGCTTTCATAGTTGCCTTTAATGGCGAGGAATTCAATTTCGTGTGCACTCCTCTTCACAAACACACAGAGCTATGCATTCTAGGGCAGCCGTTTTGCACTTGCAAAGCTTCACACGACCCTTCTTGCACTTACATGATATTAACTTATAGCAGGTGTCGGCTGCCTCAGGTAGTCTTGTCCAATGAGACTCGTACGTCCCGTCTTCATTCTTAGCCCAGTCCTAGTTTGTAGGTGGAGGTAGCTTTGGTACTGGTAGCAGTGTGTCACAAAGTGGTTTGTATAGAATTTAATCAGGCTTTAGAACAGTGGTTTCGTTTACAAAGTATGGTTGATGGGATGGTGCTGCCATCTCTGGTATGTATTGTCGCTGAGATATACGCTGGTGCCCTCTGGCGATTAAGGCGGGTAACGTTTTAACTGCCGACGAGTCAGATTTAATTCAATTTATTTGTGGCGTACACCACTAATTCTACGGTTAGGTATATCAAATTTGGTACCTGTAGAAATTATTTAACATGACTGGTAATATGGTGACCTGTCAAACTACTTGTGTTGTGGTTATAAGAAGATTATACTGTGAACTTATAAAAGTTGTTTACAGAAATGTAGGTGTGAAAAACACTAGGGTCACACCTAGCTTATGAATAGAGTGCGTGTTTTATTAAAATTATGGATTAATTCGTGAGATTTTGAATGTACGAAGAACATTGTGGTATCCGGCGCGATACAGGGAATCCAGTGATATTAATTATGTAAGTAATTCACGTAAGTTAAAGATTAAATAAGCACTTATATAGCCAAACGTTTAGCTCGCAAAATCTATTTTAAACTCAGCGAGTTGAATGGATTGGTTCGATGTGTGAACGGTTTCGGGAGCCGGTTTTTGAAGCGACTTTAATTTGTATTAAGTGTTGTAATTGGTCAGACTAACTTCCGGCCATCAAGCTATATAAGGGCAGGACGGCCATTCGAGGCCAGACGAACATTTGAGCAGAAGAAAGTGTTGCACTCTCGTCTCCAGGAATTGGACTGAAACGTGTGTCCGCCCAACGCCTGTGGTAATATACTTCTACGTTTTCAACAGTACTGATTAGTTGTGAGGCGCTGCACTGCACTCGCGTTGAAGAAGACTGAGCGATAACCGTGTGCAGTTCCGTTTTGACGTGATCTTCGAATGCGAGGCCACCACCGTTTCGTCTGCTAGTTGTCGTAACACAGACTCCGTGACAGACCTTCTCGACATCGCCGACGTTGTAACATCGTTTCCGTGTTGTTGCCTGGTGTTTCGCGCGGGATCGACAAAGCAAATATGAGTCGCCTACTTTCGTCTACGTCTACGAGAATTCGTTCGCCGAACGCCGAGCGACTTTCGTCCTGACATCTCGCCGAACGCGACCGAGGCGAACGTTGACATTCGCACATCACGAGACATTGTTTACAGTTCATAGACTTTACAACGGTGTATACCCGTCTTCATGTAAGTGATCAGCTGTTTAAATTGTCTCCCGTGTAAATTCGTATTTGGATGCATATTTGTCGAGTATAATGTATGGTGTTATACATATAATGTCATAGCAGAGACCAGAGTAACGGTTGGCCAACTATCACTGAACCGCATATGTTGATGTTGATGTATTAAATGGGAACGCCAGTTGGCTTCTCATACATACATATCTGCAGTCACGTTATGTCTCTCGTTCACTCCGAATCATAGTACACCTGAACCTATAACTTGCTATGTCCGGGTACCGCCAATTTATTAATTTATTAATACTTACACTCGATTTTGTGACACAGTGCCTGGCCCCACACATGCCCTCCCTGGTAGGAAGCCCTCTTGACATGCTCCTCAAAACCTGGCTTGGTCGGTGGGATCAGATACACATTGTTCTTCAGTGCGAAGAGTTTCTTTCGTGCCTTGTCGATGTCCGTGCACGTGCTGGTTCTGTCGTACAACAGGATAACGAACCTCTTGATGGTGTACGTGACATCTTCTGGTATGTCACTTGGTGCAGAGGATAGCTTCAGCAGTGTGTCTGTGAGTTCTGGAAGCACTGTCCAAATTGCCCAAGCAGTCTTCTTGTCGTGCACTGCGAAACGGGATGCAGTGTCACACCCAGTCAAAGCGCGGAACATTGGCAATGCCCGCGCTTTCTACGATCCCAGGCTAGCTACTAGTTCATACATTCTGGTCCGTAGCTATGCAGTGAATTAAATGTCAGTAAGCATATTTTATATTTAATGCAATACTCAACCGGCAACCAATGAAGTGATTTGAGTGTTGGAGTGATATGATCAAATTTGCCAATTCTACACAACACTCTGGCCGCAGTGTTTTGACTCATTTGTAATTATGCATGAGGTATTTTGGTAAGCCGATCAAAAAGGGCATTACAGTAATCAATATGGCTGTGGACCAGAACATACATCGGTTTCTCTGCACTCCCGATTCTCCCGATGTTATATAGTTGTGCATAAGCTGCCGGACATTTGTACCTGATATGTAATTCTATAAACATGTGCTTATCAAAATAAGCGCTCAAAGTTCGCACACAATTCCAAGCATATACCTCATTGTCCCCGAAGTTAATGGCCGTGTTGGTTCTTTTGCCAGTTGTTGCGGAGTACCAATTAAGATTTGCTCAGTCTTGGAGTTGTTCATTTTGAGTTTAAAGCTTTGCAACGAGGTATTTATGTCACTGATGTGGGGAGCGATGGTCGCGCGGTAGAGCGCCGGACTGTCTATCGAGGGAACGGTGGCTCGATTCCGCCTGCCACCGTTTCGAAACTTAAGGCAATTTCATTCACCTCACGTTGCCTGGGTCTTTCGGAAAAGACATTAAAAGCCGTTGGTCCATTGAACTCCCTTCTATATGGTGTCTATGCCACGGAAAGTAAAACATTTCACACAGGGAGTAAATGTGTAACCTGTAGTGGACTCACAGAGTGGTAGTTTCTATCTCTAACCCACCGGATCTTACTCCCAGCGAGTTGCTTCCCGGTCTGGCGTGTGAGAGAAGCCGAATAGGCGGTGTAGGCAGTGTAATACACTGTGTCATTGCACCCACTGGGTCCTACATGAACGTACGTACATATATCACTGATGCACCGTTCCATGGACTCAAGGATAGGGTCCAGAGAATGAAGGTGTAAACAACAATAAAGCTGATGGACGTCGGCGTTTGCATGCCCCAGCATCACGGGATAATCAAAGCCATAGAAAAAGTGGCTAGAGTACACTATGAATTCCACAGGACTTAGGCACGATCCTTGCGGTACTCCCTGATAAAGTTTAAACTGGTCAGACAGCGTATCATTGGTAATAATATATAAATACTATGCTGCGACCTTGACTAGAGAGAGGAATAAAACCAATTTAAAGCGGAGTCTGATCCAAAAGAGCCATTTATTATATCTATCAAAATGCGCTGGTCCACAATATAAAAAGCTGACGACAATTCAATTCAAACCAGATATATTACTTTGTGTTGGTCCATGTTTAGAAGAATGTCAGACTGGACCTTAAGTAGAACAGGTTAGGTAGAATGCACTGATCTGTACACAGACTGACAAGGTGGCAAAGGAAATCCACATTCTGAATGAAGGAAAATTGGTTTACAGTTAGTTTAGATATTTACTGGAGATTTCCCACAGGGCGATGGTCTTTTAAAATAGGATCCAATCCTACTATTTTAAGCAGGAGCACTACAAGTGCCGTCTTTCATTCGTGTAGGAATTCCCTACCAGCAATAACGCGATTGTCTAAAGTTATAAAAACGCGAACGATTGAACTGCCGTTTCTAGCGTCTTGAGTCGAGCATCCTTGTCAAGTCCCGTCTTCTGCCGATCATGCATCGAACTTTTTTTTGTTGAGCGTTGCTTAACTCAATGTTTCACTTGCCTATTCAATGTTTGCGTTCTGATAGCTTATGCCACTTATTTCATATGAAATGTTAATAGACGAGCACCCAATCAATACGCGTCTATTTGGAACTACAGCAGAACTGTCTACATCTGCTGTAATATTACACATATGTCCAGCTATTCCACTGTGCTGTCGGTAGACCTACATTTTCTTAAACTAATTTATGTTACGTTGTGCATACTAACCATGTGATATGATATCACTTTGAATTCGTAATTCGAAATGCCCTGTAACATACACTACTAATTTTTCTAGAATAAAAAATAAATAGGGACGATTCAAATGTACACTTACCAAAATTATTCCAGTAGAGACGTTTGTTGCGGTAATCTAATGCTAATCCCCACGGTATGATCAGATTTGTCGTCACAATCCCAACGAGTTCCGTTCCATCCAGTTTGGACTTGTACACAACAGATGGGTAGCCAGATGCGTGAAATAATAATCTAAAAATGCAATATACATTACAATGTCATTTCCGGAAAAGGTCGATTCGCTACATAATATTTAGGTTAATGCTGGCTTATGTGACTCGATTTTCGCATGGCTAATACGATCTAATGTGATGGAATGCATACTACTGAAGAGGAATGTTTTTACATACAAAGTGTGGGAATTTCCTCCACCACTTTAACTTTCAGTTTAGACCAACTTCCCCAAAAAATCATGCCTCATAACAAATAATCAGCGTATTTTAAACAAGTGCAATTGGCAAGATTGTCAAGAAGGGGAAAACTCGTAAAGAGACACTTACAATGATTCAAAGGAGAACTTTCTTTGAAATGGCAATTTCTGATTTTAGTCATAAAATACAACTATTTGGGATCAAAGTTGATGTCGAAATGGGCCAGTTGCACCGTAAAAAGGCAATCTACTAGTAACCGAGTCTTAAAGGAGACATTTTTCTTTTTAAAAACATGTTGAGAGGAAAACCCTAAAACGGCAAACAACATTTTTTTAAAGGACAAATATACAGTTGGTAGCAAATTCGCGTGAATATATTGTCCGTTACAAACAGGGCGATATTCTCCACAAATGAGAATATGGAGTAAGACCACATTTAAATTTTACATAGGCGGCCATTATAACGTTTCCTTAATTTCCTGCTAAATTTGACGAACAATTTTCTTTAACATTTCACAGCATATTTATCCTCCATTGACACAAGTGCTGTGGAAAACTCGTAAAATTCTCATACCTCAGTTTTCAGAAAAATCCACCCTAACCTGACACCCCTCAATTTCGCCCCAATCTGATGACGGATTTTGAAATATTGGTGCGCTCTGAAAAATAGCCACTGTACGAATACGCGAACGACTAGCGTATGTTTATTGCTACCTCGTGAAAGATCTAATGCAGTAGTACATTCAGTATTCACTGGACTGACATGTGTCATGCCAAAGTTCTCGAAAAAAATTCACACATGACACCAAAACGGTGTTTTCAAGGGCACTCTTTCGGACGAATCCTTAATGTGGTCTTACCCCATATGCTGCACGGGCACCATGCAGCATAGGTAGTATTATGGTCCATCTTAATACGCCACCGGGGTGTGGCGGTGGTCGCATGGTAAAATTGTAAGATGGCGTCTGTCATTGTGGTCACATGACCTGCCTCCTGGCGGCGGATGAATTCCTATGTCCTGTCGCGTGTAAGTAGGAATGAACAACACATCATACGTCAACATTTACACAGTTTTAATTATCTATGTTAGCAACGTCGACGACAATCCCATGCGTCTTCCATCACGACTCCCCTTCGCCGACACTCTGATTAGGGAGCTGCGAGACGTCGTTCGTGACCACTGGCCGGCTATCCGAACCCACGTGATCAGAGGACCTGTTCAATCCACAGAGTGTCACCACCGGACACGACTGTCTAGAACAGTCACTGAAAACCATGTTCCGCGAAAAGACGCACGCGATCAAGATTAATCTCAGTTACGGTTTCATTATGAGCAACACGATCACGGGTCGATACAGATATTGTTATTCGTTCTGCAACTGTTGTGGTCGTTACCTGGATGAACCGTCTCTTATTACCAACAACGAAGACTTTGATGCATTTCTGGAGCGTACCTGAGAAACAGACGTGTTGCAGTGTGTGATTAATCAACGTCCGGACAGTCAATGGGTATGCGACGTGGTGACGAATGTCACATTCGTCGTCAACCACATCGTAGACTATCCGATAAGATGTGTGAACGTCACACTTCCGAGGTACATCAAGAAGAACATAGTCGTCATCGGACTGGAAAGAGAAGCCAACAAACGCCAGAAGTACACCAAAATATGTGTCTCTTCCGGTATCTGGCCCTGCATTGTGGATATGACCGACACCATCTGGAACCCGTGGTGAAGGTGCTCTATGAGATTTACGATCGAGACGAAGTGGCTATGAAAGACTTTGGTGGGGTAACCATGGACGATCTCTTTCGCGTTGAGACTACCTTTGATACCAACGTGTGCATCTACACACTCGTCAAACTGAAGGGAGAAGGCGGATAAGCGACTACCGAACTCATCCGTCCTTCATTGTGTCGCTATGCCGACACGTTGTATGTCAATCTCCACGAAACACACTTTTCATACATACAAATCTTGAACATGTACTGTCACTCTTATCGATGTAGGAAGTGTGGCCTCTCGTTATGAAAATACGTACCCAAACTGGATATGCACGAGCGCACGTGTACGGGAGTTGTACGGTAGATCTATCCCGGCGGCGTCTATCATCCGTCTCCGACAGTGTTCCATCGTTTGGACGACGAAAACATTCATATTCCCGAGGAGATGCGCTACTACCCCTACCATGCCACATTTGACTTCAAGTCCTGGTTCGATACGTCACAGCTTCCATCGGACAGTGTCAACGTCAACTGGCTGATTGAGTCTCTGTCGAATAACGTTCCAGGATTCAAACAAATGCGATGTCTCGTCACGGATGTGATAGCAACAAGTTGGTATCCGACATGATGTATATCCTTCAATCCCCGAGCTATGGCGCCTACGAAGCCATCAAAGCTGATTACGAGGACGTGTTTCCCAAATTCGCGGAAGAGAAGTCGAACAACAGGCTCGTGCATAGGCGGACAACGAGTCACAGCGGGAACCGTCCAATCCCTACAAATCGCTCATGGTGTCAAATGAACGGTTGGCTTGATCATTTGCCTGTCATCGGATTCAACTCGGGCAGGTACGATCTATACGTCGTCAAACAGTTCCTGGTACCCTACTTCCTCTCTACGAAACAAAAAAACAGAGTAGGGTTTGACGGAGAAGGAAGATGACACGGTAAACGAGGGTGTCGGCGCATGTTTGTGATTAAACGGAACAACACGTTTATGAGTCTATCGTCGGATAACGTGAAATTCCTCGAAATGTTTCATTACATCGCACCTCGATTCTCGTATGATAAGTACTTTCAAGCGTACGGATGCGAGGTCACGAAATATGATTTCCCGTACGAATACATGGACAGCTTGGAGAGATGCGACGACACCGCTCTGCCTCCGAAAGAGGCCTTCTTCACTCATCTGAAGAAAGAAGGTATATCCTACGAAGACTACAAACCAGTGTCAAGAAGTGTGGCTAGACAACGACATTAAGACATTGCGGAACTTTCTCGTCTGGTACAACATGTGGTACCGTTCTTGGAGGCCTTCGAAATTTTTTTTGCATTATCGCGGTATCGATATGACCAAATTCGGCATCAGCATACCAGGTTTGACCTTCACCTACCTGTTCAACTATGTCCCGGAGAAGACCTTCTTAACACTCTTCAACGAGACAAACAAGGATCTCCATCAGCTGGTCAGAAATAACATCGTGAAAGGGGTGTCACTCATCTTCACCAGACACCACGAGAAAGGGATCGCGAAGATGCGTTGGAACGACTGCGGAGAAGCAGCTCGAACGTGTCAGTCCATAGTTGGCTATGACGCGAATGCTTTATACCTCTGGTCCCTATCGCAAGATATGCCGACGGGATGGAACACGCCACGACTGGAGGAGAAATAGTTCCCTCCGAAGCGGCACAACCGACCGGACAGATGGCTGCGGAATGGCTGACGTGGGAGTCCGAACGTCCCGGACACGATATATGTCATCCGTCCAACGTGCGATAGAAGAGAATCTGCAAGGTGCTGATGGACAGTTGGTGCAGCGAAACAAAGACTACCTATCAGTTTCACAAATGCTACTACCACGGATGTCCGTGTACCCGACGCCAGGTAAACAAGGTCAACGAGAAACCCGTGGCTCAAATGTTCACCGAAACGCGAAAGAACACTGCCTACCTTCGACACGTTGTCAAGGTCGTCCAGCTGTTGGAATGTGAGTGGAAAGAGACGAGGTGCGACCCTTGCATGAAACTCTTTTAAGACGCCACTCTTCCTCGCCGTCGACACTTGCTATGGAAGATGACGTCATAACATATCCTGACAGGCATACGTAACGGCACCGTGTTCGGAATGATTCACAGCGCAATCGTGTACCGGAGGAATTGTGCGCACACTTTGCCGAGATACAGATTCACATGACCCGCGATGACCTCGGTCCGTTCATGCGTTGATATGCCGAAGAACATCATGACAGCCCCGCGACGTATGCACGTCGGAAGTTGGAGAAAAGATCTTGCTCTCCATACCTCTCTTACAATGATATCTCGAGCACGGACTCGAGGTGTCCCACATCTACGAGGTCATCGAATATACACCGGTCGCATGTTTCGGTCGATTTGGCGAGGCTGTATCCGCTACACGTCGCGAAGGAGACGTCCACTCCGACAAGGCCATGATTGCGGACACAAATAAGTTTATGGTGAATTCTTGGTATGGGAAATTTATAACCAATGTCGATAGGCACCGTGACGTCACCTACTGTAAGAAGAAGAGGCCGTCGATCACGAACAACGATCGTCGCTTCCGACAGCTCGACGTCGTCACCGACGATGCGTACGAGATCGAGATGCACAAGACCAGCGTCAAATCGCATTGCCCGTGCACGTGGGCTTCTTCATGTTGCAATGGGTCAAACTGCGCATGTTGGAGTTCTACTACGATTTCATGGACAGATAAGTGGAACGTCCGCTGTTTGAGTGCTGGGAAACTGACACGGACAGCGCCTACTTAGCTTTGGCCGGAGAGTCCGTCGACGACCTCGTGACCCCGGCACTGCGAGAACACTACTTTCGTCACCATTCGGAATGGCTACAGACCTAATGTTGCGACGATCATCAACGCGAGTACGTACGCTGTCGACTGGCCGGACGTCGGTGGAGCGGTACTGAGACGTGTTGCAAGGCGCGCCAAGCGTACGACAATAGAACACCGGGACTCTTTAAGGTCGAGTGGTCAGGGGTTGTTTTCTTGGTCTGTGCAGCAAGATCTACTATTGGACGGGAACCGTCGACAAATACTGCACCAAGGGACTGAACAAACGACTCAACACCATCGACAAGCAAGGTATTCCTGGACGTGCTGACAAATCGACGGAGCGGAAGCTTAAAGAACCGCGGGTTCCGGGAGATTCACTTGTCCATGCTGACGTGAATCCATGAACGTGCGGCTTTGACCTACTTCTACGCCAAGCGCGTGTTCCACGAGGACGGCGTCACTACGGGTCCGATGGATGTGTAACGATCGATTGTCTAAGCCGAAACACTGCCGACAAAAAAGAGGAAACGCACCTAACGTCAGTTGGGGTAAGAGGCGCCTCGAGGTTTCACGCAGGTAGTAAGCAGAAAGTAGACAAAAAAAAACAAATCTATTGTGTCAGATGTCACGAAACCAATCGATGTAGCACACCATGTCACGGACGCGAGAGATCGTAGGAGTAGCAGTAATAGCAATAGTCGGGGTGTACCTGTACGTCGTGTTGTACGTTCTTCTTCGCTCCTCTTGCGGTGAAGGTATCTTTGTATCTAACATCACGACCAATACGACATTGTTGAACGGATACCTTAGGACGGAAGATGCAGGTCCTAGACGACAAGATGAAGGTCATACTCGACACACGCAATCTCACCAACGGGGAAAAGGTCGTCGTGTATATTCAACTGTTGCTACGGTACAACGCGCTGATCGATCGACGCATGCACGAATCGGTACGCTTGGTGACGGTGACTAAAAGCACACCATCGGCCACGGCGGCGGCAGCGGCGGCGGCGGCGCTAGCAGTATCGGCCACGCCGTAAGCGGGGGCGGGAGGTATAGAAGTGGAAGTCGTGGACAGGGTTCCCAAGGCGCTACGGCCCAAAGCCAGTTGACTGATGGAACATCTCAAACGATACGTCGCGCGGAGTGCGCGCGGAGAGCTGATCCACAAAGGAGTACTGGTACCCGGAAGTAACGTGGTGAATCTCGTGAACGATCTGTTGAGCAAGAGAAAGACCGCCGGCGATCCGACGGGATGGCAGGTGTTTGCGCGACAAATCGGCAACATCAATCTACCCATGGAGTTGGTGGGCAACGAGGCCAGGAAATTACGCATTCAGTAGGCACAAAAGAAGAGTGCAGTGGCTGCGGCCACCATACGATCGCTCGGAAGAGCACGACGAACGCCGCAGTGGACACCCCTTTTTATGGGCGAATCGAGTTTTTGCGCCTCGCCACCTTCCGACCTATCGAGCGTGTACGGTGGAAAGTCGTCGAACAGTGGCTATCGGAACAGAACGCCTGTACCCTACACAAACCGGTGAGAGTTCGTTTCCGATAGTGGCACGCACATCGCGTCGACGTGTCCAGTCTGAAAAGATACAATGACGGTAGAAGTCGGCGACATCGATGGTGACAGAGCTGGACGATCTATTCACCGACGGTGATCGACCGCTGACGTTTCAGACCGATAAAATGGGAATCCTGAACCGTGGCTTTAGGGGTGTTTTGGAAAAGTACGGTATCCATCACTTCTCCACCTACAACAAGGAGATCAAGGCGAGCGTAGTGGAAACCATTAATCGCACGTTAAAGACGCGTATGTAGCGACATCTAACGAAACACGAGACGTGGCGTTTCATCGATATCCTTCAGTAACTGGTACGCTCGTACAACGACACCCCTCACCGCAGCGTCGTTATGCATCCGTCGCAGGTGAGTGCGTCGAATCAGGAAGAGGTGTGGCAGCGCATGTACGGCGGACGGCACGGCCAAGTCGTGCCCAAGTACCACGTGGCGGATCGCGTGCGTATCAGCAAGGTCAAGAGACGTTTCGACAAAGGCTACATTACGAATTGGACGTAGGGATTATTCATGATACGCGAGGTACATCCGTCCGATCCGCTTATCAATGTGGAACCGTCATTATTGATTGGTCGCCAGATGGCGCGCGTAAACAACGCGGGTAAGAAACTTGCCCGGAAGTCACTTGACCACATTGTTTCCACTCGACTGCGCTTGAATATACTTACTAAAACCGCTTCAAAGCACTGTTATACAATGTACACTGGGTTGGGATGAGATAGACTGGTGGCCATTTCGTGACACTATGAGATTCTACATCAGATTTCTATGCAAAGTTCCCCTGCACAAGAGTAATTATTGATGGCACAGAATGCCCAATCCAGAAGCCAAAACAGCCAATAGCACAGCAGGCCACTTTATCCACATACAAAAACAGGAACACGGTTAAGGTTCTGGTAGGCTGCATCCCCGGAGGCGTTTTGTCATATGTGTCTCAAAATACTAAAACAACCAATGACAAACACAGAATCTGCACTAGCAACACAGATTATCAAAATATGCTTCGTATTATGTAATTTCAGGGCCAGAATAGTGCCAGCAGATGCATGATCAGAGCAGATGCTTGGAACTAGAAAGCACAGTCATAGTAATTGCGGAACAGGAGTTTGTTGAGCAAAGCAGAGCAATAGCAGTCGTTGTAGAAAGGAAGCAATTTTTTCAACATTTTGCTGATAAAGAGATCATCTCTATGTATACGTATAACCTTGATATCACACATGGTGTACACAACAAGATCACAGGCTTCTTTCTCTGCGCAGTACAACTGGCCCTGTATCTGGTAGTAATAACTGTGTGTTTTATCCAGTTCAAGACTACCATCAACTAATTTTAAGTACGGTACACTTACTGGGGAAATACCCCGCTGTCTTGCGGCATATGGACATTTAACTTCGACAAGTTTGTCACTGTCAACTACCCTATCCGGCGAGGCTGCCAACATTGGGTGGCTTGTGGATATAAATAGACCACACTCGGATGTCGTCAAGCACATTGCTGCCTCATACTTTTCGACAGCCACGGCCTCGTACGTTTGCCCATGCAGAATGGATGGCACCCACCGCAGCTCTTTCTGCTTGGTTATTAGGGACTTCGCCAGAGCTGCCTTGTCCCATCTCTCTGTCGCCTTGCAAATCGTGGAGAAGTTTGAGGAAGTGATGTGGCGCAGACGTTCACTTCTCCACAGTCGATTCGCCTGCTGTCCCCTAGTTGCCAACACCAGTGCTTCAGCCTCTTCTCTTGTTATCTTGGTGATTTATGAAGTAATGACAAATATGCTTAAACAAAGCAATATAACCATGTGTACCCTGTCAACCAATGCATCAGTATGCTCCCTATTGTCAAGTGGCAGTTCATGTTGACGATTACCATAGCATTTATCACGATCATGGACCCACATACATGCATTGTGAACACTTTCAGTGCACATGTATATAATTGTTATGTGTGAAATAAACTTGTATTGAATTATATTGCCTTATTCTAATGCTAGTAGATGTACCTAGCATATTTGCAGTGATCGCTGTTTGTGATTCAGTTTGCATTGAGCTTTTTGGAATACTATATCATGCATATATTTCCAGGTTTCGAGGGAGAGAGAAAAACTAATTTGTGTACCTTTTCTCTTTCGAGAAATTCGTCCTGTATATTCAGCGGCATGTAGTCATGGTCGAGTGCAAGGGCGTGTGGGTTTGCGGGAGAAAAAGCTGCATCATTGGCATACTTGCCTTGAATGTGCTCTGAAAACAAAACAGTTACAGGTGTGTTATTTGAGTAATGGATTTCTACCTGACTTCCACTAACAGAAAATGTATCTTTCTGTAACTGCTGCAACCATCGATTGAGGTGGATGGAGAGAAAAGCTGCATAACTGGCATACTTGCCTCAGATGTGCTCTGGAAACAAGACACTTAAAGTACTGTGGTAGTGTTATCTGAGTAATGGATTTCTGGGTGACTTTCACTCAGACAAATGTTCTGAAATTTATTCAAACCATCACCATAATTATGAAAAGCAGCAAAACCTAAGGACAAGCACACACCCAACAGCAGCATGTAAGGCTTGTCTATGAATTATGCTCTCTTGCTGATCTTGTGTTAATATGTAATTTTGTGTTTTTGTTTACTGGAATGCATTTACCTGGGCATTCAAACAGATGCTTCTGAATTCGTCCTTCCTCCCTGGCAGCTGTCGGTATTTGTGAGGCATAGGATTGAACATAATGTCCTCGTCTTTGCCTCGAACAGTCTGCAGTGCTGTAATTTTCATCGTGCTGCTTTTGTTTGCCTTCACATGGTGAAAGGTTTGAAGCACCTATTGGTCACACAGATAAAAATTTGTTGATCACATCAGAATTAGTAAATAATAGATTGTATTGATTGCCAAAAAAAAGGGTAAGCCAAATAGCTTGGCATCCAGTCCTTATGACTGTTCAAAGCGTTTTACACTTTACTACCTGGTAGACCTGTGCAATCGAACAACATCTTGACATTTCTTAGAAATATTCAGCCACACACTAATTACAGCACGCAATCTATTAGTACACAATTTTCAACCACGGTTTGTTACCAGAACTCATTCATACAGCTGTCTGGAGTGAACTCGAGCAAAGTAAGGTGAACAAAAATTTCAAAACGGCATCAAGAAGATTTGAACATGAACTTTGTTTCTCTAACCATTGTACTTCCGCGCTCCACAAAAAAACATTAATATTCCAAAATATCAAATTTTGTTTTAACCAACTCACTTGTGTACATGTCAGCTCTGTCAAAATCTTTGCAGTGTTTGTGAAGCATGTCAGGCCATAGAGCACTGTCACTACATGTTTGCAGTGAGCAAATGGTCCTTGGCCTGTTTCGCATTCACATTGTGTCTCCAACACAACGCTGTCACTGTTCAGAGAGATGTCCACTTTGTAGCTGGCAGACTTCCGCAACTCCGCCCAGACAGAAGACTGCACAACAACGTTGGGCGCAGCAGTTTAAATGCGCAGACTGCGCATGAACCTGCAACAAATATGACATAATGAGGAAGAAACACCCACAAAACCTACACTATGCTGTAAAATAAGAACAAGCAGAAGGAAGCACAACAATAATTAAATCGAGGAGCAACTCACCTTTCACGATACAAGCCTTTTCATTTTTCATCAAAGGACTTGGCGTGTGGTGCCAGAAAGCTTGGTATGCGTTCCATGGTCACCTTTGGAACAAGGTCATGCATATCTGCATGCAAGTCCTTGTATGGTTCCGGATTAGGTGTTTGCAGTATTCTGGTTGAATTTCCTGACCCTCTTGCTTGTTGCAATCCATAAATACCAATCTGCAAGTAGTATATAATCTTAATATGTTATAAGAACATATTACGAGTTAAAATTATAATTAAAAATTAATTTTATAACAATCACATATATCCAAATCAGAACCTAATTATTACGCAATAACTGAACTGGCACCTACACTGTCACTGCATGCCACATGCTACAGTGCAGGCTACGTAACTACCAAATTCAGTATTTTACGTTGATACAAAGGCAATTCCAAGGCAAGGTAATTATTGCAGAGCTTAGCTGTCAGTGTCAATGCACTGGACATTATTTTTACAAAACAAGTCTAAGTTTAACTGATATAATAAGATTTAGTTAAACTCACTTGTTTTACAACCAATATTGCTTTTAACAATTTACATAGGTACCTATTATCGCTTATCAGCTAATTGTTATACGCACCTTGCTACTAACTCCTTTTTTCGGCCGCTAACTTTGGCCCTTCTTCGGTGTAACTCGGCCTTTAGTTGCAACGAGCTCCATTCTTCGTAGCCACGCGACATTTCACCAAACAATCTTCTATTAATTAACAGGGAGACAACAACGTAACGGTAGCGAGACAGTTCCGCGAACTTTGTGTACTGACAGCCGGCGGCGATTACCCGCACTGTCTATGCGCGCCACCTGGTGTATTATAAGTGACGGAAGCCCATTGACGGACTATCTTGGCTACATGCTGGACGGAACCTTCTACCAACCGGAGTTGCAGAAGGTGACGGTTCCGGCCGATACATTGTCCCGCGTGGAATCGATCGTGGAACGTCGCAAGGTGGGCAGGCGAAGGGAGGTGTTGGTGAAATGGTTCGGATATCCTTCCAAATTCAACAGCTGGATCGATGCCAAAGCCCTCGTCGGCTATAAAGAGTAGCCACACGTCCGACAAGAGTTCATTCGACCACCCATGACGGAAGAGACGACAAAACAGGTGGTCTCCTTTACGGGTAGCGACGAAATCGACGCTCCGCCACAGAACTACAGGACTCCGAGTGTACCAAAGAGGAAATCGTGTTTCTGTGTCAGGTCGTCGTCTTGTTCACGGTCAATGTGGTCAGCATCTACAAACTGTCGATCAGTCACGGGAATCCGACTGTGTGGACGGCCCTGTTGAGCAGTGCGTTGGGTTACCTGTTACCCTACCTGACGTTGAGACATGACGACGAACGACTTATATCTGACGTTGCCTAGCAATGCTTCCACGCACACGCACCCCGACAACACCGCGGCGCATTACATTACGGAATTGTCTCGTCGTGTCGTGCTGTTTGGCAGCGGCGAGTGGGAATGCGGTATGGCAGAGTTCCGCTACCCGCACACTTGTTACAACGTTAGTTGGGTTACCTGCTACCCAACCCGACGTTGAGACATGACGACGAGTGATTTCTATCTGACGTTGCCTAGCAATGCTTCCATGCACACGCACCCCGACAACACCGCGGCGCATTACATTACAGACTTGTTTCGTCGTGTCGTGCTGTTTGGCAGCGGCGAGTGGGAATGCGGTATGGTAGAATTCCGCTACCCGCACACTTGTTACAACGTTAATTGGGTTACCTGCTACCCAACCCGACGTTGAGTCATGACGACGAGTGATTTCTATCTGACGTTGCCTAGCAATGCTTCCATGCACACGCACCCCGACAACACAGCGGCGCATTACATTACGGACTTGTCTCGTCGTGTCGTGCTGTTTGGCAGCGGCGAGTGGGAATGCGGTATGATTGAGTTCCGCTACCCGCACACTTGTTACAACGTTAGTGAGGAGGATACCACGTTTTAACTCTACGAGACAGATAGTACAGGATTCACTCCGTCTGCTAAGATCGAGTATGTGTATTACTACAACGTGACCCAATTGTTGCGCACAATCAACAGAGCACTGTTGAAACTGTCGACGGATAGGGTCAAGACGAAACTGAGCTGCAGCGATATCTCTCACAAGATGACCTTTCACATGACACCCACAACGGAGTTTAGCATACCCCTAGGGAGCGTCATGGAAAAAATTCTAGGTTTCCATACGACGGTGATCACCAGCACCGACACAAACTCCACCCGCACCTAACTCCCCTCACCCATGCGTGGAAACAACATCAGACCGACTTCGACCACCTCTGCCGAATCCAATACACCAGACAGTGTTGGTGAGTACGCCTTCGAAAAGGAGGCCACTTCCGTGGTGGACATGCATCAAGGATTCACCACCATGTACGTCTACACTGACGTCGTGGAGTCACGTGTCGTCGGCAATAGTCTCGCACCGTTGTTGCCGAGCGTGGCGGTTATCGGACGGAACGCGTCCACAGTGTCCAATAGTTTCGATAACGTCCAATACGTCCCCCTCTTGTGAAAAGAGTTTGGGACGATAGAGATCGATTTAAGAAACGACACCGGACGTCGCGTTCCAATCGAGGTCCGTAAGGTGACGGTGACACTTCCTTTCCGACGGCGAAGGACGGCACTGTTCTAAAGATGAATTACAGCGATTACTACACTTCGCTTCCCTTTTCGTAGGTGCCCGATACCAACGAGTACACGGACTAGGAAGTCTATTCGGAGGTCTATTGCGTAGCGTCAAGAGAGGTTCCGTGGCGTTGGGAAAGAGAGCGTTGACGACCGGCGCAGGCGTAGTCAATGACGTCAAGTCTGGACAGAACATCAAAAAGGCCGCCAAACGTCGCGTCACCGCTGCCGGTAGGGACATGTTGAGCGACCTCTTGACCACTGGCGAGCAACCGCGCAAACGTAGAAGATGCGCACCTGTCACGAAAAGAGTCAATACTGCTGGGAGACGGACGAAGACACGCACGTCGCGGAAACGTGAGCCCGACATATTCGACGATGGCTTTCGTGCACAAACAATCGTGTGAAGGTTCAAGAGCGAGCTCGATCTATTTACCTTGCCTCCGACTCAGACCAGCATCATCGATATTCATACGGTACAACATCAACCCATGTCCTCGTTCGACTCGGACGGACCGATATCATTCGTCATACCCGGATCGGGAGACGATTACCTGGATTTCGCCAGGATGAAGGTGACCCGTGCCGAAGGAGCCGACCTCGACGGAGTCGATGCCGTCGGTCCTGTGAATCACTGGCTCCATTCGCTGTTCAGTCTGGTCGACGTCTACTTGGACGGAACGCTCCTGACCCCCTCAACCAACACGTACCCGTACCGCGCCTACATAGCGACGCTGCTGAGTTACGGGGACGATGCCAAGGAGACGCTACTAACGAGTCAAATATGGCACAAAGACACGGGCAATCGTACGGAAGATGGAAGCCGTCGAAATAACCGCCGGAGATGCAGCCAACGCGGGGTTCGTGACCAGATGCGACAAGATCGTTCGGAGTCGCGTGGTCAACATGATGGGTCGTCTCGACTTGGACCTGTTCCTCCAGGATCAATTCCTCACCAACGGCGTAGAGGTCAAGAAACGTCTGGTGCGCAGCAAGGATACGTTCGCGCTCATGGCCGGCTGAGCCAAACCCGACTACTAGATGAAAACATTTGAGATTAGATGTGTGTTTCGGCACTGTGTTTACTGCTGTTTCGCTATCGTTAACTAGGTCATCATAGGACCGACGGCGTGGTTGACATATCATGCATATACCGTGTTTCATTCACAAGCAGGATTCATCTAGATATTATCGTTCGAGCCTATGGCGCGGTGGTCAGACACCCGTAAATCATACAACCCTACGAGCCACTGGGGCGGTCGTAATGACCCGTAAGCTCACGACCGCTGGCGTGGTTGTAAAATAACCCGCATGTCATATCACATCATTCACTTGTCTTCAGTTAATAAAACACGGTTTCACGCATGCATATTTAACAAGATTTAACAAGATTGCTATTCAGAAAATTAACTCTAGATGGCAGATGAACAAAGAAGCCTTCTGGCTTATCGAGAGCCCAATACTTTTTATTTAAGTGTATCCTGCCCTTTTAAGGTATGTGTCGATTTTACATTTAAACATATTCACGCTACTAGCACCAACACAATCAGGAGGTAATCTGTTCCATTCATTTACAACCCTTTGTGAGAATGAGAACTTCCTTATATCTAATTTACACTGCTCCTTTACTAATGTAACTTCATGTCCTCTGGTCGTTCTATCTTTCTTAACTGAGAAAAAAATATTTTCACAACCATTCAATATTTTAAACACTTCTATCTGATCTCCTTTCAATCTCCTGGTCTCTAGTGTTGTTAAACCACATTCTTTTAGGTGTATTTCATAAATAAGATCCCTCAGTTTTGGTATCGTTTTAGTTGCTCTCCTCTGTACTCTTTCTACCATATATATGTCCTTTATGCTATATGGCCTCCACGTTTGAATACAATATTCTAATTGAGGCCTAACTATTGTTTTGTACACAGGTTAATATTAGCTCTTTTTCCTTATACATTATGTTTCGCTTAAGTAATCAAAAAATTAGATTTCCCTTTGAAGCGGCAATACCGCACTGCTCTGAGACCTTCATGTCAGCTCTAATGGTTAATCCTAAGTCCTTTTTCTTTTACAGTAGTACTTAGTACAGAACCTCCCATTGAATATTGTACATCTTCGTTCCCATGTCCTGTGTGGAGGCATTTACATTTCCCAAAATTGAACATTTGCCATTTTTCAGACCATTTTATAAACCTATCAAGATCATCTTGTAAATGCTGTCTATCTCCATCACGTTTAATCCTTCTATACAATATGTTATCATCCGCAAATTACAACACCTTATTTGTTACAGAATCGTCCAAATCGTTGATATATACTAAGAATAATATAGGTCCCAGTACTGATCCCTGTGGTACCCCATTCAAAACTGATTTCCAGTTTGAAGCTTCCCATTAACTACTACCCGTTGGATTTTGTCAATTAGCCATTTTCTGTCCAGTTAATTATACCATTTCCTATGCCATGGGCCATTCGTTTACGCAAGAACCTTTGATGTGGCACTTTGTTGAAAACTTTATTAAGTTCTAAGTAGATGATATCTACTGGTGATCCCTCGTCTACCCACTTAGTGAAATCTTCCAAAAAATCATAACATGTTAGTTAAGCATGACCACGCTTTGAGATGGGTTGAAGAAGTTATGTTTAACAACAAAATCCACAATGTGATTTTTAATTTGTGTTTCTAATAATTTGCAAATCACAGACGTTAAACTCACTGGTCTGTAGTTATCTGACTTGGTTCTCAAACCTTTCTTAAATAACGGTATAATGTTTGCTTCTTTCCATTCTAAAGCTAAAACTCAGTCTTCTAATGACAATTTGAAAACTGCTGCAAGTGGTATGCTAATTTGTTTTACTATTTCCAAGTAGTAGTTTGGGCGGAATCCCATCCACTCCAGGTGATTTATTATCTTTCACAGCCCTAATTTTCTTAGCTACCATTTCCGGGGTTACAATTAACCGTCCTAAATAGTCTGATTCTGCCCACTTCAACTTAGCCTCTGCTCTGCTATGTCAACAGCTATGCTTATACGCTTGTATCTTTAGTCAATAAAATTCGTGTGCACTCGTATACTCTCGTAATTCGTTCGTTTTTTCATACACGCGCATTCATACACACACAACTCTCTAAGTGAATACCTTATTACCCCTAATTACCCCTAATTACCCCTAATAACCATTGCATACCATCCCAACTTCCCACAGGAGGCACAACCTCCTTACCATTCCGCCAGGTGGCACTACATCCACTTTTTTCCGCCAGTGGGTAGGTCACGTGACCACCATGACAGGCTCCATCTTAGAATTTCACAATGGGGCCACCGCCACCCACTTGGTGGCGTATTAGGATGGACCATAATACTACTAGCATATATGCTTTGTTGTTCTGGCACCCACAGACGATTGGTAATATGCCCAATAGCTTATTCTAATTAATGTTAATTTGCATTTCCCCGCGACTCAACGAACCATTCAGGGCGCAGTATTAGTGCTTAGCGGAAGAGTTTCATTCGCCTCTAGCCACTTCGTTTTGTGAGAGCAGACGGAGTGGCTACGGTAAAAAATAACACGTCCCACCACAACTGAGCTTATACAGTGTGTACGTACGTGTGTGTGTGCGTTCGTGTATGCGTGTGCCCTTTATGCAATTGAATGTGGGGTTTTGAAAACCCGTGAGGTAATGCAGAGGGATAATGTGTGAGGTGTATCCTAGAAACATGTTTTGTGTATGGCACGCACGAACGCACACACACATTAGTTGAGCTGCCATTTTTGGAACCTGGAAATGGTTGGTCGTGTAAGGTTTTTTTGCTGAATCATGTAGGTTATGGGTCCCTCAACTCAAATCACGGGATGGCAACGCGCCATCCTTGGGCAACTTGTGGGAGCCAGGCAAATCCAAGATGGCTGGTGTGAACCTAGGTCAAATTACAAAAATGTGTTACATCTTTGCACTGGAACATGCTTAGAACATGATTTTGGTGTGTATACACATGTTTTGGCAAATGAGGAATTCATATTTCCAATGATATCTGACTATGTTCACATGACAAAAATTCAAAATGGCCGCCATTTTCACAAAAAATAGCCACAATCGAGCATAACTTTTGATTCGTTTATACTAGAGACACGATTTTGGTGTCGATCCCTATGTTTTGCCATATCAGGAATTCAATGGAACCATTTCCAATGATGCCCGACTATGAACACCTGACCAAAATTCAAAATGCATGCAGGTGAAGGGATTGTTGACTACTACATCATAATATCCAGCAAGCTCCCATGCGGCGATGCATCACGAAGAGCAAGACAAATAAGAAGGCTGTCATCAGGGTTCTCTCCACTTTCAATTTGGGCAACAATGGTTGAAAGAGAGGAGGGCGTAAACAGCCATGTTGAAGCTGATATTACTATCATTAGCTACCTTCTGGAAGCTGTGAAAAATGGAAAGAAAACTGTACGAGTGATCAGCGATGTTTGTTCTGTTTATGTTCTGGGTGTGGAGTATGCAGCTGACAGCCTGTGTGCAGCTAGATCGATGGAGTGGGGCTATCCTCAACATCAATGACAGTTCTTTCCTCCTTGGTCCGAAATCCTTCCAACTGCTTGGTATGCATGCACTCTCAGGCTGCGATACTGTGTCCTATCCATTTGGTCATGGCAAAGCGATGGCGCTAAAGGTATTGGAATTTGCTGATCAGTCTGGCCTCTACACTGTCTTCGGTGAAGAGGGTGCTACTCTCAAACAGTTGATGGAGACTGGACGGAAATCCATCTGTTCGCTCTATGTTGTTGCTGACGGAACAAGCATGGTTTCTGCCAGGTATGCGCTCTCCTTCAAAATGACCAGAGAGAAAGCTGGACTCTCAAGAATCTTCCTCGACATACACTAATCTGGTCTACCACATCCTGCGAGCTCACTACCATGTTATGCTCTGAAAGGCAGAAGTTCAGCAGACTCCGCCCGTGGTTGATATCGTTGATTATGGATGGCATAACACCCCCTGCACGAGTTTGTCACTCGTGCAGTGGGTGTTCCAACTCCTTGCAAGAGGACCAGTAGCCCCCCTGCCCTCATCGACGTCATCAACTGTCAGTGTAGAGCTGTAGGGAAAGCTTGCAACAATCATGTATGTAGCTGCCATTCTGCAGAAATGTCCTGCACACCGTACTGCTGCTGTGTTGGTGAAGCCATGTGCCTCAACCCGTTCACCAAACACGATGAGCATGAGAGTGACGCTAGATATAATAATGAGGAAGAAGGTGACAGTACAGAGGAACTAGAAGAGAAGTATTTCCTATGAGAATGTAATGTGAATGGCGTCCCTTTCATATACCGTTGATTTTGAATTGATTAATGATCTACACATTTTCAAAGTCCAAATGAAACCTGTCATTACAAGAAAGGCTCTAAAATTGTGTTTCATTATGTTTCAGCAAAATTATAATTGAGTACTTCTTACTTTGAACTTTGAATTTTGTACTTTTAAATGTTGTACATGTCCGATACAGAATCATTCGTGATTACTGTATGCCATTTTGCAAAGGTTTTGTATGTTTCTTGTCAGAAGTAGCCATAGACATGTACATGTACATGTATAGCTGTTAGTATACTCGTAGCTCAGTCATGATGACTGATCATTGCAAATGAAGAACTGTAAATAAATGTTATCTTACAAACGTCCCTATTTTAACAACAGCTTTATTGCCATGTCACATCGATACAAAATAATAAGAAACAATTCCAATGAACTCATTATGCACCAAAAACCATACCCTACATGATTCAGCAAAAAAACTTTACACTACCAATCATTTCCGTGTTCCATACTGAACATAGTAGGGCAGAAACTCTACTACAGGGCGATATTCTCCATACACATACATAGCCTGTTACCTTACTACGGCGTCGGCAATCAGTGTGTCTCAGAACCATATTTTGTACATCACACACAAAGCCGGTTACCTTGCTACGGGATCGACGACCAAACCCCGCAAATATTGGGATATCCCTGTTGAATGCTGGATCAGAATTCTATTCTCTGTACCGTCCAGATTGGCAACTTCAACTTTGTTCTGATGTATGTGAAGAAGGAACAGTTGATTTTCTTCAGGGATGACAGCAGTTTGCGAAGAAAGCTTCCATCCTGAACATATATTACATCACAAATATTATCATTTTGTAATGGTTACACTGTTATTATTGTGTACAGACAAACACATACACACACGCATGTAATTGTTACACTGTTATTATTGTGTACAGACAAACACATACACACACGCACGTAATGGTTACACTGTTATTATTGTGTACAGACAAACACATACACACACGCATGTAATTGTTACACTGTTATTATTGTGTACAGACAAACACATACACACACGCACGTAATGATTACACTGTTATTATTGTGTACAGACAAACACATACACACACGCACGTAATGGTTACACTGTTATTATTGTGTACAGACAAACACATACACACACGCACGTAATGGTTACACTGTTATTATTGTGTACAGACAAACACATACACACACGCACGTAATGGTTACACTGTTATTATTGTGTACAGACAAACACATACACACACGCACGTAATGGTTACACTGTTATTATTGTGTACAGACAAACACATACACACACGCACGTAATGGTTACACTGTTATTATTGTGTACAGACAAACACTTACACACACGCACGTAATGGTTACACTGTTATTATTGTGTACAGACAAACACATACACACACGCACGTAATGGTTACACTGTTATTATTGTATACAGACAAACACTTACACACACGCACGTAATGGTTACACTGTTATTATTGTGTACAGACAAACACTTACACACACGCACGTAATGGTTACACTGTTATTATTGTGTACAAACAAACACATACACACACGCACGTAATGGTTACACTGTTATTATTGTGTACAGACAAACACATACACACACACGCAATTTAAACAGTTTCATTATTTATAATTCTACTTATTTAGATCGTATATCTATATATTTTATTTAACTGCTTTGACAATTTTAATGCACCCATTGTACTTTTCAAACTCTATTGGCTGCCAGTTAAGTAAACTTATTATTACTATTATTTCCCACAGGTTTTTTGATGCCTTCGCGTGACGCGGTGTCGGTTTACCGAAATATAAATTAAAACCATGCGAAATTGTGAATAAAAATGTGGTTAAAACACATTACTGTCATTATATTATGTAAGGGGACTTTGGAATTCCATTGCATGCACGCACATTTTAGCACACACACACACACACACACACACACACACACACACACACACACACACACACACACACACACACACACACACACACACACACACACACACACACACACACACACACAAAAAACAACAGTATCTTACCTTTTTTAAAGACAATTTCCTTAGAAGATCCGTCAAACCTGACACGATAGAAATCTCCATGTGCCTCTCCTGTGTACATATATCCGTTGATGCTGTCAATGACCACGTTTAGCATAGCGTCGACATTCTTTGAATCTGCATTTAGACTTGATGGTATAATTGTGCGGATGACATTACGTTCTTAGTGATAGAAACAGCAGCAGAAGCAGCTGCAGCATCATGTATAAGAGAAAAGACAAAAGTCATATTGGTGACAGAACAAATCAGAAGACAAAAGAGATAAGTCAAATATATTTATACGTATATATATATATATATATATATATATATGTATATGTATATATATATATATATATGTGTGTGTGTGTGTGTGTGTGTGTGTGTGTGTGTGTGTGTGTGTGTGTGTGTGTGTGTGTGTGTGTGTGTGTGTGTGTGTGTGTGTGTGTGTGTGTGTATATATATACATATATACATGTATACACACACACTCACACACACACAAACACACACACACACCCACACACCCACACATATATATGGTCGATTCTCACGAAACCTGGACACATTGTCGATTTGGCGACTTTCATATATCGTTTTCATTTTTTTTTCTTCATAAAGTAGGCATATTGAAGATTTGAATACAAAACATGTTATTCTTACCATAGAGAGATGGTTTTGAAGTTGCATGTCCTATTCGTGTGATACCACGCGAAACACATAAATTGTCCGTCTTGTAACATATATAATATTATACGTTACGTATTTTGTATGGCTTTGTGATACATGGAATACATAAACAGTTACGTGTAATGTAAATTCATCAGCTGTCAATGCACTGTTGAATGGTTTTCTTGTTGATTAAGTTCATCATGTTTGTTTGCACTCTTCCCACGTCATACATCGCACAATGTCAAATGTTGTAAGTGTACTTATGTTGTGCGTAGAAAATAATATTGTTATTTATGACGAAGTAGAAAAAGATGGCTTTGTAATGGTATTTAGTTTGTTTTTGTGGGATCATTAATAATATGGTGAATGCGGAATTAGAAAATGTGTTTCGTGGGTATCGCTTATATCTGTTATAATTGTGCCTGTCGAATAGCTAATAACGTATTTATATTAACTGCATTGCTTTGTTGAGGATACATCAAATCTAGATTGACAGGTAACGTGTGGTCAAACATATTTTGAGTTACAATTTTTTTTCTGACTTAAATGGAATACAAACATATATTGCTTCAATTCATATTATATGACATCCTGCTATCTATTTCCATGTCCACCAAGCCACACACACAAAAATTCAATGAATTAGAAATTCCACATTTTATGCTGTGCAGCCGGGCATTTTCGAATATGCATATTTTTGGCGCGCTTTTCGGGATGCCAAGATGTGACGTCACATATAACCCATACTCGCATCATACATCTCATCAATCCAATTTTATTCCAAACAATGAATGCGATTGGGCCTACAAGTCGACTAGGTTTCGCTGATCTTGGGCTCGTTTTTAGAATAATTATATCGGATGCAACCAACGGGAGATAATCTACACCGTTAAACATACATAGCAAACATATATTGTATCCAGCTACATAAAAAACGTGTATAATTTCATAATATCACTAGAATATCGATGTATGAAGGACGAATTATACAATTTATCATAACAAATTAAATCAGTCAGCGAATGTCTGTCGGTCCTGCTAACTCAGTTGGCAAACGCGTTGGTTCCTTGGCATTTATTTTGCAATCGGGCGAAGCCGATTCAATCCCGACACCAAACCATTGATTTTCGGTACACTTTTTTGTTGATGTTTTCACGAAGTAATATAAACCAAATAATTGTTATACTATGATGCACTGTTTGCAAATTGTTTTTAATTTTTGTAGTAAATATTTATTCGCCACAAAAATGAAAATATGGGAATTATATAACGATGTTTCAAAATTTTATTTATCCAAACAAATAGAGTATAATGGATCTATAATTTATTAATTGTATACATATATTGTACGGTAATATATTGTAATTATATATGTGAAAACAAATGGTGATCTGTCTGGATAAATACAATTTAGAAACATCGTTATATATAATAACCATATTTTCATTTTTTGGGCGAATAAATAATTACTACAAAAATATTTACAAACAGTGCATCATAGTATAACAATGATTTGGGTTATATTACTTCGTGAAAACATAAAAAAAGTGTAAAGAAAATCAATGGTTTGGTGTCGGGATTGACCCACAACAATAACATTTGTGATAATAAGTCTTGGCACAATAGTTACCAAAACATATGCGTTTCGCCTGGTATCGCCTTTCGCGTTGACCCATTTCTTGCAGAACAGTTGGTACAATTCCATGATGTAATCGTGTTTTCAACATATGATTAACCATTTAATGGTAGCAATATACCATCCACATAAATTTGGTACAAACGTTATAAATGTAACACAGCTGGCGCTTCTAGAATAACAACAGTTATTGTTAAATTTATATCATCATCTTCCAGAATTGTTTTGTCCTTGGTTAGACTGTCGTACACACTGCCGACAGAGGTTTGTGATGTTACTTGGTATAACTTTTCAAATTCTTTATATCCCTCTTTCCCCAACATTATGATGTGTGTTGCTGTCCTGCCCGGGGACGTATTTTGTGTCGCAACATCCAGACAAACAAGATCTGTTTCGCTTGTACATTTGGCCTCATCTTTGAACCATAGTGTGAGCAGTCATGAAACTGTTGAACGTGGTGGTGTTCCATGAATTGAGGATGCCACATGGTGTTTTCCTTTGTAACGAAGCGGTTGTAAAAGGTTGGTTTTCTGTCCCACAATACGACAGCTTTCTTCACCGCAGTTTCCGCTAACTCTTTATAGCACAGCATACACCTTCGCACGGCCTTTTCCATCGTCCGCTTCCAGACATTGCCTTGAGTGTTCACCAATGTACGCACGTCGTCAGTGAATTCTTGTTAGAACAAATCCATCGCAGAGTTCACCTCGATGCTTGGCATTATTAACAATACAAATCAAGCATGCGTGGTTTGTAAAATAATTGATACCCCGCGAAATGCACAGATACTGCATGAACGAGAATGCATAGACAATACATGTTGCTATAAATCTACAATTTATGGTGACATGCACTAATGAGAAGGTCAGTGCGTTATGTTTTATGAAAAACACAACTTAATGTATAGTAAATGCGCGACAACAAAATCATAATAGCTAAACTTACTAGTCGGTTAAATGTCAAGATATAACGAACTAAAAACTTGATATGTTGTTTTAGTGAAAACTACGTTTCCAAAGAATAATATTGTGTTATCCTCATTATACTATTACACTGTAGTGCTTAAGCTATGTTAACAAATGTCTACAGGAATATTATGAGAGACCGGTGATACCACGCAGGACACATAGCCAACGTTACCACGCGAAACGCATAATTAAGACTGTATATTCTACGCAACACAACATGGACATGCGCTAAGTTATGCACCAATCATGCGTACCAATTTAACATAAATTTCCACAATAAATTAATCGCACTATTGTTAAAATCATTATCATACGATATCTACAGCACAACCTGAAAATTATTACTGAAAAAACATGTTTCACGAATAATGTCTCAACAATATTAAACGTATATATAAATCCCAGTGATGTCACAGTTTTAGTGGTCTTGCATGTCGATCTGAAGCTCGGGGTTTATTGTTAGGTAATATTAGTATGTTATTTCATGTCCAGATAAACAGCGTTTCGCGTGGTATCGTATTCGCGGGTATCGATTGGCAAGTTAAGTCGGTGTATCTCATCCAGGTTTGTGGTTTGTTCTTTTTGATCACGTGTAAACCAACCTAAGAGCAATATATCTGTCAAATCTATATTACTAATGTATATATGTGATTCACTTATTTGCCATTAAAAGTCTTTCGCGAGATATCGCATTTTCTGACAATTTTCATGTTTGTTCTGAGAAAAGTGATCGCGGCAAAATTTGACTGTGATTAGTCATAAATTATGTAATCTATTATAAGGCTTGCATATAATATTTAATATTGGAATAAAGCTTGCATCTTTCTCCGTTAATGCACACGGAAAGTTGCGTTTTGCGTGGTATCGGACAAATAGCATTTACACGAAAATAATTCTCAAAAATTAGTCATTCACGATAGCGCAAAATTTTGTTTTACATATTGTTTGCTCGCAATTATTGTACATCATATGGCATATTAATTGTGCATATCATCTGAATTGTGTTTTAATGAAATAAAGCAAATATGTCCAGGTTCCGTGAGAATCGACCATATATATATATATATATATATATATGTATATATGTATATACATATATGTATATATATATATATATATATATATATATATATATATATATATATATATATATATATATATATGTATATATATATAAATCTCAGTGATTCACAGCACAATCATTATCCTTGACATTGACATCTTAGGAAACACGTGTAATCTAACTATAATCGAGCTAGCGTAACGTAGTATGTATATATAAGTTTTCCCCCATACGGCTTAGACCTTGTGTCACGAGGTTAACTTAATCCCTCCATTTGTTCAACATGCCCCATATTTCAATAATAAGTAGATAATCCGTCTTATTTTGAAATCAGAACTGCTAGTCTACTGCTAGTATAACTAGAGATATTGTGATAATTCTTTGAACCAAAAACAAACAGTTTGTGAGTTTTGTGTTCGGAGGTTTATATAACTATATATATATATATATAATATATATATATATATAAACAGGTTGTTGAGATGTTATTAGTATCAAGTGCATAAGTTAACTTCACTACGGCTTCACAAATCGTAAACAAATCGATGGAGGTGATAGAAACATACTTTATATTTCACTTTTAGCAAATATACACGCTGTTACTTTTAATATTAATCACAGGATAGTTAACGAACGGTCCAGTGAGCTTGAGTTGCCAACGCTTTACGTCTCGTCGCAGAATGAGGCTATTCAGAGATGCCGTGACCAATTTGTGAGACAGTGATGGTTTGTGATGATCTTTTTCGTTGAAGAAATTGTAAGTAGTCACGTGAAACAACTTATCTAAACCTTTCTTTGCATTGTATTGATTAAATAATGGTTATTTATTTAGAATATTAATACTGTGGAGCGGTGGGGTGCAGTGACTAAGGTTTCTGACTCTGGACCGATAAAACACGGTTTCGGATCCTGTGCAACGGTTTTGAACCTTGAGCAAGTTCGTCCACTTTACGTTGCTTCAGTTAACTCTGCTGCATGAATGAGTGCCTGGCTATAGACAGTCGAGGATATTTGTTTAGGAATAGTCTTCGCGCATCAATCGAAGCGTGGCTGAATGTTTCCCAGAGTTGTCGATATGGTGTTCGATCGAATAGGTCTGCTAGGGCGTAAAGTGTAAAGCGCATTGAGCAGTCATAAGTTGTTTCAACCGTTTTTTGCAAAACAGCATATTTTGTTAACTATTCATTTACAACCAGTATAAGTCGTTTATGTTTAGAGTAGACATGGTAGTCATTCTTATCTGATCTGTATCCCACGATTTCGTGCAATATGACAATCAACAAATTCGACTATGCTCCCGCCAAATCGCCATCTTGTTTCGTTGATATACCATTATGGAATAACATGGAACATAACGCAACGTTTTGGTCAAATCGCCCACTGCGATCTAGCTACATGGCTCAAAAATAAAACTCGACAGATAGCCAGATGGAACAGCATGCAGTTCTTGACGCTCGGTTAGAAGACGGTAGCACTAAAACAAAGTATACGCAACAGATTTTTTTGTCAAACATTTGTTCTCCACAAATTATAAAAAGGTCACCATAAAAGGCTTAGTGGGCAACAACCACAGTAATAGCGCAGATTAGAAGAAGTGTCGTACAAATGCTGACACAAACATTAAACTTGGCATGGATATTCCCACTGGGATGTTCTTCAAATCCAGTCGACCAGCCATTTGACAATCTAAGATGGCGGCCATTGTTTCAAAATGACCGAACATTTTTCAAATATTTTTGGGGAATATAATTTTTTTTTTAATCAAGCTGGCCAATTTAAAGTCGCATTCTAAATATATGTGAACATCCAAGATGGCTGTTATGTTTTCAAGATGGCAGCCATTTTAACAATACTGTATATTTTCATTTGTAAAAATGATTATCATGGAAACGAACAAGAGACCCAACGTTAATCGGCCACTTTTACCATTGGTAAAGCGTGTTCGGAACATTGTACATAATAAAAGTGTTTTCGTGAAAAAATATACTGTAGGCCCCCTAAATTACGTTTTAATCACTGAGAATCTCATTACGGGATCTTGATTATTAGTTATTACTAGCAAAAATACCCGTCACCTGACGACATGTCTTGGTAGTTGATAGTCGTGATAGTAATATTTACCAAATGTTAGAAAACACACAGCATCGTTACATAAACACCGTAACACTGACGCATACAGTGTATACTCGTTGTTTGTTCAAAATGACGAAGATCGGAGAGACTGTGAAGTTCACGTCCATCGGCAGGCCATTGTCGTTACATTGTAGAATTGCCAAATAATATTCATATTGCTACGCTACTGGCATGAAGATAGACATAAGCATGCTGAGTCAGCGTCTTCTTCATGTTGCCAAGTCCATGACGTAGGGGGCCATTTTCCCGAAGTATTTGTAGCGCGCCGTGGTTCGTGCAATTGTTAGGTTACGTTTTATGTATTACGCGAACATTACGATTTACGATCCCAACAACTGAAACACCCCATAAAAGATCAGAATCTAGGCATATCTATGTCCTATTTAGAAAATATATATTTTACGTCCTATTCTTGGGGTTGTTTATTAATCCCTGAAAGTTTGATGCTCGAGGTTCAAACCGTCTAAGAAGGACACGATAATCTACCCGCATGCATGCATACGTAAGCTCGATTGTAACTAGATGCACCATAATATAAAGATATGCCAAGCTAATCTGAGAAAAAAATTGTAACTACGCTGGAAAGGTTGACGAATATATCGGATTGACATAAACAATTGTAAGAGTTAATATCATTGCGAATACTTCGTAAAGTACAAAATGACCTTTAGTAAGCATAGATTGTAATTATTTCGATTTCTCACTTACTGGTTACTAGTACTCTCGCCTTCCCAAATGTTGCCGGTGTCAAGGATGTGTTGATGGGGATCATCTTGACATGGCGATCTGTCGTGACGACAAGAGGACACATGCTACCAGCATCTACAATACAAAGTTACAATGTTCACCGTACACAGTAGTCACACGCAACGTTATGTATAATTGCTTTTTGCATAACGTATACATTTTATCAATTTTTGAATTATGTCCTTGATAACAATACGCTTTATATAACAGGAATATATTCACATGGTTGTTGAATTTAGTTCTTCTTCTTGTATCTGCCATCGTCATCACATGTCTGAGTTGGTCTGATGCCCACGACTCAGCCCACCTTGCATCTATGCAGTGTTTAATGAACCCTTGTATGGCTGCAGTAGACTCGGATCGTCGAGCTACCTGTATGAGCGCGTTCGTACGTGCATGCGTGTGTGCTGTGTGTGCTGTGTGTGCTGTGTGTGCTGTGTGTGCTGTGTGTGCTGTGTGTGCTGTGTGTGCTGTGTGTGCTGTGTGTGTGCTGTGTGTGTGCTGTGTGTGTGCTGTGTGTGTGCTGTGTGTGTGCTGTGTGTGTGCTGTGTGTGTGCTGTGTGTGTGCTGTGTGTGTGCTGTGTGTGTGCTGTGTGTGCTGTGTGTGCTGTGTGTGCTGTGTGTGCTGTGTGTGCTGTGTGTGCTGTGTGTGCTGTGTGTGTGCTGTGTGTGTGCTGTGTGTGTGCTGTGTGTGTGCTGTGTGTGCTGTGTGTGCTGTGTGTGCTGTGTGTGCTGTGTGTGCTGTGTGTGCTGTGTGTGCTGTGTGTGCTGTGTGTGCTGTGTGTGTGCTGTGTGTGTGCTGTGTGTGCTGTGTGTGCTGTGTGTGCTGTGTGTGCTGTGTGTGCTGTGTGTGCTGTGTGTGTGCTGTGTGTGTGCTGTGTGTGTGCTGTGTGTGTGCTGTGTGTGTGCTGTGTGTGTGCTGTGTGTGTGCTGTGTGTGTGCTGTGTGTGTGCTGTGTGTGTGCTGTGTGTGTGCTGTGTGTGTGCTGTGTGTGTGCTGTGTGTGTGCTGTGTGTGTGCTGTGTGTGTGCTGTGTGTGCTGTGTGTGCTGTGTGTGCTGTGTGTGCTGTGTGTGCTGTGTGTGCTGTGTGTGCTGTGTGTGCTGTGTGTGCTGTGTGTGCTGTGTGTGTGCTGTGTGTGTGCTGTGTGTGTGCTGTGTGTGTGCTGTGTGTGTGCTGTGTGTGTGCTGTGTGTGTGCTGTGTGTGTGCTGTGTGTGTGCTGTGTGTGCTGTGTGTGTGCTGTGTGTGCTGTGTGTGGTGTGTGTGGTGTGTGTGGTGTGTGTGGTGTGTGTGCTGTGTGTGCTGTGTGTGCTGTGTGTGCTGTGTGTGCTGTGTGTGTGCTGTGTGTGTGCTGTGTGTGTGCTGTGTGTGTGCTGTGTGTGTGCTGTGTGTGTGCTGTGTGTGTGCTGTGTGTGTGCTGTGTGTGTGCTGTGTGTGTGCTGTGTGTGTGCTGTGTGTGTGCTGTGTGTGTGCTGTGTGTGTGCTGTGTGTGTGCTGTGTGTGCTGTGTGTGCTGTGTGTGCTGTGTGTGCTGTGTGTGCTGTGTGTGCTGTGTGTGCTGTGTGTGCTGTGTGTGCTGTGTGCGTGCGTGCGTGCGTGTGTGCATGTGTGAATACAATTTTAGTGTATTGACTTTAGTTATTCTGTCAGCTACCACCAAGAGGAAACCATCGATATGTGATTATGACATTGATGACAGATATATCCCGCACACTGACAACCTGGACTATCTGCGTTTTACAATCGACACGACACTACCACGACAGACATACATCGATAAGGTTCAAAACAAAGCAAGACAGACAGTTGGCGTACTCAGGCGAACTTTGCATGCGGCACCACCAAAGTGAGAAAAATGGCATATACATTACTCCGACCGACACTGGCGTATGCTTCTTGCTCCTGGTGTCCACCACCGTCCGTTTTGTTCAGTAAACAGAACAAATGCAGTGTACGTAGCTTATCTTTCCGCCGGTGACTATCGGAAAACAAGTTCAACCGGTGTGTCTGGTAACGTTAAATTCATCAGAGTGCATTATATATTTGTTGCAACAAGTGCCCGAACCAGGCACCACCACAATATGTTACTGCGATCCGTATATGTCTCCTGCGTGATGTTTTATTCTCTAACACATTTATAACTTCGACTACAGAAGGATTCCCAGACGATCGCCTGGAAACAGCCAGGCCAGTGTTCTGCGTATTGTCGCGAATCACCGACAAGGGAATAACGGGCTGAGACTCTCAAAACACTAGTCCACAGGCTTCATCATCATCATCATTGTGCAGCCGTAGTGTCCCGTGGTTGGGCGAAGGCCTCTGTATGTCGTTTCCAAAACTGCCTGTCTTGCACTATCATATGCCAGGTGGTGCCCTTCCAGTACTCTTCTAGTTCGTCTCTCCACCGTCTCGCCGGTCTTCCTCTAGATCGTTTCCCTTCGTAAGGTCTCCAGATTGTGATACGCGATGTCCATCGGTTATCTCGTAGTCTGCTGATGTGTCCTGCCCAGGTCCACTTCTGTGTTCTGATTTGTTCTATCACGTATATGACCTTTGTATTCTGCCTTACCCAGATGTGTGTTTTTCTCTCCCGATACGTGACGTTTAAAATACTTCTTCCCATCTTTGCTTGTGCGGCTGCTAGCTTGTTCTTTGCTTGGATGGTGAGTGCCCATGTTTACGCGCCGTAGGTCATCAGTGGAAGTACGCATGAGTTGAAGACTTGTATGTTCAAGCATGTTCCAAAGTTACCCTTGAAGATATCGTGGTGTCTGGCGAATGCTGTCCAGCCGGCAGTGATCCTTCTTTAAATCTCCTTGTCTTGGTTTGTGTCTCTGATACTGTATGGCTGTCCCAGATAGACGTCGCTTTCAACGTTCTGCGTCGTGTTGATATATATTGGTGTATCATTTTCTAGCGTTACTTTTGTCTTCGAGATGTTCATCTTGAGACCTTGTTGTTTACTTTCATCAGCTAGCTCCTGCAGCATGTTTTGTAGTTCTTGCAGTGTAGTAGCGGATATGAGTATGTCGTCGATGAAGCGAAGATGGCTGGGATATTCTCTATCTATCACCAAGCCTCTGACTTCCCAGGTCAGTCTTCCGAATATGCTTTCGAGCGTTGCCGTGAACAGCTTGGGCGATATGGTGTCACCCTGTCGTACTCCTCTCTTGATGTTGATCTTGTTGCTCTTTTTGTGTAGGTGGACTGTCACCGAGCTGTTGGTGTATATGTGTTTCAGGAGATCCATGTACACATCATCTATCCCATGTTCTTGAAGAGAGGTCAGTATTGCTTGAGTTTGCACCTAGTTGAAAGCCTTCTGGTAGTCGACGAAAGCGATGCAGAGCGGGATATTGTATTCTCGGCACTTCTCTTTCAGTTGGTTTATGACGTGTATGTGGTCTGACGTTGAGTTCCTGCTTCTGATTCCTGCCTGCTATTGTGGTTGGTTTTCGTCCAGTGTCTTCTCTAGTCTATTCGTTAGTATATTTGTGAATAATTTGTAGATGTTTGATAACAGATATATATGTCTGTTGTTCTTTAAGTCTTTCTTATTTCCCTTCTTGAAGATTATCACCATCTTTGCGTTCTTCCAAGCGGTGGGT
>OZ023213.1:29037865-29122865 GCA_963995525.1 Escarpia spicata
TCAGAATGGATGTTGTTGCGATTTGTGGTGGGTTAGGCCTGAACATGAAATAGATTGACTGGCATTCTATGCATGTCCAGATCAATAGTTAGTTATGTTTTGTTCTCACAGATAGTTGCGAACGCAACAACACTCGTTGATGTTATCGCAGCAACAGCCATAGTGGAAAAAACAATTTACAGAGAAGGATGTGTACCAACACGAACCAACACTTGACATGATATTTTCCGTGACAACTTACATCTCTTGATTACTTAATTAATTAGGTGTACTTGATGCTCTGATGTTATGTTCAGTAAAGGTTTCACATGTAAAGGTTAATAGCTCTTTTCAAAACAATTATCGCACAGCGGACACGAGTAATCGTAACGCGAGCAAACGAGTATTTGAACCACAACAAGATTATTAGTTATGTAATTCCCAAAACGTTGCCGTGTGGTGATGTCTTGATACATTAGCAACATTATATATTAATATATATTAATCACCTTTGTTAGAACAACAACAGTATCAGGAGAGGCTTTCGAGTTTACCTGTAGTCATTTGTGTACGTTTTTAAGCACGTATATCTGGAATGTGCGCATTCACAGAATAACAAATAATAATTAATTTCAAGCTCATCGCATCAGTAACATATGTTCACCATTTATTTAATATTCTAAGAATTAAATTACTCCAAAATAATGTGTTTTTATCACCACAACATCTCAAAGGCTAGCAATATTACATGCTGCTTAAATCTAGCAAAAACTGGCTGAGCAATTCACTAATTACTGCTCTTTCAGTCTGATATCGACAGCTCAAGGAATCAACGTTTCAACAATCTTACCCAAATACACCACCACCCGAAGAAACATTTCGTCATGCTTCCCCTTAGACGTGCCTCCAGTGGCGGATTATCTAGTATGCATTATAGGCACGTGCATAGAGCCCACGAAGGCCAGAGGACAACGAAAATGCCTGAGCATATTTTTGTATAGACTGAATATTCCTGAAACCCATGTAGCAAAACATGATTTGGCTAATCATGGCTACTGCGTAAGTGTCATTGGTACTTCAATGGCCCAGTGTGTTTAGCAAGCTGGGATTAATCCTGGTGTTGGCCCTATGTATATTTATCATATATCATAGAGCTGTTATTACATAACTAACTATAAAGCAAAACCCACCCCCGGCCACCTTCAGATGTCATGACCGACAGTACGACAGCGAAACGCATCCTCAACAGCACCACCTCCTCCTCCTCCCCGTCTTCCGATGTCATGATTCGACAGCGAAGTCGCGCTGAAGCTCCGCCTCAGCACACCCATTACTCAGTTCGTTCCGGCGCCAGTGGACATTTCGGCGAGCCTCAAAGGGGGCTGCAATTGGATGTTTTTGAATCGCTAGACTACTCTGGCCGAATTCGCCCCTGGATTTACCTAGGGTCCCTAGGGTCAACGGATGTCTTAATCCCAAACTGTCTGTCAGGAAGCATTCGTTATACTACATTTTGCGAAAAATCACTCCATATTTCTACGAACAATCGCACGTCCACTGCCCCTGACAGGTACCAAACCAACGTCGGTAGTCAAAAGTAGGCTATACTATATTGGCGTACATTATTCACGCCAATATACAGCACTTATACGTAATTTCTTCGATGTCATTTTATTCTATAACTCTTTCGTCCAGTTAGGACCATATACAAATTCAATTTTAGTGTAATGTTTTGGCGATCAGACGCTTTTTAGTTGTGCGCTGCGCGTCGTACTACTGCACGAGATCACAGCGCCTGCAACATCCACAGAACAACCACAAAGACTCCAGGGGGCGCCACAAGTTCATGTGGGGTTATTTGTTTCACAATGCCGAGGGCCCCACATGTTCACGTGGGGGTTCACAATGCAGGTTACATTTCTAACTGGAAGAACATTGAAGTGGGTGTGATATTGGTGGAACGTGTCTTATATTCTTTCATTTTATAAATTTACAAACACCACATTAGCATCCCCAGCAGGCCCATAACGAGGTCGTATTGGGTTTGGTTTTTCAGACAAAGTGGGAGTCATATGAGGTTTTTCTAGGCTGCATGATTAAGCCTAATTTACACCCAATTGTAATCATAACAGCTAATACGCAGTGACAGTATATTGTTAATATAACCGAATTATTTACCTCAAACCTTCGCCGTGTGTGCAATTGTTTTGACTATGTTCATATTAATATAATAAACGAGGCACCGAGGAGTGTCTGTGTGTTCAAGTTATTTCTCAGAATAAACAGGTAAAGTGTGATATTTACAATTTGGTTTTCACTCAATTAATACATTATATTTTTATGATCTGATGTGCAAAATGTCCACAATTTATCATAAACATAATAAAGTAAATTTTAGTAAATTAACACTTTTTATAAAACATGCCTGGTAAATAGATTGTGGAATTTCAATTAAATTCTAGGTGTCAAACAGTCAAGTACCATATCCTGTACACCACACTGACTCCAGGAAACACAAACTATATTTTACAACTATACAGATCACAAAATGGACATACTAATTGACACTAAAGGCCCTTCACACATTATTGCCTCCTCATAAGCGATATGGCTCCCCTTTCTGAGATCTACAAACATGCAACTAGCAACCAGAGTATTTCGGCAACCATACAGCCACACAATTAGATGATTTCTCATCAACACACGCATTTTACAATGGGTGAAGCTAAAGTTTATTGTGTATTGGTTAAATACAATTATTCATCGAAATTCGCGTTCCAGTGCAATAGTTGAAAATGATGATTTGTGTTAAGCCAGATGAGTTTGTCTACCGGGTTTGCAGCTTGTAAGACATACAGTCGCTATACATCTCAAGTTGTTGATTTTTGAGAATAGCTTCTTTGATAGTCGGTAGTTACGTTAATCGGTATACTAAATATAAAAAGCCGCACCTCTCGTTTAATGATTATGAATATTTAATGATTTATTTTATATGGCTTAATTTATGTGCTCATAATTGTTAAATCGTCGTCACCCCTTTCATTCACCAGCATTTTGTCTGCATCTGTCACCTCTGAGTGACTACAATTAGGACTCATAATTTTACGTTTGGTGTAAAACTGGCTTCTTGTGTATTTATTACCCGATGCGTTTACAAAACAGGAGACCCTGGGATAATGTGAAGTACTGATGTATGGCCAAGTGGATGCAATGGTCCTTTGACACACATTCCTCTACTGACTGCCCTTTCACACATGACATTGGAGACAGACCCCTCAGCCAGGCTCCCATACATTCAGTGATGATCATTTAATAGATAAGGGTTCTGCCTTTAATATATGTACAAATCATGCTTTCTTGGCCTTCCTTGTAATGCTTGAAAACTATTCAGCAGCTTTTAGGAGGGTATTTAACGCCTTTGAGAAACATCGAATAAAATTAGTGGTTCACATTAAAAAAATGCAATTTTGAGAGGGGTTCACATTTTGGAGAAAGGGGGTTCACGAAAAGGTTAACGTGAACCCCGTAAACCCTCCTGGGTGCGGGCCTGCAACTCTATCCAGTTTTGTCCACCTAAACCAAATTCACTATATACAAAAATGGCCACATGCGTCGGCGTTTTTCGCAGGTAAAATGCCGGTACATTAATTGTGCTAAGAGTATCCTTTAAAAACCCACCCTTAGAATAAATGCAAAGATTCATGTACAAAAAGCAACACCAATTGGAGTTATAGCAGAATGTATTGCAATAATGGCACAATAAATTGTAATGTCTTAAAAGGTTCCACGAAAATTTTTCTTTAACTAACAAAAATTATTCACCTTTTATATATGTTAACTGTAACAGCTATTAGATCATATCAGCTATTAGATCATGTCAGCAATCGTGTGACTGACGTTTTTTTTATATTTCGAATACATATTCTTTGTGTCGCAAAAATGATGTTGTCGTTAATCATGTTGTTACAAAGGCTGTGTAATTCTAGTATTACCCGATATTTTAACTTGTTATAACAATATTTGTTATTTGGAACTTTATCAAGACAGTTGGGAAGAATACACTCTAGAATTGCTCAACATCGTTGTAATGTTATATATCGCTGATCGAGCTCGTTCTTTACATTATTCATAACATTAGATCTCAAGTAACAAAATAATCAGTGCGATACTACAAAAGACGTTCCTCACAAAAACCGATTCAATGGTGAAACAAAATGGTGGTTTCACTACTGTATATATTGTACTTGGTGTTAATGGAATACTGGAGAAAGATTCGAACATAACAACTGATGGGGGCAGAACATGATAGGCAGGACACATTCAGAGAATGATCAAATGAAGATTGATAAAAAGAAGACGGTAAAAGGAAGAGGCGATAGAAGGGTGATAGGACAATCAGACTTATGATGGAGATCTCGAAAGAGCAATTTGAACATGCGATAGTGGGAAAGAATGACAAAGGATAATGCGATTTGTAGAAGATGGAACACGACTTGACGTGGCCGAACAATGTACTGATGTATGAATGAACAACAGTGTGTCCTGCCAGCCAGGTAAATGTAAACTCATTGCAATGTGCGTGAGAGACAATACTACTGTTTAGTAAATGAGATATATACACCCTACCTGCTGCGCTTGTCATTAGGCATGCAGACACCACGAGTAGACACCCCAACAAAAGCCGGGGAAAAGCTGCTGAACTTAGCAACGGGTTTGTTTGAGATACCGACATCTTCACTACTGCGTCGAACGTTCGTTCTTGTCACGGTATAGTGTACAAGTGAATTGCTCTTTGTCACAGCGTGTCTTCACAGCTAATCCATTAGCAGTGACAAAAAAGTGACGAGTATTGATCGATATGATTCATATAATCATATTCTTCACAATGAACTTTAAAAATGTCTGGGTTAGTTTTTATACAGGTGCACATTGATGGACAGTAGTTTTGAAAATAAAAACACGTTCTGCACTAGGTGCATAATGACCAAAAATAAGTAATTGCGAACACAAAATTATTTATATGTGAACAAAAAATCATTTGTTATCTACCTAAACATTTAGTGTTGCCAAAAGGAGTACGTAGACTAATTTCCTGTTTTGACGGGTTGTACTCCCTTGTATGAGGAGTATAATGTGAAAGCGTGTACTTTGCTCTTTTTAACCGTACTAATTACCTAATATTTTCCAATTCTGACGTACGACTCGTTTTGTTAAGGTGTATCACGTATATTAACCAAAGAATTTGTCTCATTTGTCCACTCATTTCATATATTCGAAAATGACCACCTCGCTAGCTAGACTGGAATATAACTGCATATATCAAATGTCCAGAGTGTTTCCTGCGACACAACATTTTTCCAACACTATTGATTAAAGAGGTGAGACAACAGATGTAATCGACAGAACATCTAAATCAACGTCCCTCAAACGTTTTGAGCTAGTGGCCATTTTTCTCCATCTAGCTCTGTGTGGGCCAACGTTTTAAAGGAAGGAACACATAAATACATGTGTGTATATGTATTCATATATAGCGATGTACGTTTGTATGGAATATACACAGACAATTAACAAATCAAACTCTCTAAAAGTCATATTCAGAAAGTACACTGTCAGTGACGACTGTTCATCAAACCGACACTGACAGCCGTACAAAATATGGATAGTAAAAGTGATCTGAACAAACTATACTTGGTTGTGAAGCTTACGTTACTACTTCCTTGCCTTAGCTGCCGTTGATGAGGCGATCCTGATATGTATTTAAGTGGTGCAGTTATCTTCCTTTGACAAGGTCGTTCCAAGATATTTAAAACTGCTGACCTCTTCTAGCTTTTTGCCTTTCATGGTGATGCCTGCATTGTGAATGGCGAAAAGCAAATACGTTATACCAAATCGTCGCAGATGCGTCTAAGACACTAAAACCCAGTCGTTGATGTTAAAACAGCAGCAGCCATGGTGAAAAAACAATTAGCAGAGAAGGAGGTCTACCTACACGACCCAACACTATTGAATTATTCATAACGCTGCTATAGGCCACAAACAATCATGTCAGACGATCATGTCAGAGCGTAGACATGATATTTTCCCTGACAACGTAGATTTCTTGATTACTTGGCTAATTAGTTGTACTTGATGCTCTGTTGTCCTGTTCAGTAACGTTTTCACATTTAAAAAGCTAATAGCTATTGTCAAAATTATCATCGCACAGCGGACACATGGTAACTCGACTAATCGTAACGTGAGTAAACGAGTATTTGGACCTCCACAAGATTATATGCAATTCGTAAAATGTTGCCCTGTGGTGATGTTTTGATACATTAGCAACATAATATATTAATCGTCTTTTTATAAGAAAAACAGCATACCAGAAGGCTTTCGAGTTTACCTGTGCTCAGTTGTGTATGTTTTTATGAACGTATAACTAAATATTTTTGAATAGACTGAATATTCCTGAAACCCAGCTAGCAATACATGATTTGGCTAATCATGGCCACTGCGTAAGTGTCATTGGTACTTCAATGGCCCAATGAGTTTAACAAGCTGGGAATAATCCTGACATTGGCCCTATATATGTTTAACATATATTATAAAGGTGTTATTACATTACTAACTATAAAATAACACCGTCCCCCGGCCACCTTCAGAGGTCATAACCGACAGTGCGGCAGCGAAACACATCTTCATTAACACCCCCTCCTCCACCCCGTCTTCCGATGTCATGGTTCGACAGCGAAGCCCCGCTGAAGCTCCGGCTCACTCAGTTCGTTCCGGCGACAGTGGACGTTTCGGCAAGCTTCAAAAGGAGCTGCAATTGGAGGTTTTTGAACCGCTAAACTACTCTGTCCGGATTCGCCCCTGGATTTACCTAGGGTCCCTAGGGTCCCTAGGGTCAACAAATGTCTTAATATCACTTCATATTTCTACGAACAATCACATGTCCACTGCCCCGACAGTTACCAAACCAAGTCGGTAGTCAAAAGTAGGCTATACTATATTGACGTAAATTATTCACGCCACTATGCGACAATTGTACGTAATTTCTTCGATGTAATTTCATTCCATCACTCTATCGCCCAGGCAGGACCACACACAAAATTAATTTTAGTGTAGTGTTTTGACGGTCAGCCGCTTTTTACTTGTGCACTGCTCGTCCTACAACCGCACGGGAAAACACCGCCTGCAACACCCACAGAACAACCCGAAAGATGTTAAACATTGAAACAGAATCAAAACATAAATGCAGTTGCTATGTCTGACACATCCCTACTCATAACACAAACTCACAACTCTATCGGGTTTTGTCCAACTAAACCAAATTCACTATATACAAAAATGGCCACATGCGTCGGCGTTTTCGCTCGTAAAATGTCGGTACATTAATTTTGTAATGAGTAACCTTTAAAACCCATCCTCAGTATGCAAAAAGCAATACCAATTGGCATCATTGCAGAATGTATTGCAATAATGGTACAATAAATTGTATTGTCTTAAGAGGTTCCACGACAATTTTTCTTTAATTAACAAAAAACTATTCAACTTTTACATATGTTTACTGTAACAGCTATTAGATCATGTCAGCAATCATGTGACTGATGTTTTTTCTTATTTCGATTACATATTCATTGTGTCGCCAAAATGATATTGTCGTTAATCATGTTGTTACAAAGGCTGTGTATTTCTAGTATTATCCGGTTTTTAACTTGTTATAACAGTATTTGTTATTTGGAACTTTACCAAGACAGTTGGGAAGAACACATTCTAACATTGTTCAACATCGTTGTAATGTTAAATATCGCTGACCGAGCTCGTACTTTATATTATTCGTACCATTAGATCTCAAGTAGTAAAATAATCAATGCGATACCACAAAAGCCGTTCTTCACAAAACCGATTCAATGGTGATGCAAAATGGTGGTTTCATTCATGTATGTATTGTACTTAGTGTTAATGGAATACTGGAGAAAGACTCGAACATGACAACTGATGGGGACAGAACGTGATGGGCAGGACACACTCAGAGATTAGCAGTGATAACAAAGTTATGAGTATTGGAAGAGTCATAAGATTGATTGATATAATCCATGTAATATGTAGCATTTCTATGACAGATAGACAATGCCTGAGTTAGATTTGTATACAGGGGCACGTTGACACACGGTCGTTTTGCAAATAAAAACACGTTCGACTGCAATTCTTTGTTCACCCACTAGCGGGCATATTGACCACAAATAAGAAATTGCGTAGAAAATTATTGACATATGAACAAAAATCATGTTTTAGCCACCTAAACACTTAGACTAATTTTCTTGTTTGCCTTGTTGTATTCTTTGCATGAGGATTATAACGTGAATGCATATACTTTGTTCTTTTCAACTGTATACGACTCGTTTTGTTAAGGTGGATCACGTATATTAACCAAAGCATTTGATTGTCTCATTTGTCCACTGATTTCATATATCCAAAATTGACTACCTCTCTAGCGATATTTGGAATATAACTGCCTATATCAAATGTCAAGAATGTTTACTGGGACACAACATTTCTCCAACACTATTGATTAAAGAGGTTAAACAAAACGTTATATGGATAAACCACCTCAATAGTGTAAAACAAGTTACTTTGTCCTGTTGCAACATCGTCCTACTCACGTTCAGTTTTCCAACGTATGACTATATTTTTTATAATGGTTAATTGGTTTATATTCACAAACAGACAGACATACAAAGAGGCAGACAGGCAGACAGGTAGACCGGCAGACAGATAGACAGGCAGATAGACTGACATATAGACATAGATAAATATATAGATCAGTGGACGTATCTGGGCCGCAGCGTTTGTTGGGATACCATTTAACAGTGGCGCCGTGCGGCGGGCTGTAACGGTTGACATTACGAAAATGATGTAAAGTTCTGTCGCGTAACGCCATTTCCTCCGACTTCTGCAATGCAAAGTAAATCTATTTGGATTATTCCGTAATACGATTTAACGGCGAAGCGGACAGCAAAGGAAAACATTCAAGATACTTGGAACGACCTATGTTACTATCGACTATGTAAGTACTTTCATTTGCTATGGTATATAATAACGGTACCTAGCCTCCTATGTCGCATAATTGTGTACATACGTGCGCGCGTGCAAGTTGATTAAACTGGTGCAAGGGTTCAAACAATCCTACACTGTCATGGAAAATGTACGATAAACCAACTATTACTTTAATCAGTTTCGGATCGGACTGTTGCGGGACATACCATCGTGGTTTATTTTAAAAACACTTTATATTGAGTGTTCTCCAGTCTTATGAACAAGTCTCTCTGATAAGGGATATTTGGTAAATATCAGACCAGACGAAGATACAGAGCCCAGTAGATATGCCGGGTGTTGCCGATGTGAAGTTGCAAATGGACCCCCGTTGTATAGGGACCGGGGGCTCATTTATAATGGCGTGGGAAATATACCCCCGATAAAAAAATGTGCAGACTTCAGCAAACCACTCCTATTTTTTTTAATCACTAAAACATTAACAATTCATTTTTTCACAAGGCGGTCCATTTACCACAGGTATCCATTTACAGTCAATGCTCAGCTCGACCCATTATACGTCATTATTACATCGTTTCCCTAATATATTCGTACGGTCTTTCAGGAGAGACTAGCTTGGGGCATAACGCCCTGTTTTGGGGCATAACGCCCACCCCTTATCTAGCTATAAGGTTTGAAAATAACAATTTCGATATTGCCAGATGGAGCCACATATATGGACAATTTTGTATTTGGCGCAATGGAGATTCCCTCAGAAGTAAAACGCACGGTAAGCTATTCGCATAAAAAAAATAGCTTCGGAATTATAACAGATGTTCCTACCAAAGTAGGACTTTATACAATAACACGGGAACCTGTGATATAGATTTTGATGTATAGCAGACAAACGTGCATATAATAGTTGTATAAAAGTATAAGTTACGGGCGATATATGAGAGTAATATTTAAATTAAGACATTATAATATTGCACATGTGGGGCGAAAAGACACAAATATTAGGGGCAAAAGCGCACAGTGCGCGCGTTATGTCTAATGATCTTGCAAAACATATGTTGCTCCGATTATTTTAATAAACATTCTTTATAGACCCTAATATATACATATATTTAAATATAAAAATGTTATGTTAAATTTTATATATGTAATATTATGCTATAATAAAAATACAGGACCTAGTCAATCTAGACCTTAATAGTTTCTCAGTCATAGACGCCATCCACCCTGCATGCTCCGGATGCAATAGTAGCTGATGCGCATATCGCCGCTGATGTCGACAGAGAAGACGTAGACGTCATCCAGCCTGCTCCGGGTGTAATAGTAACTGATGTGCATGTCGCCGCTGATGTCAACAGAAAAGCTGCGATGCGAGTCTTGAAGGCCTGTTCACCGACGCCGATCGTCTCAACACCGGCAAAGACTCGAGCCAGGACACACAGAAAAAAGGGTTCTGTGACCAGCGCTGTGGTGACGTCTTCGCCATATAAGAATTTGATGGCAGACAAGCATGCTGCCAAGGCAACCACGTCGGCCATGATACGTCCAACTGAAAAGAAAAGTGCAATGTCAGTTTGCATATTGCCATCGTGCAAGTTGAGGAAAAAGAAAACGAGCAGGAAAGTAAGATGTGGTGCGCAACGGCGGTGTGAAGATTATTTTGAAGACGACGATGCCGAGTGCCTTGTCTGCGGCGAGCCATTCAGAAGTAGCAGATCTGGCGAAAGCTGGATTCAATGCCAGATCTGTCACCACTGGTCGCACCTTGATTGCACCGAGGGTGGCAAATGTTATGTTTGTCACAATTGTGAGTCTGGCAGTGAGTGAATGAGTGGTTAGCGGCAGATCCATCGAACGCTAGATCCTGCGTCAGGAATGTGAACATTAGTGGCAACTGGTCGAAGTGGTTGGACGTGTTTTATTGTTTGCCATAATTGCAAGTTTAGCAGTTAACGAGTGGTTGACCGTCGAGAGATGATGCGAAATGAATACTTTTAATAAAGGGTCTTAATTGTAAACGTGTCTACACGGGTTGAATTACACAGATAACCAGAACATTACAAAGTAACATTTCTGAAGTCACACTACCTAAAAAGAAATATCAGAACTTTTCAGATTATGTTCGATTAGTTTGAGCAATTGATGCATTAGTCTCCCAAGATATAAAAAACAATGGCAAAGGACTAACACTAAAAACAAACTAGTATATCTAATAAGAAACACATGTCCCACAATTTAACCAAAAACACTGGTGGGGCATAACGCCAATATTTAGTGCCCCCGCTAAACTGACCACAACGTTTTTCTGAGACTACGTACATTACAAATGTTAACATTAACAAGATTTAACAAGATTTAACAAGATTGCCATCCAGAGAATTAACTCTAGGTAGCAGGTGGACAAGGAAGCCCTTGGCTTTTCGAGAGTCCGACCTTTTTATCTATGTGTATCCCGCCCGTCTGAGGTATGTGTCGATTTTATTTTTAAACATATTTACGCTACTAGCACCCACACAATCAGCAGATAATCTGTTCCATTCATTTACAGTCCTTTGTGAAAATGAAAACTTTCTTATATCCAATCTACTCTGCTCCTTTGCTAATGCAAGATCATGTCCTCTAGTCCTTCTATCTTTCTTAACTGAGAAAAACATATTTCTATCAATATTTTCATAACCCTTCAATATTTTAAACACTTCTATCTGATCTCCTCTCAATCTCCTGGTCTCTAGTGTTGTTTTTAGGCGTATTTCATAACTAAGATCCCTCAGATTTGGTATCATTTTAGTTGCTCTCCTCTGCACTCTTTCTAGCATATCTATGTCCTTCCTGCGATATGGCCTCCACGCTTGAATACAATATTCTAAATGAGGCCTGACTATTGTTTTGTACAGCGGTATTATTAGCTCTTTTTCCTTATACGTTATGTTTCGCCTAATTAATCCAAGGATTTGATTTCCCTTTGAAGCTGCATTTCCGCACTGCTCTGAAATCTTCATATCAGCACTAACGGTTAACCCTAAGTCCTTTTCTTTTACAGTAGTACTTAGTACAGTACCCCCCATTGTATATTCTACCTCTTCGTTCCCATGTCCTATGTGGAGGCATTTACATTTCCCAAAATTGAACATCATTTGCCATTTTTCAGACCATTTCATCAACCTGTCAAGATCATCTTATAAATGCTGTCTATCTCCATCACTTTTAATCCTTCTAAACACTTTTGTATCATCCGCAAATTTCAACACCTTGCTTGTTATTTCATCATCCAAATCGTTGATGTATATTAAGAATAATATAGGACCTAATACTGATCCCTGTGGTACCCCACTCAATACCGATTTCCAGTTTGAAGCCTCCCCATCAACTACTACACGTTGTCTTCTGTCAATCAGCCATTGTTCTATCCAGTTTATTATACCATTTCCTATGCCATGAGCCTTTAGTTTAAGCAGTAATCTTTGATGTGGTACTTTGTCAAAAGCTTTTTGAAAATCTAAGTAGACGATATCTACTGGTGTTCCCTCATCTACCCACTTAGTGATGTCTTCCAAAAAACATAACATATTTGTTAAGCATGACCTCGCTTTAAAAAAACCATGTTGATATGGGTTTATCAAGTTTTGTTTAACAAGAAAATCCACCATGTGATCTTTAATTAGTCTTTCTAATAATTTACAAATCACTGATGTTAAACTCACTGGTCTTTAGTTCTCTGACTTGTTTCTCGAACCTTTTTTGAATAACGGTATAATGTTTGCTTCTTTCCATTCTAAAGGAACCACTCCCTCTTCTAATGACAAGTTGAAAACTGTTGCAAGTGGTATGCTAATTTGTTCTACAATTTCCAATAGTAGTTTGGGTGGAATACCATCCACTCCAGGTGATTTATTTTCCTTCATAGCCCTTATTTTCTTAGCTACCATTTCCGGGGATACAATTAATTGTCCTAAATAGTCTGAATCTGCCCCCTTGAACTTAGCCTTTGGTATTGGCAGTGAACTAATATCTTCCCTGGTAAACACTGAACTAAAGTACTCATTCAGGTCTTCTGCCATTATGAATCCCTCTGATATCATATTTCCAGCACTATCTTCTAGAGGACCGACCTTATCTTGAACTTTCTGTTTGCTTCGAACATACGCATAAAAACTCTTGCTGTCATGTTTTATATTACTAGCTAATTGTTGTTCATAGCTTCTCTTTGAATTTCTAATTTCAGCAGTAGCTTGGTTAAGTGCTTCTTTATAATTGTTGTAGTCTTCATCATTTCCAGTACATCTATATGACTTCCACATCATTTGTTTATACTTAATTTTTCTAATGGCTTCTTTCGATAAGTGTTTCTTTTTGGACCGTTTTCCTTGGTTTTTGAAGGGTACAAATTTATCGATTATGCACTTAATTTCACTCTTTAATATATTCCAGCATTCTGTTGCCGTCTTATTTTTCAGTGTCTTATTCCAGTCTATCTTTGCTAAATATTTCCTCATGTCCTTATACCTTCCTTTGTGGAAATTTCTCCTATACTGCTTTTTGCTATTCCTTTCTGATTTTACTTTGATGGTAAAATGTATCTGGTTGTGATCGCTACTCCCCAGTGGCTCACATATCTTGACATTGTCAACTAATTCATTCTGTGAGGACAAAACTATGTCTAACACATTCTCACCCCTGGTTGGTTCTAGCACATGTTGAGAAAGGAATGTATCTTGAACTAAAACTAAAAACTTGTGGTCCTCTCTCCCCATACTCTGTAGAGATTTCCATTGTATATGCCCATCGTTAAAATCCCCCATAATAATACAGTCCCGTTTGCTTACTTCCCTTATAGCGTTTTGTATTTTTTCATTCTCTCCTATGCTTATGTTTGGACTTCGATAAACCAACCCAACCGTCAACGTTGAGTTTCCTGTAACTATGTTACACCAAACAGCTTCTTCGCAATCTGCTTCTCTTTCTAATTTTATTTCATAAGCCTGAATAGATTCTTTAATATATAAAATAACTCCACCTCCCTTTCTTCCTATTCTATCTTTTCAAAAAATTACATATCCTGTCAGTCCCAATTCAGCATCTGATATATCGGTGGTGGTCCAGGATTCGGTTATACCTATTATATGAGGGTCAATATCCTCTACCATAATGTTTAGTTCATTTCTTTTGTTTACTATACTCCTTGCATTTAAACAAACACATTTATATCCAGCTTCAGAAGAGTTTTCCAGACTGTTATTTGTTGATTTATTTGTGCTGTCTTTATCTATGCCTCCATTTTCAGGCTTTTCTGTGAGTCCCCCCTGCGAATCTAGTTTAAATAGATGCAACCTGTCCCACTGTCAACAGATTGCAGCAGATTCTCTGAGAAAACTGCTGCCCCCTTTCCACTAAGATGGAGGCCATCTCTCATGTACATATCTTCCCTCCCAACAAAGTATCCCCATAAATCTGTAAATCCCACCCCCTCTTCTTCACACATCTGCTCAGCTAGTGCATTGATCGCCATCCTCTTGCAGTTTATATACGTTGCCCCCCTTCCTCCCATTACTGGCAAAATTCCTGACAAAATAACCTGTTCGACTCTCGTCTTCTTTAGCTTCCTCACTAACTGTCTATACTTCTGTACTATCGCAGTTGTTTCCTCCCTGTCTGCATTATTTGTTCCTACATGTACCAGTATAGACCCCCCCTTGCCATGTCCCAATACCTTCTCTACCCTGTCAGTTACATGTTCAATCCTAGCCCCCGGTAAACAAACAACGATGTCCTCCCCCTCGCTCAGTGTCTTGTCCGTCTTTCTCATAATGGAGTCACCCATAAACACCCTCTCTTTCCTCATTGCCCCCTCAATCACTGCCTTAGAATAGCTCCTTCTTCGGTTTGCATCTGTCTGTTTGTTGTCTTTCCCCCCTGCCGTCTTCTCTCCTGTCACATTCTCTTCCGATCCATTCTTTCCTGTCACCTTTTCTCTTGTCACCTTTCCTCCTGTCAGCGTCCCTTTTATCGACTTCTCTTCTATCACATTTGCTCTCACTTCCCTTCGTCCCTTCTTCTTTCGTCCCGTCTCATTTTCCTCTCTCCTCTCCCGTTCCATCTTCCCTCCCTCCTTCTCTACAGTCACTTTCTTCCCTGTCCCCTTCACGCTTGTCACATTTTCTGTTGTCGATTTTCCAATTTCTTCCCCTCCAATCACCTTCTCTCCTCTCAATCTCCTTTCCTCAGTTTTCTTGCCACTGCTATTCTCCTTCAGTCTTGCAGTATCCTCACCTCTCTCCCTGTCTTCTCTCTCCGTTCGACCTGCCTCCTTGCTAATTCCCATCTCCATTCCCTTCACAATATCTGTCAACCTAACTATCTCCTTCTGCAAACACTCCACCTTCCAACATCCAATGCACTGAAAGGTGAATCCTTCCTCCATGGTTTCTGCCCATGACTTTCCACACCCGGACGATGCAAAATCTACCCAGCTGTAGCAGTGATCGCACACCAAGTGTCGCTTTGCCTTGACTTTCCGCTTGCAAGGCGCCATATCCCGATCAGAATTTATTTAATAACTTAACTAACTTAGTCTTTATAAAGACTGTTTCCTGTGTACTACAGCACACTTTAGGTTACAAATTTCAATTACACAGCCGACTATTTATCCTAATACGAACGCTAACATCACCGGTAGTGACCTAATTTAAATACAATCAATTACGTTATGTTAGGCTGCTTTATTTATTTAGGTTACGCCGCCCGACTATCGCCCTTGCTTAATTTTAACAACAATGCTACCTAACCAAAATATATAGCAAGTACTGGCTTACACAGATATTATCTTGTGTAAGTAGTTTGATGGTTGTTACTTTATCTCCTATATATTCTACCACATAATCAGGTTTGTTAAATCTTGTTTACAAGTTATCGAAGGCTAAGCCGCCTAACTGAGTTACCCTATTATCACTCACTATACTAAGGTGTTCTAAAATACTTTAACTAACTAACTTTAAGCACAAATGCTACTCAATATATGTTTATTGCAACTTTATGAATGATATTAAGGCAAAAATAATACTTATCAATCAGTAATTCCACTTGTTTATCCACTTTTTACACCACCAATTTCTACGATCAATCTCCGCCAAATATAGCCTCGAACATGTGAAATGTACCTACGATAATGGACCAGATCATCCAGAGACAATAAATCTTTTCTACCAAAAATATTTTTTTGGGTAACGATATCCCAAAAAACAGGGCGTTATGTCCCAAGCTACTCTATTCTAGTCTGACCGCATGACATCGTCAAGGTCGACAGGCTTGGGAAGCAAACAGTTTCGTCTTGATACGCCTCACCATGGCCCACTTCTATTCAGTTGCTACCGTTGAGCAATGGGCTCTGTTTAAATTATGCGTATGTGTGCACGCGCGCGCACGAGAGAGAGAGAGAGAGAGAGAGAATGCGTGGACTGATCATTTTTGTAGTTACAAAAGTGAGGTAGGAATGATTTAGTTGCAAAGTTACGCTTTATGTCCAGGTGTTTCTAAATTTGCTGAACGCGGACAGTTGGACGATAGCAACAGAAATGTCGATCGTGGACCAATCCGGGCAGGCTAGATGTCGTGAGCCCCGCCAGGCATTGTGGCCCGCCCGGTTATATGTCAAATTCGGACCGACACAACGCTTAATATTTAACAAGCTTTAACAAGATTGCCATCCAGAGAATTAACTCTAGATGGCAGGTGGACAATGAGAAAATGAGCATTTCCTTATATTTAATCTACACTGCTCCTTTACTAATGTAAATTCATGTTCCCTAGTCCATCTATCTTTCTTAACTCACAAAAAATATTTCTATCAATATTTTCATAACCATTCAATATTTTAACAACTTCTATCTGATCCCTTCTAAATATCCTGGTCTCTAGTGTTGTCAAACCACATTCTTTTATGCGTATTTCGTAACTAAGTTTTCTCAGTTAGTTTTTGTATCATTTTAGTGGCTCTCCTCTGTACTCCTTGTAGCATATCTATGTCTTCCTTGTGATTATGGCTTCCACACTTGTATACAATATTCTAATTAAGGTCTAACTATTGATTTGTACATCGGTATTATTAGTTATTTTTCCTTTATACTATATTTAGCCTAATTAATCCAAGGATTTTAATTCCTTTTGAATCTGCAATTCCGGACTGCTCTGGAACCTTCTTATCAATTGAGAGAATCCGGATACGAATCCTGTGCTGTCGTGTCGAACCTTGGGCAAGTTCTTTCACTGTTAGTTGTCCCAGTTCATTCAGCTGTATTAATAAGTACCTGGCAATAGGCAGTGGTGGATATTAGTGCAAGACTAGTTTTTGTGCAATAATTGCAAAGTGTTTGAATGCTTCCGAAAGAAGTTTGGATGGATACCTTTGATACCTCGAGATTCGATTGAACAGGACTGCCATAGAGTAAAGTGTAAAGCGCTTTTCGCAGTCTCGAGAACCGGATAGCGCACTATAAGATCTTACTTTTACCTATTACAATCTCCAAGCTGATTTACAATAATGTGAAAGCATCACAGGCCAGTAGGCCGACCACCGGGTGGAAATCTCCAGACCAAGAGGCACTACTTGAACAAAACTGAACGGATGTCCCTGTACTGGAATACTCAAGTCTGACAATAGTGCAGTGCACCATGCATGCCAATACTGGACTGCCAATCGCCAGGCCGATTACCATTGGATTGGTCCATTCTAATATAACAATAAAGTGGATATATATATATATATATATATATATAGATATATATATATATATATAAATAAATATCCTATATGAAGTAGCAGTGTAAGAGGGAAGATGGTGTCCCCTAGCGGAGTAGGCCAACGGTAACCTGGTGGACAATATAGAGAGCGGATTTACTCGTACGCGTAAGATTACATAGCAGTAATTAGTCCTCGTAGTATGAACAGGTGCGTCCCAATGCGCCATTCACGGAGATATTGATTGAGCGGTTCTGCACGTGGTTTTCGATTGACGAATCATTTACTTCATTTTGTGTTATATTGTTGAATTTGTTATTGCTATTGGTTTATGGTCATTCAAGTTGTGATTTTGTCTGTTAATACGGTCTTGTATGTGGCTTTTATTTGCGGTAGTTGGAGCAAGAAAGTTGAGCGGATACCTCGTGTCGATCAGTACGACGCCATTTTGAGCAAGGCATACGGCGGATATCGGATTTGCGTCGTGCGGGAAGGAGCGGAAAACAAAACAAAAAAGAAGCTAACTATCATTCCTTAGAGTGGTTAGGTGTAAATTATGGCAGGTTGTGGAGATGGTAAAGCCTTATCGCTATTTTTGGGTGACAGTTATGTTTTTAGCTGGAAAGATTTGTAGAATCGTAATTGCGTTTCGTAACGGGTTCGGATTTTGAGGGCATTTCGTGCAGGATTCAGTCTGCTGGGTTTCGACTTTCGGGGCGACGGGTGCCGTTTTTTTGGCCGTGAAGGGTATTGGGGGGCGACGATAATGGGGAGACAGAGGGAATGTGGCGACCGCCCGTGTAATACTAATAGTTTGGTCAGTGACTTTCTGGTGTGTTAGATGGTTAGCGTGGTACTTAGGCAAGTAGCCAGCTGTGTAACAAGCTAGCTTGTTCTTGTTATTGTATTAATGTACTGGTATTTTTTCGGTGTATATGAATCTTGGGTATTCATATTGGTCAGTATATATGAATCTTTCGTATTCATATCGGTTCAGTGTATATGAATCTTTGGTATTCATATTGATTCAGTGCATATTAATCTTTGGTGTTCATATCGGTTCACTTGTTAAGTCCTTGGTTTTTTTCGGTGTATATGAATCTTTGGTATTCATAGTGGTCAGTGTATATTAATCTTTGGTATTTATATGGGTTCACTTGGTAAGTCCTTGGTGTTTTTTTTTTCGGTGTATATAAATCTTTGGTATTCATATTGGTCGATATATATGAATCTTCGGTATTCATATCGGTTCAGTGTATATGAATATTTGGTGTTCATATCGGTTCACTTGTTAAGTTCTCGGTTTTTTTTTTTTTCGGTGTATATTAATCTTTGGAATTCATATTGGTCAGTGTATATGAATCTTTGGTATTCATATCGGTTCAGTGTACATGAATCTTGTTCAATGACATTAGCTTAGATAAGCTACCAGTGCGAATTCAGAGATTTCGGTTACGTATTATGAGATTCTCATACACAGTCGAGCATATTCCAGGTAGAGAAAATGTTGTTGCGGATGCGTTGTCGCGATCAAGCGCGAGTCCTACAAAAGTCGTTGAACTTTTATAGAGGAGGTAGTGTCCTATGCTGAAGTCAGTAAACATTTGTGCGTCTCCTAAACGTTTAGTCGAGATGCATCCAGGCTGACGATGAGGTTTTAGCACAGGTGCTAAAGTGTGTGCGGACAGGTTGGCCTCTGTACATTTCGTCCGTAGATTGTCTTCTCAGACCGTTTTGGGAAAGCAGGGGTCATCTCACGATCATAGATGACGTCCTAGCGTACGAGAACAGGATCGTGATTCCACAGAGTGAACGTCTGGATGTTCTCCAGCGCCTTTACCAAGGTAATTTAACGATAACCAAGTGTCGCGAAAGTGCAAAGCAGTTGGTCTGGTGGCCTGGCATGACTCAGCGAATCGCCGAGATGGTCAGAAACTTTAACACGTGTCGCACACATGCGAACTATGTCGCTGAGCCGCTGTTGCCAACAAGTTTCCAACTCGACCGTGGGAGCATATAGGCAGTGACCTGTTCTACTGTCAGAAATGATGGTATCTGTTACTAGTAAATTATTATTTTCGATTCATTGACGTATCTCTGCTAGCGGAACTGAACACTCGTCAGATCGTTGAGCACCTGAAGTCGCACTTCGCTCGTCACAATGGTCCGCAGTATGCGTCGGATGAGTTCCGCAAGTTCACGGATAAATACATTAGATACCCGCAGAGTAACGGAGCTGCAGAACGCGCCGTGCAGACGATAAAGTCAATCATGAAGAAGGCAGACGATCCATACTTGGGTTTGCTGGCGCCGCTCGAGAACGGTGCGTCGCCTGCCGAGCTTCCGATGGGCAGGAAGTTGAGAACACCTGTTCCACCGCTTCCGAAAGTGTTGCAACCTGAGTTGCCCAAGTCAGCACAAATTCGGCTAAAAGAGGCTGAGTCGAGAGCTTCGACTAAGCTAAACTTTGATCGTAAACACCGTGCTAAGGTACTTCCTCCTCTCGCCGTGGGAGACGATGTTTGGATAACAGATCTTAAACGTAACGCTAAAGTAGTCGAAGCTATCCCGGGCACGCCTCGATTCTATGTTGTTGAAAGTGACGGCAGCATTGTCCGCCGCAATCGCAAAGCTTTACGAGAGCTTAGTCAGCCATCAGTCAATTCTCAAGTCGTGGAATCTGATGTGCCTACAAACGTGAAACTGTCGCGTTACGGTCGATCGATCAAGCCAATTCAGATTCTTGATCTGTAGGCTAATCTACTGTATTGCATGTCCTGTTCTAATTAATGCTTAGTGTGTAGCTTATTCAAACAAGCATGGTTCAGGAAACACACTAATACGTACTTTATGTTGTAGTTCAAGTATTATTGTTAGACCTAATTAACATAGAGTATCGATGTTTAATTAATGTTGTAATGCAAATTGTGTTTTATTCTTAGAAGGGTGGTTCACGCAACATATCGCCTTGGTCGTCTTTCTAGTTCTCAGCACGATATCAATGATTCACAGCACAGGAACCACCTAACATATACTCGCGAATAGGCGGTTTCTATGTTAAGAGTGAATTCCCGCGAGAAGAGGGAACTTCCCTACAACCAAGCGGAGTCGACTTCGGAGGGCTGCCGATGGGCAGAACATATCCAAAGTAACGTCCGTGACGAGCTATGGTATCGTTGATTTCGAACATTCATTCGACACACATTTACCCTACTGTCGCCACGAGGGCAGCAGTTCTACGACCTTTCACTATTGTTATCATATAAGGTTGTCTTGTTCGTTTGTATGGAATATGATGGAAGAAATTGCTCTACTACTTGTATATATGATGGGTGACTTAGAAGAGGTATATATATGGATATGTCATATCAATGATAAGAGTGTGTTGGAGGCTGACGAGTCTCCCTCTGGAAATTTATAAATACTGATATTTTTGTTATTCGGTGGGGGTGAATAAATATGGAAAACCTGTACATTGTATATTTTTTATTAAGTTTTACACTATCTCTGTACCCGAATATATACATAAGTTCGCTTCACCTGACGGATCTTGCCATACATCAGTAGTGATATTTTTTGAAAAGATTCAGAATGCGTTTTCTACATGGCAGCTATGGAGGTAGGATCGTTAGCACCATTAAAATATAAAGCATGAGGTATACCTTTCTTGTTACATTTTGATACGGGTTTTTTTCATGAACTAACTATATCTTTAGTATGCGTGGAATGAGCCATAGCATCTGCTAGAGCCATTTCTTCATGTTGTTGACACTGTTTAAGCAGGTGTTTGAAATGTAACCTGTTTTTTCGCACTCGTTCACAAATTGGGCCATGCTTGGGGTTTCCCCAAATCACTCCACAAAATTAAAAAAATTATGGCTCCAGTGTGTGCCTCCTTAACATAACCATTCCATTCCAGCCAGGTACAACGTAATCTTGACATCAATTTTTGTGCATGTACTAATAGTTTCAAGACTAGATACCCGAACAGCATTGCATCTATCATATAGTTTATCGATGTCACAGATTTGCCGTCTATTTAAACAGTTAGTGTTAATGCACATAATTGACTCTGGAAAGTGTATTTTGTTCAGATGTACAAATTCTCTATGTTAAAATCTTGTGCTTTGGACCATCTAAAAATAGGAGGCATTTTATGAACATGCTTCTCGTTAGAAACATCGTCTTGACTTTCTGCAGTTACATAAGTAGCAATAATAAGTCCTAATGGGAGGTGGTTCGAACTAGCACTTTCATCTAAACTATGTAAATCAGTGATCATTGAATGTACACTATGTGAACATATAAAGTGCTCTAACCACGAGGTAGAACTGTATGCATCACTCACACAGGCATAAGTATTGGTGTTCGACCAAATTTTTCATAATGTGAGATTATCAGACCAATAGTGTCACACGTATCGATTAGCTCGCTTCAAAAAGGAGGAGTGTTCAAAGCAACATTAAAATCGCCAGTTATAACAAAGTTGTTTGTCTTTTCCCTCAACTTTTGTAGTAATTTTACCCAAATAATTGCAAAAAACTCCTTATAGTTGTCGGGTGATTGGTACGACAGGTATACGTTTAGCAGAAACAATTTGCCACCCTTAGTATCTATGTCGATTCCAAGTAACGTGACATCTTGTAGATCAGAAAGTGTACATGCATGAAAAATTGTTTGTCTGTATAGTACCCCAATACCACCAAATGGACGTCCAACCTATAGGTTGAGTTTGTCATTCATTGCATTAACACCGGAAGCTTCAAAATCTTTATGAATTAACTGCAATAAAGTAATATCTTCACGTGAGAGCCGGAGCTCTTGTGAAAACATGATATCAAATTGTTCACAAAGAAGTAAAATATCGTATATGGATGTTTTAAAACCATGAAATTTAAAAGTTGAAATATTCAACGTGTTATTGATCGCTTGATCGAATGTTAATTAAAAACAAAGCAATCAGGGTTTTCATACTCGGTTTTGGAGCACAACCACGCAGTAGACACCAGGTCGATTATATGCCGATGGCAACGACACAGGAGGAAATCGATTGTGGAGCAAAACCACGCAGTGGACACCTGATCGATGTTACGCTGATGCCAGTGCCAATGGCACAGGAGGAAATTGAGTTTGGTGCAAATCCACGCAGTGGACATCAGATTGGTGATACGCCGATGCCAGCGGCAATGACACAGGAGGAAATCGATTTTGGTGCAAAACCATGCAGTGGACACCAGATTGGTGATACGCCGATGCCAGTGGCAATGACACAGGAGGAAATCGATTTTGGTGCAAAACCATGCAGTGGACACCAGATTGGTGATACGCCGATGCCAGCGGCAATGACACAGGAGGAAATCGATTTTGGTGCAAAACCACGCAGTGGACACCAGGTCGATTATATGCTGATGGCTACGACACAGGAGGAAATCGATTGTGGAGCAAAACGACGCAGTGGACACCAGATCGATTATACGCCGTTGGCAATGACACAGGAGGAAAACGAGTTTGGTGCAAGACCACGCAGTGGACACCAGATCGATGATACGCCGATGCCAGCGGCAATGACACAGGAGGAAATCGATTTTGGTGCAAAACCACGCAGTGGACACCAGATCGATGATACGCCGATGCCAGCGGCAATGACACAGAAGGAAATTGATTTTGGAGCAAAACCACGCAGTGGACACCAGGTCGATTATATGCCGATGGCAACGACACAGGAGGAAATCGATGTTGGTGCAAAACCACGCAGTGGACACCAGCTCAATCAGACCCAAACCAAAGAAGCGAATATGATGAGAAATGACTATCAGTGAACATCAAATCGATTCAAACTAAAGACGCCTTTTGGACGACACTGAATTTTTCTACAAAAGTGCAAGCATGAGCAAGACATGCGAGTCAGGTCCGTGGGTCCCGCTGCGGCGCGTACGAGCAGCGCTGCCTTCCGACGGCGGACGGCACACGGTGACTCACACTCTACGTGCGAACCACCTGCGTTACACCTTCCGAAGGTGTGAAAACGCTGCCATTGTCTAAAACGGCGCCTGCGCAAAGACAGCCTCCACGCCGAAGCAGTCACTACTGCATTCACACGCCCGACAACTCATTTAACAAGATTTAACAAGATTGCCATCCAGAGAATTAACTCTAGATGGCAGGTGGACAAGGAAGCCCTTTGGCTTATCGAGAGTCCAACTCTTTTATCTACATATATCCAGCCCTTCTAAGGTATGTGTCGATTTTATTTTAAAACATTCACACTACTAGCACCCACACAATCATCAGATAATCTGTTCCATTCATTCACAGTCCTTTGTGAAAATGAGAACTTTCTTACGTCTAATCTACACTGCTCCTTTACTAATGTAACTTCATGTCCTCTAGTCTTTCTATCTTTCTTAACTGAAAAAAACATATTTCTATCAATATTTTCATAACCATTCAATATTTTAAACACTTCTATCTGATCTCCTCTCAATCTCCTGGTCTCTAGTGTTGTTAAACCACATTCTTTTAGGCGTTTTTCATAAATAAGATCCCTCAGTTTTGGTATCATTTTAGTCGCTCTCCTCTGTACTCTTTCTAGCATATCTATGTCCTTCTTGCGATATGGCCTCCACGCTTGTATACAATATTCTAAATGAGGCCTAGCTATTGTTTTGTACAGCGGTATTATTAGTTTTTTTACTTTGTATGCAATATTTCGCCTAATCAATCCAAGGATTGGATTTCCTTTTGAAGCTGCATACAGACACTTATAAAGCGTCCGTCTTCCGACGAGGTTGACACGTTTCGAGGTGTCGACAATGGCAAATTGTATGACAATTTGTTGGTTTTGACATCGTTGGATTATAAAATCAGACCACGATAAAAATTGCGTCGATAATGACTAACTTGAGACAAAAATGACAGATGACAATGCAGGCCACGTGGCTATTGATATTGGTCTAGAAACGCCAACTCCACGGGGTTTCCAGCCGTTGCCCAGGGTTTTTTTCATGTACTAATTCACCGAGTGGCGCCACCGAAACTTTATACCCGGGCGATATATCTACCTCCATTGCATTTGTAAACAAACAGGACATCGGGAGAGGGAACTACATGGTATCCCCGGTAGTTTTGGCAAACTATGCGTTTGTGTCATACTGATGGCGTTGTGTGAGTTTAGTGCCACGGCCAGTTGCGGTGTTGCTGCATAGTTCCGGACAGTACGGACACACGGTAGTAAGTCTAACGACCGAACATTGGCGTGTTTACGCTGGCCTAGGCGCCCGCCCTACGCACCCAACGACCGATCACTGGTTCGAAGTGTACTCAAACGTGGGACTTGGTTAGACTGTACGTGTGGTTTATTCACACACGTGGTGACATACCAGTAGTTTTGGACAACTGGCCCAGTGTCTGAAACAACGTCAACTGCTGGTGAATCAGCGTCGCCGTCGGCACCGACAATGTCCTTGGACTGAAATTATGATTTTTTTTATAATGCCAACGGATTCCACGAACTTTGTGGCTGGCATCAGGAAATCATCATTGGTCATATGACCGAATCTAATCATTTCGTAGTTTACAACGACAGCCATTATTACAGCGAGTGATAAATTATATAATTATTCTTGAATCATGCAGTTACACCGAGACACGGTGTTTAGAATATGTGTCGGTTGTGTATGAAGTTTGGAGAATAGGGAGATGGTACAGCTTGTGACTAGGGAGTTTTGTGCTCAAGGAAACGAAACGTACCCGGTCAAAAAGCGCTTGGTAGGTAAGCACCGATGTAAGATTCATTAAACATGTCTTACTCACTTTTGTGTCAGAATATTGTGAACGTTTTCCTTGTTTGTTTCTTTAAGCTCGAGTGTTACATCCGGCATGCATGCTTAACTACCGATCTGACGAGTGACGTGTATATGTTGACGAGATGGTAGGGATCGACTCTATTTCAGTTGATGACGATGTCCATCTTGGTGAGGATGCGCAGATCCATCGTTTCATCGTTGTTCGGTGCCAGTGTATTAAGTTAGGATTCCACATGTACGGACACGCGTACGGACGCGGTATGCGGAATGAGGAATACATCATAATCGTAACATGGAGTGATTTATGTTACCGAATCGACATTTGATAAACACGCTACCTACTGATAACTTTATCGTGGAAATATTACCAATTCTCCATTAGATTTCCTTAGTAAATATCCACTACTCATGCTAGAGCACATATATGCAAACTTGCTGAACATGCACACTCTTAAACATAGTTTATTTGTGGGCAGATAAGGTTCTTCGTCAGTTGTTATAATACAGAGGTTTTTATAATACAGAGGTTTTTATAATACAGATGTTGTTATAATACAGATACATTTTAAGAGTTTTATTTTATTTAAACTTGTTCATTCAACATTGTTTCATATCTGTCTATGGTTTAATGTGTACCGGGTTACTGACACGGTCAGCTATAAGGTATATGCTGCAGAAACTGACAGAAGCCAAGTGTTCCAAATGAACCATAGTCTGCCAACGGTTGGTGCGTAACGTGCTGTGAGCACAAGGGATAGATATGGCACTAAATAATGACGACCATTTACATGATTACACGTCTACTTGGGCATCCCTTCAGCATGTTACAAGGATGTCCTCAGTTTTGATTGCCACGCAATATAGTTTGCCATGGTTGAGAAAACGTTACTGTGACACGCTACAAAAATGTAAACCTCTAGTTGCTTCCTAGAGAATACCAAAAATTTCGAAATCCAATAGTTTTACCACGGTTTACAGAAGACTCATCAGCACATAATCAATTGTATCTATAATTTCATGATACAATTTCAACGATACAACTCAAAACATGCTGGCTATTTAAAGGTTGAATTTGACATGCAAATCAGATGTATGAATTGACCCAGTATTTGACATCATTCCCGTCTTTGACGATACATCGCACACACATGATTATGTACATGCATCTGAATATACTACACTGCATATATAGACATGTGTCTGTATATATATATATATATGTATATATATATATATATATATATATACAGACACATGTCTATATATACAGTGTAATATATATATATATATATATACAGACACATGTCTATATATACAGTGTAATATATATATATATATGTATATATATATATATATATATATATACAGACACATGTCTATATATGCAGTGTAGTATATTCAGATGCATGTACATAATCATGTGTGTGCGATGTATCGTCAAAGACGGGAATGATGTCAAATACTGGGTCAATTGACATGTGACTTAAGAAGTCTTCTGAAGTTACATCCATTGTCTCTCTTATTAAGTGTAGTAGAAGCTACTACACTTAATAAGAGAGACAATGGATGTAACTTCAGAAGACTTCTTAAGTCACATGTCATGCCTCTGTGGTTACCAGAGAATAGGTAGTAGATAATTGAGCTGCATTGTAGCACCTTACATGCATGCATGATTTGGATTAAGAAACAGCAGTTGGTAGACACATAGCCATAGGCACATACAGGCTTACTGTCTTCTTCGTAAGACAGGTGGCGGTGAACAAACTGCACAAGTTTTGATACACCGTTTGACACACCTCGTACAACAGTCGGACCCTGTTTTACCATATTACTACCCACGGTTAATAAGTTATAATAAAAAAATGACCAACTGTGTGTAAGTTTCCATGTCTTTGACATGGATATTCTAGGTGAATTTGAGTTGATTTCATTCAACTGGGATAGCTATACATATCAGCATTAGTGAATCAAGAGTTGATTTCATTCAACTGGTGTAGCTATACATATCAGCATGATGGAACCATACTTTCCAAATCGGTAACATCAGGAATATATTTATTCCAATGTAAAGGGACAACTGATTATTGTCTCGACTCTCTAGATACAAGACTTGATACTTAACCACTAACATGGCAGAACTAAAGGTACAACTGGAATTTAACAATGCTTATTGTGTCATGTCATACATCAACAGGAAGTTGATGGACTGCTGAAAAACATGAAACAAGAACTATGCTAGTTAAAATCTTACAGGCTCTACCCCAACGGGAGACTAACTTATTTAACATATTTAATTAATTAATTAATTTATTTAACCGATATAACTGTTATTACTCTTAGTCTTTTTATTTTTACATTGTGTATATTGCATGTACATTTGTTTTATATGTCTTAATATGCTGTTACACTCCACATGAATTTCCCTCACAAGGGACAATAAAGTATTGTGATGTGGTGATGTGATGTGATGTGATGTGATGTGATGTGATGTGATGTGGTGAATGGCATTAATCACATGGATGAAGAACCTTCCCCAAACAATGTTCATTTCATGTTTGGGTTGGAGGGACACAGTGATTGTAGATAACCTGGATACTTATATTACATTCCACATTAATTTAATCTCACATCGGCTGGTTTATCTGATTGGTATTGACAATTCTACAGTTATGTCATGTAAACAGAATGGTAGAAGTACAACAATGAAGTATGCATTTGAACACATTGTTTCAACGAGTATTTATACTCCGGTTGTCAACAAAATGAATGAGTCTTAACACCCGATATTATATATAACACATGACTTATGTGAGGTGTATGTTATTTCTGGAAATTCACAACACACTGGTATATCCTATGGTGGGAAAGTACCACCTAGAGGAAGCATATTTCCTCGGTAATTTACACATTACCATAAACCAGCACTACAGGTTGTGCAATGGTGGACATCAGTTGGAGGCAATGATAGTCATAAGTTCCGCTATTGTCTAGCATTCATATTCATCATCATTTATACAACAATAATACAGATACTAGTTGCTCCAATGTAATTTTACAATGTACTAATATCGCAGAACACATGTTTCAGTGGCTTAAAAATTTCTCAAGATAATGGATGTTCTCCATCCACAACTTCTAGGCAAACACTGAGTCGCCTTTCAGCCATCTGTATAGAAATTAACGATGGTTGGTTGTAGAAGATTGAATACCCACTATACAGGAACTGACAGTAATTCACCAATAACTGGATATTTGAACAACTTATTTCATGTGCTCAGTAATAACATAGACACACATGCTGACACATTACAGTGCATCCCTGGTAACAGCAGTAACATTTCCACCAGTTTCCAACTGCTTTCGGTAATAGTTGACAATGACAAGCACATTAGCTACATATTATTGTAATTTAAGAATAATTTTCTGTTGCAAGTAATTTGCAATACACAGTATGTTAGCAAGAACGGTATATTCCTCAATAGAATAAGCAACTACCCGCCGACCTAGTAGTCGATTCTACCCATTTATGGACATGGACAGGCTAAGTAATTGTTATGTAACAAAATCATATTTTAAGTATTAAAATGTGTTTTTGTAAATAAAATACTTACCTGTCCATGTCCATCAAAGCTCCCTCCCTTCTTCCCCGCTTGCAAGTGCTTTGTGCATTAGATTGCGCAAATAATTAAATGCACGGTGTATGTCATGTAGCGGTGCAATGTGAACTGGGATAGGGGGCTCTAGTGGTAGTGGGGGGTCATCTCAAATCTTGGAGGAACTCTTAACTATATTGCGCACCTGTCCAATTATGCGCGCGCATAACTCAATTATGGACAGGGACAGGTAAGTATGTTATTTACAAAAACGTATTTTAATACATAAAATTTGAGTCTAAGTGAGCGTGCGTGCGTGTGTGCATGTCCGATGTGTTTCTGTGTGGACACATCTTTCTTAATCCTAGTGAAGTATGTACTTTTTTATCTAATCATGAAACCCGGTTTATTCGTGTGTATAAATAATTGCGTCCTTTGTGTGCGCTGCGGGTAATATCGCATAACACCAGGTTAGGTGAATCGTTTTTATGATGGACTATCAATGTTTAAAGCGATTACGCTGGTTCACTATGCCCCCAATCCCTTGCTGCAGGATGAACGTCCACGGTACAACACAGTTTTTAGTGTACTTGTGACGTTTCTACCTGGGCTAGATATTGTAGTGTAGACAATTATAGCGCAGTGCGTCTCAGTCTAGACTTTTGCAAATAAAGTTGTTCGACGAGATCTAGAACATTTCAGAGCAGCGCTACTCCGAGAGAGCCATCGCTGTTACTCTTGTGTTGTGAATTTAGTACAACTGCCATGGTGTTTATATCATGCATGGTTGTTTGTTTCGTCCATTCAGACTTACAGTTTACAAATACTTATCCATCACAATGACGCGCTTGTTATACCTTATCACCTCAGTAAAAGAGTCCCTGGTTTGTTGGCATTAATCAACTCTTGTATATGCTATGTCTCACCTGCCCCTGTGTTTCTTCCTTACCCGGACGTGAATAACGCTTTTTGTATCACTGTGACCCACCAAACCGCCATAGGCATATTATTGTAATATTGTTACCGGCTCATTCAGGCATAAATAATATCGGCTTCATGTCTACCTGAATTTAGATTGTGACAACTAGACAAGTAACATCCGTAATTACCTTGCTCAGTTACATGCATCGGCTCTCATCCGTTCTGACACTTTCAGATCACTGCACTATTGTCGTATCCGGGTGTGCATAAAAATGTTGCCATACGCGGGTCCGAGGGGACGTGCACCTTTGGATTGTGGCCTCGCTATGTCGCTGCACGAGAGTGGCGTAGACGTTCGGGAATTATAACGCCGCCAAGAAAAATGTTCAATAAAACCTCCCTCCGTCTTCGGACAGCGTAACAACGGAGTGGCGACAGCGGAATCTCGCTAAAACTCCGGCTCGGCCTACCTAATTTGAATTTTGTTCGGCTACCAGTGGAGATTTTTGGCGAGCCTCAGGGGTGCAATTGGAGGTTTTGCACCTCATCCAAGACTACCCTCCCTCGATCCACCCCTGGTAGCAAAGACATTATTTTAAAAGAATTATGTTAGTGTATTGAAAACATAAATGTTCGTGTTACATTTAAGATCATTACGAAAATAGAGGGTCTACCATTAGTTGATACGGGTCAAGTTGAAACTTGTGGTGACCTGTCCAGTGAGCGCGTTTTTTTGGCAATGCGCCATGCAACACATGACTCGCTTCAAAAGAAACAATGCATGTTTTCAGTATTGTTTGTATAGAGGCCAATTTGGTCCTAAACACTAGTCCAATGAACATATACAATGTCTCAGTGCAAGTAGACTGCAGGAATTCTGGAAGGGGGCTTAGTTTAAAATGCTATGCATTTTGGGAACGGGGTGGTTTCAGGTGTTGGTAATTTTTAGTTGCGTCTGTTTTGTTAAGAATTACGCAAACGATACTTTTGTATACAAAATGGGGGATAGATTTCAGTGCAACTTATTGAAAGATGGGACACATTCGGTGCTCAGGATTGTGGGGTTGCTCCCTAAGATTGAATTGATATATATTAATTGGCACAAACGTGGCTTTATCTGAAGAATTCGTTTCCGATGGAAACCCGGGCAACTCAGCTAGTAGGTCCTATGCATATCATGTATCAATGCAGACTGGGCTATATTCTTCAAATTGTGGAAAACGCACTGATTTTTGTATTTACGTAGTAGCAGTTTCGTATCAGTGCCATGACATTATTTTTATCACGATCTGTATAGACCACGGTCTACGTCTTGTCAATTCCATCAACGCCTTTGATATAATTAACAGTCACAGCATTCGGGCGAAAAGTACAATACTTAGCGTCCCGAATTTCATGTAATTGCCAAAGTCGTTCGTATGCCAAGGCAAACACCGACAACAGGCCAAATACAATCGGAGTAAGCCATTGTCAAGGTCAGTGTACACGTCACAGTATGCAGTGTAATTTTATGTTATACAGTACATACAAAAAGCGAATAAGGCAAACATGTCGTTAACTGTAGAGAATGGAAATCATGTCGATCGGGCCTGATATCATCAACTTGCAATATCGCAGCAACAGAGATCACACAAAGGGCTGTGAGTAAAAGTAGGATTCCATATGTACGGAAATGGCATGCGGATGCGGCAAGAGACAAAACAATTAACATAGTGCTCAGTGGAAACTATTAAAAGTAGTTATGTAAATACATAGGCGGATGAGTTTTGTCATGGTGATGCGGATGTGGAAACTTCTATCGCTCCACGTAGCGATTACGATGTATTCCTTATTCCGCATATCGCGTCCGTACGCGTGTCTGTACATGTGGAATCCTAACTTAATACACTGGCACCGAACAACGATGAAACGATGGATCTCCGCATCCTCACCAAGATGGACATCCTCATCAACTGAAATAGAGTCGATCCCTACCATCTCGTCAACATATACACGTCACTCGTCAGATCGGTAATTGAGCATGCCTGCCGGATGTAACACTCGAGCTTAAAGAAACAAACAAGGTAAACTTCAAAATGTTCTGACACAAAGGTGCGTATGACATGTTTAATGAATCTTACATCGATGCTTACCTACCAAGCGCTTTCTGACCGGGTACGTTTCGTTTCCTTTAACACAAAATGCTCTAGTCACAAGCTGCACCATCTTCCTATTCTCCAAACTTCATACACAACCGACACATATTCCAAACACTGTTTGTCAATGTAACTGCATGATTAAAGAATAATATATAGTTTATTACTCGCTGTAATAATGGCTGTCGTTTGTAGATCACGAAATGGTTAATCATAATAGGCCATTGTCAGAACTAGTGTTCCAAAAAATTATGTTAGGAACATATTCCTGCAAGCCACAACAATTAAAGGTGCAATATAATTAATTAACGAGCACGAATACATTTATTTCAGACCAAAAAACTCATATACAATTGGTACATATCAATAAAAAATACATAGCTTTTAAAAATAGATAAATTAGGCACATAAATATATAAGAAATAAAAATTTAATAAGGTAATACGTTAAATACAATTTTTTTTCTTCTCAAAACGTCATTAAATAAATATGAAAAACATTATATAAACTCGCCGTTTTACAATATACAGATTTTGAACTAATTGACTGAACTTGTCATACAACAAAGGAATTAATTTTTTTCTTTGCTCTATCGCTGTATGACCTACATCACCTTTACGAAATTCGATCTCATAAAAACGAACAAAAGATGCCGCCTACCATCTGTTATCTGACATCCCATTGTTACATACACTTCAATGGATTATTTGTCGTGTGTATATTTTTTTGGTCATCCATACTTGTTTATGTCCTGCTCTGACGTAGGTCCGACGGATTATGCATGAGCTTGTTTTACCAAAATCGAACATAACAATAATGTTCATCATCTGCGTTAACTGATATGTCGTGTTGTTTCGTTCGCTGTTCTGCGTTTTGAGTGACATACACCCAATTATCATGTTGGTGACCAGCAATCGTTGGCTGAAAAGCACGGGGTCATTGTAATACTGTCGAGTCAACTAATCGAATTAAGAAAAATTCAACTACAAATCATGTTCCGATTAGCACTTGTTCGCAATGTGGAGTTTTACAAATACCAGTCTTGTTGGCAGGTGAAACAGAGGAAAGATAAGTAAAGTCTCGTGTAAAGTTTCGGCACGTCAAGTCTCAACTCAATAATTAATCATATCTAAAATTTTCAAGGCAATTCCCCAATCACTAGTGTTCACTGTTGAAATCATAATTCCCAAATCACTGATGTTTACCGTTCAAATAATAATTCCCAAATCACTGATGTTTACCGTTCAAATAATAATTCCCAAATCACTGATGTTTACCGTTCAAATAATAATTCCCATATCACTCCTGTTAACCCGTTGAAATGAAAAGTCAAGTCACAATGGAACACATTGTTCATTGCGCTTCGTATCTGGTGAAATACTAAAGATTCGCGGCCACTTTAGTAATTATATTATTTATTACGATTGTGATTAAAATCACATTGGTCTGTGCACGACATAGTTACATTAGTTGTTTCTGACTGGTAGACGGGGTCGTTTCTGGGTAGATTTGAAGACGGGGTTGGGTTGGATCGTATTGGAGATTAGCGACGTCAAGTTTGAAGTCAATAACGTCCTAATTCAATTAAAGTCTGCAATCATCTTTGAATATCATATTCAATCGCCATTCGTGACACTGGGCGACTTGAGTCGTACAATTCGAAACAACAGGCTTGATGAATAATGACAGTTCATGCAGCAGGTTGCACTGGTTATACAGTTACCAGTTCTACCGCGCAACACAAACACTGCGTAGGACTCTAGATTCCGTTCACTTCACATTATACCAATTAATTCTGGTTACACTGAAAACGACAATCGACGATATAGTTCTATACAGTTGCGTCAGTACTTAAACGCAGTATGGCTGTTTGATTTCTAACACTGCTTATTTGGTCTTTGAACACTATACGCCTGCCTACGCTCCTGTGCAGTGCAGTAAATTACAAAATCCCCAACAAAGTACACCATTATACTCTTTTTTTATTTTGACAAGACTACCAACGCCGCCTTGTTACGTTGCGTTCGTAATAATCATGACTAATATCTCCGGCGCAAAGTAGTTATGCAAATTAATCTCGTCATCGGTATGAACACATTAATTGACTTATTAATATTATCATTATTATTATTAAATATATTCAATAGTAATCCGAGCATTTGTGTGAATGGAATTGAGATGTGATATCCCATAGTTCTATTGAGAAAATAAAAAATTCCATTCGTGTTTGATGTACATTACTAACCAACGCTGCTAAGAGGTAACGATAACCTACCAAAACAAGAAAACAACTTCAGTGTTATGGCAAGCATTAACAGTAACTGTATACCTGTGAGCGAATATTCCTTGTTAAGGAATGAAGCCCTGAATAAAAAAGACTTTTGGTTGTGGAGAGGCGAGCATAGTTCATCATCATCATCATCATCATCATCACTGTGCAGCCGTAGGGTCCCGTGGTTGGGCAAAGGATTCAGCATGTCGTTTCCAAATCTGTCTGCCTTGCGCTATTCTCTGCCAGATTGTGCCCTTCCAGTATTCGTCTAGTTCGACTCTCCACCGCAAAATTTGACATGATCTAGCGACGTCAATGTCACTTTAACTGCAGGGATATGACCGCACCAATTACAACAATACCTGTTCAATTCCTTGCGGGATATGATCTACTCAAATTCCGTTCACCGCGGTCTGATACAATGCGGTGACATCAAGCTTGTTTATTGCATCACGTGGTTCGACGCTTCCATCGTGGTTAAAAAGGTGTTTGACGCGACGTCGACGAGACAACGCGAGGGCGACGCGACAGAATGCAGACGCTTGTGTGTTGTTTTATGCTGGCGACGGCCGCCGTTGTGACGGCTGATATCTGCCGTGATCCCGTCTGCGAGTTCACGTTCGTCATACGTCGTGCGCGGTCGATGACGTACCGGGCACCCAGCGGCAACCTGTACGATGTTGCGCTCAACGGTACCCGTCTTCAGGTGAGAATGTCTTAAAACCCATGTAAGTTAGATATTTAATACGTGGTCCTATCAACATTGTGTTTCAAACACATATGTAAGGGCGAACAATTGTTAGAAAGTTACTTATGGGCATATCAAATCGGTGTAAGTAAAGTGTAATAATAATAATATTATACGAAAGCCTACTTGCCCCACGTTAGCAAATAAATACGCTTTACAAATAGCTATACAGGTTACATGCCGAGTCAGTTGCCAAATAGTTTTGTCATAGAAGAAACCATGTGCAGAGATAATCAATATCATTCAAAGTATGAAATCAAAATCAAGTATAGGGTTTGATAATATTTCTACCCAACTGATGAAAATTACTATGGAAAGCATTGCCTTGCCCAAGAGTGAAATTTTCAATTCTATGATACGATCTGGTATATTCGAAATTACCTAAAAATTGCCAAAGTGATACCTCTTTACAAAGCTGGTGATGCCAGTTTGTTTACAAACTACAGGCCCATCTCATTGCTACCAGCTTTCTCCAAAGTTTTTGAAAGACTGATCTATAACAGACTGTACAGCTTTCTTGATAAGTATAACATTCTATTTGCATCCCAATATGGGTTTCGCAAACAGTGTTCAACTGAAAATGCCACTCTGGAATTAATCGAAAGCACAGTTAATGTGTTGAACGACAAACATTATGCACTTGCTGTATTCATAGATCTAAGCAAAGCTTTTGACACTATAGATCACAACATTCTGCTTGACAAATTATGGCACTATGGAATAAGAGGGGCCTCACATAAACTTTTATAAAGCAATCTGGAACCCAGAAAAAAATTTCTTATAAATAAAGACTCTGTGTCTGAATATTAAAGTACAACATGTGGAGTATGATATGCCATTATCATGAAATACTGCTAATTTAATACTGTTTGCTGATGACACAAGTTTACTATTCAAAAGCAAAGACCTCAATAGTCTCACAACTAACGTTAATACTGAACTAGCAAAGATTTCTCAATGGATAAGTGCCAACAAACTAAATGCATGTTATTCCAAAACACTCAAAGTCAGTAACACAATCAAGTGAAAATTGTTCTACATGGTGATAAAATAGAAATTGTTGATCAGTTTAAATTTCTAGGTATCTGGATTGATAAAAAATCTGAATTGGACAAAAAATATTAACAATAACTAACAAAATCAAGCCACTACTACAATCATGCACATTAAAACAAATATACAATGCATTAATTCAACTCCATTTGTCTTACGACCTACTTGCATGGTACAGTAACATTCGTGGTAATGTAACCAACATAAATATACTATTTAAGCTTCAAAAGAAAGCAGTACGTTTGATTCACAAAACCAAATTAATAGCACTTACAGATTCCATCTTCAAAATGTACAGAATACTTAGGTTAGAAGACATATTTATAATTCAAGGTGCTCAACTTTATGACAAAATAATAACAAAGCAATGCCATAAATTTCTTTCACATCTATCACAAGAAATAATGAAATTCACAATCATATTACCAGGCAAAACAATAGATTAATTTAAGTGAGATACGAACAGAAATATAAAAAAAACAGGGATTGTGTTACAAACTGCATACTATAATGTTGCTTGTCTCAAATGTACTTAACCTATCATTAAATTTAAGGCACAACCTGGAAAAACTATTGTAAGTTCATATTACGAGGTGTGCCTACTAAGAAACTGCCACTCCTGTTTGAAGAATGGCATCTATGTCATTTCTTAATGTATTGTCTTAATAAAATGTCTCAATCTAAAACTGTATTGACATGTATTATACATACATAGTAGTGCAATATTTCATTGTGTTTATATGTACTATATATTCACATCAATGAATTGTTTTTGTTTATTCTTTTATTTATTTTTGTTATATTTTATTTATCTTTATTTTTCTTTTAAATTTATGATGTGTTTCATGTTTAACTACAGGTAGATTATTATTATGTAGTATTTAGGGCGTCCAGTTGCTTCAACTAGTTTAATTACTACTGGCGTCCTGGCATTCATTGTTACCACATGCACCTTGTTCTTTGTAGTATTTATGACAATTAAATTCATTCATTTATTCATTCATTCATACTTGAATTATACTATAAGATCTAGTTTCACAATAACGTAACACGCTGTTTGCGAAGGTGTATCATTTCATTATAAATATTTTTATTTTTTATTTTACTCGTTGAAAGTATTTATGTTATACTCTTTGTATATTTAGGATGCATATTTAAAACGTTTCATTTGTTTCAATAACCAGTTTTATTGAATTGATGTTGAACATATGCATAGGTCGTATCAACGTAAATATATTTTACTCAATGTCTGTTCTTAATATGGCACTTTCAGTCAATAATCAATAATCGAAACGCTTCGTTGTTGAGAAAGTAATACAAATACAAAATATGTGCACCAGCTATTGTATTGTAGTTGATTAATTTAATGTACAAAATGCTTATTTTGGGCGGACCGTTGCTAACGGTCACCCTCCAACAGCGGCCATATTTCCATTGCATTAAGTGTGTTATCATGAAACAACCCCTCAAGAGCGACCACCCGAATAAAGTGACCAACTGACTGTTTTCACGACCATTTACCTCTCTGCATCGGCCATTTGTTGGCCGACCAACGCTATGTCTACGCAATATGAGCGCTTTATATTCACCCCTTAAAGTCACATTCTGACCTAAATTACCATTTAAACTGATGTTTGCAAGTACATGTATGTACAACATATACGATATGTTATTAGATATATATATAAAAAAATTCAATCGCTAGCAAAGTCCGGCCAGCGGAAAAAAAACGTATGACAAGTGGAAATAAGTTCTGGTCTATTGCGTCGTTTTATCTTACATTTGCGTAATGTATGAAAACAGATTACAAGCAGTTGGGGGAAATGATATGCAGTGCGTAGGGCATGTTGATTCACTAGAGATGTTTAGTTAAATAATGGCCAAACTTTAACTATTCTACCGACGTTTCTCAGTGGACACGACCATAACAAATATTACCTAATAATCTCGCGGAACAATGTGTGTTGAGTAAATGCACTTGGGTTTCGTTAATATGATGTGCGTTTATTTAATATAATAACATTGTTAACACACATACGTCTTCCATGATGGTTTTCGTTCACCTGGGCCACGCGTTCAGGCGGGGAGCGACAGTATTATATTTCCGCTGCGTTACGTTATACAGCTTTTTAAACATCGACTTAATTAATATACGCTAATTACAAGGCCTTGTCCAATTACTTGTGTTACTTCGCCTCCTTTTCGTGCGATTATAGCTGCATGCAATTCGCAAAAGTGCAATCTGATATCGTAATAGAAAATGTAACACGCAAATCTCTACGTTGTCATTCTTCAGATCGTCGAAAACTCGTTCCGCAAGGCGAGCACGGACAATCTAATTGGGACTTTCGTCGACCCTAATGACGTCATCACCATTGACGGGTTCAGACGCGACCTCATTGTCGTGAATGACGCCTTTCCTGGTCCGACCATCGAGGTGATGGAGGGTGCGCAGGTGAGTGCTCTTCTCCTGTTTGTTCCTGAAGTCTCTGGAGAAACTGGCATCGATGTTGGACATCGACGTATTGGCTTCGTCTATCGTTACCACAATTATCCGTGAATGACCGTTCATGATAACTCCGAAAGAAAATATATTTTTAAATAAAACAGGTAAAATCTTATACAGCGCAGTATCCAGTCCTTAGGGTTGCTCAGAGCGCGTTACACTTTACTCCCTGGCAGACCTGTTCAATCGACCACCAACTGGACTTCTCTCAGAAACAATTCGACCACGCTGCAATTAATGCAGGAAGACTATTCATACACAATTGTCCACTACTGTATATCGTCTTGTGCTTGAAGGTGGAACTAGCTCATTCTAGTCTCATTCTGTCGTCATCATCAGAACAATTGGTAGAAAAACACGAACAAGTTTCCACTTGATTATATTTTAAAAGTAAAATACCTGTCTGTCTGTCTGTCTGTCTGTCTGCCTGTCTGTCTGTCTGTATGTCTGTCTGTCTGCCTGTCTCCTGTTTCTCTTACTCACTCACCGTCTCTCTCCGATTCTTATCCCACGATTCCATTCATGTATGTATTTTTACCATTCTTTCCAAAACTCAGGTTGTGGTGCGCATCATAAATGACCTACTTACGGACGGCATCACAGTGCATTGGCACGGCATGTTTGTTCCCAACACACCATGGATGGACGGTGTCGGCTACGTCACGCAATGCCCCATTCCGCCGAACCAGAGCTTTACATATCGCTTCAAGGCCTTCCCGTACGGAACCCACTGGTAAGCAACGCAATAATATTTTCGTAACAGGATATCATAATTCATTGTGTATTCACGAAATGTGTTAACCGTACTTCTGACAAAAATATTGTTCGTGCAGACATGTTTTATTAGTATAAAATGACATAATAACTATTTTAAGAAAACAATTTAATAAGAATATATTTTGGTATAGTCTCACCCCGTGTAGCAAGCGCTAAAATACAAACTATCTTCATTATGTCTAAAACAGGCATGACATGGACCATTCAAAATAGAGCTACGAGACACGGATTAGTTTATATATATATATAACACAATGTTTTTGTTTTTACTTTTTGTTTAGTTTATATATATATATATATATGTGTGTGTGTGTGTGTGTGTGTGTGTGTGTGTGTGTGTGTGTGTGTGTGTGTGTGTGTGTGTGTGTGTGTGTGTGTGTGTGTGTGTGTGTGTGTATGTATGTATATATATATATATATATGTATATAGGTAATAGGAGCCACCAGAAAATATGGGCCACTTCCATAACTCAGATATGATACACCAAATGTTGTCATCTGGCGATTACTTACTGACTTAAGGAAGGTTGCGGAGTACGCCAGCAACATTTTCACTGGTAAGACGAAAACATTTTGAAATATTTCCGTGAATAACAGTTAACAAAATTTCTTTCGATTTCCGCATGTTGAATGAATCCATATAGATCAAACTTGTGTAATCTACATCAATATGCATGACGTTTTTGATGAGTTTATTATCGTGCCAGTCTGTGTCATGGGCAATAATGTAATCATATAGAGTAAATTCCCCGGCTGTAGGAAAAAGGGGACTGGATTACCTTCTGGGCAATATGAGCTTCATGCAGTTCATTTAATATGAACATATGCTCATATTACCATTGATGGTTCATATAACAGAATAATATTTGTGTATTTTATTACGGATTTTTTAAACGAGATATGTTACCTTTTAATTAATGGAGATATATCTCATTCTCGTACAGTTGTCGGTGATAGTCGATGTGTATGCAACGAGTGTGAGTGAGACGGTGGCATAGATTGCATAGTTGGGTCATTCCATGTGAATTCAACCAAACCTTTTGACATTTGATGCACTAACCTCTTAATTTGTAAAATAAATTATTTAGATGAGAATCCTTAGTAGGATATGCAAGTAGTCAACATTTGAGTGTCTTACCTCCGGTAGTTTTCAATATATGGCAGTATAAACTGTAGAACTGCTGTTTTGTGATGACATTAAAAATTACAATTATCCGTATTGTACAAATTACTATATCTTGAATTAATCAACCTATATCAATATTGCTTGGAGGAATTATTCTGTGCAGTGTGTAAATTACATAACCATAGTTAGAATATACATGCAGTTGATGGTTAATTTGCATTAAGCTGATAAAATATCACGATTTGCTCAATGAATCACTTGCGAGAGGGTTTTCAGACATATCTTAGTTAAAAGTTGTATCCGTTTTGCATTTATGTATCGCATTGTTCATATCAGAGCAACATGACATGTGTAGTTGTCGTAATAACTATTCTATTCAGATGCAAAGATACTACGTTGTTACATTTCCTTAACAAAATTTAATTTCAGACGCACAAAATAATGTGGTGTAGAAAATATTGTTATGTAGCTTTACTACGCACAAGACACTCACATAGAACACATAATATGCTCAACATCCTTCCGTGTTTCCTTCCTACACAAAAAAGTGGCTATCAATATGACTCTATTGGGTATCTCAAATTAAAACTTTTAAATATATAACTTAATTCTATGGATTAGTAATTAAAACCTGTAGTCAAGTTTTATTCACTTGATATGCACATTGTGATGCAAACCTACAACCAACATACTTTATTTATGTATTTAGCTCACAATCTACGTCTAATATCCTTTTCGCAGGTGATTAGTTGAATAAAGCTGTGATTGTCTCTTGAGGAAACATAAACACACTGTAATTAAAGTGTTATTATTAGGGATATAAATTTGAAAAACTTTAAAGAAGTTGAGGTTCCTGGAGTACCACATCATCGTTTTGACACAGTTAGTTTGTCGTGACTGAGATTTAGAATCAAGTAGGGCTACTACTAGTATAGTGACTTGTTCTACAAGTTATTACTGCCTCTACAGCTAGGTTAATGCTGCTACTATACGCAATAAGTCGTCAATGTAGTGTCAAGTATAATGACAGCATGCTTTCTGTATTTGATTTGTCGATGAACAGTGAAGTTTTTCACTTTTTAATTGACCATTAAATTTATGTATGACACATATATCATAGTTCTTCATGTTTATGTTTGTATGAGGTAACCGAAGTTTTAAATAAATATATTAAGGTTGTTCATGAGTTCGGCTGTGCGTGCGTGTATGTGTATGTGCGTGTGTGTATGTGTGTGTGTGTGTGTAAGTGTAAGTGTAAGTGTATGCGTGCGTGCGTGTGTGTGTGCGTGTGTGCGTGTGTGCGTGTGTGCGTGTGTGCGTGTGTGTGTGCGTGTGTGCGTGTGTGCGTGTGTGCGTGTGCGTGATGTGTGTGTGTGTGTGTGTGTGTGTGTGTGTGTGTGTGTGTGTGTGTGTGTGTGTGTGTGTGTATGTGTGTGTGTGTGTGTGTGTGTGTGCATGCGTGCGTGCACGACTCTTGCATTGGTTGAGGCTATGAACCGAACTTTCCCCTATGTTTGCATTCCGCCAACTTTGAAAACGACCTCCTTATACACCCGACCACAGGTACCACGACCACTTCTCCAACACACGTATCGACGGTCTGTTCGGCATGTTGATTGTTCACCGAGAGCTGCCCAAGTTGCCAGAATTCATTGTTAGTGTCCAAGACTGGTATCACGTACCGGCCGGAGAGGCCGACCGCTTCAGCCCCAATCGGTTGGCGCATGTCGGCACCGGGGAGGCATACACGTCGGACGAGGACCGAGACATGGCCATCGACAACAGCGAGGTGACGATGCGCAGGTATAGTGAAAATACACACTTGCTGCCTTTCACGAAATAATTTTCAGCAAAACAATAATGACAAATGTTATGCAAGTTTTCATTCGACATTGTGCGGTTGCAAATCACCAGAATGCGACATATACAGGAAAGGTATTTGCATGTAGATAAGATAGTTCACGTTTTATTAGCAACACAAAGCGGAGTTGGAATCACAATGTACTATCGGTAGAAGAAATATTTTAAACGTCACACAACAGTACTATACACTCGTTTTTGTGGCATTGAGTCATAGACGAAGAGTACATTATTATTTATTTCATAATTCATGCACACGGTGTGTCACGTGTGCAGTTGAAGCGACGGTCAGATATCAATTTGCTGTGACGTATACATGCTGCAGTCATCATGACGTTGCTCCAGGTACGACGGGAGTCTGATCAACGGAAGAGGTCGTTGGAAGGACCTGCATGTTCCGCTGACGATGTTCAACGTCACTTCCGGGAAGACGTATCGTTTCCGCACGACAAACACGGGCTGCGAGAGGGCCTTCTTGGTAAGCGTCGACGGTCACAAGATGCGAGTAGTCGCTTTAGAAGGCGTAGACACGGCTCCCCTTTCAGTCGACTCGTTCGTCGTTTTTCCCGGCGAGTCACTTGACTTTGAGATGGAAACCAGCAACCACGGCGGTCAGTACTGGATGCGGGCTGTCACTTTGCGAGTCGGCAAGGGTCGCGACCCGCAACCGGACGGCATCATCAACGGCGTCAAAGCCATCGTGCGCTATGAGGACGTCACCGGCGATGTTGAGCCGACGTCGAGGCCAAGGGATTGTACCAGAAGACGTCCATGTCGTGTCTTCAACTGTCCATTCGGCGGGTACCCAGACTCCGAGCACAAAATCTGTCTTAAGGTGTCTGATGCTCACATCGATGTGGCGAACGAAGACTTCCAAGCCGAATACGGCCTCAATGAGCAACCGGCAGTCGAACACTTCCTCAATTGGAACGGCATCGTTGGCTCGTCGATGAACGCGCGGCGCTTCGTCTTCCCGAAGATGCCGTTTTATCTCGACTATCAAGTGAGTTTAAATTATCCCAACGCAGATCTTGTGGCAATATAGTTGTGGACAAGGCGATGGATTAATAACATATATCGCCTCCATAATCCAGTCACTAGATTATTTCTATATAATTGTTCGCTCCTCTGAATGTGTTCCATTTCTTCCGTGACCTCGTTGTTTTTCTTCATGTTCTTCTGTTTGTTGCCTGCGGCATATAGTCTGTCTAGTAAGTTAGACTATCTGATCTTCCATATTCCACATTGATCTCCTTCATTGCCCAATTACCAAATTATTGATATCAATGTTTTCTCTCCTCCGAATTGCATTCAAAACTCGTTATTTTATTCGGGTTCTTCCAATTTTTGACTGTCTTTCACTGTGAACAGTTAAAATGTTGACCAGCATTCAGAAAGAAGTCATTTCTTTAAAACTTACATTAAGCACATAACAATTCTCTGTTCGAATAAACAACCGATTCAAAGTATTCGGTAAACGATTTAATTATTCTAATTAAGATCACGTTCCGTTGACAGGACCACATCGTGCCGTGCAACGACACCGAATGCGATGCCAACGGCTGCAAGTGCACTACCATTCTCGATCTGCCTTACAACGAAACCATCCAGATGGTGTTCACGAACTACAACCCGATCAACACCAACGACCTGGAACATCACCCGATCCACATGCACGGCCACAACTTCGCCGTGCTGGCCATGGGCTACCCGAACTTCGACAGCGCCACCGGACGTTACGTCAGCCCGAACACTGACATCGAGTGCACCAACAGATTGTGCTCGAAGCCAGCTTGGCGCAAAGGTCGTGAGCCGGCCTTGAACCTTGTTGACCCGGCCGTGCGTGACGTCGTCATTGTTCCTGCCGGCGGCTATGTCGTCGTCAGGTTTCGCACGATGAATCCAGGGTTCTGGTTATTCCACTGCCACCTGGAGATGCATACCATGGAAGGAATGGTTGTCGTACTGAGGGTGGGAGTCGACCGTATTTCACGGCTGCCCAGAAACTTCCCGACATGCAACGTGTTCGATTGGACATCGGAGGAGTTCGAGTGGTACCAGCGACCGCCAGCGGTGACGTCGCTGCCTCCGACAACGCCAACTCACCTACCAGTCGATGGTAAATATCTTGTGATTTTTGTTGCCGCTGCTGTTGCTGCTGCTGCTACTGCTGCTACTGCTGCTGCAGTTGTTTCTCCCTTCTTCTGCAGTTGGTGCTACTTCTCCAGCTCATGCTGCGGTAACAAATTGCAGTTAACGTTTTATTATTACTATTGCATAACATCTCAGCATCTCGTTTGCTGATTGTGTACATTGACGTAATTTGTCCATGTCAACTTCACAGAAGAAGACTCTAAACACATACACGCACTCGCACACGCCCACGCGCACGCCCACGCGCACGCCCACGCGCACGCACACGCACAAGCACACGCACAAGCACGCGCACAAGCACGTACACACGCACACAGACACGCACACTCACATACACGCACACGCACACGCACACGCACACGCACACGCACACGCACACGCACACGCACACGCACACGCAAACGTCCACGCATACACACAAGCACACACACAGCAATATATATACGTATGAGTTACTGATGTTCCGATTTCCGCTCGAAGGAGAAAAGCGGAAGGAGATCACGTGCTTCACGTTTGACAACGGTTTCACGGGGACGTCAGGCGAGTGGGTATCGAGCTCGGGAAAGGTTGGCCTCGTCCGCCGTGACGACTCCGGCCTGTGCGCCTATTTCCCCGGCGCCAACTCGCGACTCGAGGTACCCCGGTTCAACGCCGCCTTCGACGCGTGGAGTGAGTTCTCTCTGAGCTTCTGGTTGAAGAATCTACAGGAAGGGCCGAGTGTAGTGATGACAAATGGAGACTGCGATACGGGAGACGCGCCGTCGTTGTTTGTATACGGCGGTTGGTCGGGGCAGCTCAAAGTAGGAATGAGGGCCAGAGGCGGATTCGTGGCAACCGCCACCGTGCCCATTGTAAGTGGAGAATATCGTTTTATACTCACAAAAAACATGTGTTGTGTAGCATACTAGTTGTGACAATGTTATTAGAAAGGCACTCAGAGATAATAATATCAGGACTGTATTACTCTCCACAATGTATATGTTTTTTTACTGTACAATACATACATACTATGTCTGTCTCTCTCTCCCTCTCGCCCCCTCTCTCTCCCTCCTCTCTCTCGCTCTCATTCTCTCTTTTTTCCCTCTCTCTCCCTCTCTCTCCCTCTCTCCCCCTTCTCTCTCTCTCTCTCTCTCTCTCTCTCTCTCTCTCTCTCTCTCTATTCCTCCCTGTCCCTTTTCTCCCTCTCCCTCCCCCTCTCTCTTCAGTCTCTCTCTTTACTCTCACTCTCGTTCTCTCTCTCTCTCTCCCCATCTCTCTTGCTCGCTCTCTCTCTCTCTCTCTCTCTCTCTCTCTCTCTCTCTCTCTCTCTCTCTCTCTCTCTCTCTCTCTCTCTCTCTCTCTCTCTCTCTCTCTCTCTCTCTCTCTCTCTCTCTCTCTCTCTCTCTCTCTCTCTCTCTCTCTCTCTCTCTCTCTCTCTCTCTCTCTCTCTCTCTCTCTCTCTCTCTCTCTCTCTCTCTCTCTCTCTCTCTTCTCTCTCTCTCTCACTGTTTTTTTATTATTTGATGTTAATATTTGCAATAATATATATAATATTAAAATCGTTAAGGTATGTTTTATTGTATATGACTACTTAGTGTATGTGTTCAGTAATACAGGCCATTTACAAGAATGATACACAGTGTGACCTATGAAAAACAAATAAGAGTAAACAGTTATTTGGCTCTGTAGACGCTACGACAATGGCACCACGTGGTAGTCACGTGGGACGGAAGGACCATGACGACGTACGTAGACGGGAAACGAGTGAGATCAAATCCATTGCCAGGTGTGTTGCTCGTTTTCATTTTCAGTTGGATTATTGTTTTATCCGAATAATGTAAAACATATAAAATAGTAGACTTTCTATTTTGAAACGTATAATATACATCGAAAACGCTTAAACAAGATAGTTAAATTAAAATAATTTAATAATGTAATATAACATGTTTGGGGACTATTACATCAGATAGCACAAAGATGTAGTAAACAATTACAATATTGTGTAAATATGACTGTGTTGTAATTGTTCAGGTTCGAAGTTGGCCAGTCCTGCGTGTCCGCTAGCTTTCGGTGAAGCCGCCGGATCAACACACGGAGTGCTTCGTCCATTCTCTGGCTACCTTGATCAGGTAACGGCGCCTACATGGTGTGTGTGTGTGTGTGTGTGTGTGTGTGTGTGTGTGTGTGTGTGTGTGTGTGTGTGTGTGTGTGTGTGTGTGTGTGTGTGTGTGTGTGTGTGTGTGTGTGTGTGTGTGTGTGTGTGTGTGTGTGTGTGTGTGTGTGTGTGTGTGTGTGTGCGTGCCAGTTGTGTGATGCTTATCTCCCTGTACATACCCTCTGAAAGTCTTAACAAGTGGTCGAAAATGATTGAACAGTGTGCTACTTCTGTTGCTCAATATGATAATTACAGTCTTTTGCAGGCTTTTTCGGTCTACTGAAGAATGGAAACATAAGTATCTTGCTGCACAAGACCACAGTCCAGGAAGACTCTTGGTGCTGCACACTACACAGAGAAAACTGAGTTTACCCATGGGATTGTTGCAACTGGCAAATATATCATACAGAACATGTATCTGCTGCGACCAAAGTGGGCTGGCCAAGTCCAGCGCACAAGGGATGCAGCAGCAAAGCCGCTAGCAGAACTGATTGAGGAGCAATGGCTATTCTGCAGTCGATACACCATCCACACTAGACACATCAATAAACACATCTTGAAGCTATATGGGGAATTTATGACTCTGATCCAGATTCAGAAACAGAGACAAGATGCCAGTTTCCTCAAGTGTGCGGAAGCATTCATAAAAAAAGCAGAAGGAATGTTTGACATTTTCTGCCACGATCCTGTGTTACGCAAGTACCTCAAACGAAAGCACTGTGTGAAAATGAATGACATGGAGTGGGCATTTCTTCAAGACCAGAGAAATAAACGAAAAATATACTGATAAGACTTTGTCGATAGCATGTGGATGAAAAGCATGGAACACAGGAAACATGATATGCAATGCCTCAACAAAATGAGGGAAGATGCAGAAAAGGAACAAGAACCCAAGAAAGTAGTTGCCTCATTTGAGGACAGTGAACAGTCAGAGGATGGTGATCAGTATATGAACACAGATCAGCCATTTTCCGGGAGCTCCAACGATGAAGATGTCGATCCTACTACTACTGCTACAACTACCAGAGCTGAGACCCGGGGGAAGTGGCGGCGCCTGTTGTCTACAGCTACACTTACTCAGCCTGGATATGAATTGCCTCCCAAATATCAGCATATCCGCGTGAGCATCAGAAAAGTGCGTCCTGAGTTGCATGAGTCTGTTGATAAGCTAAAGAGCTGCTACCACATGTCTGAGACCCAAGCTGCAGCAGCTGTCATAACAGTTGGGAACAAAATGTTCGGAAGAACTTGGAAGATGCACGACCCGCCAGAGATCATTGATTTGGACACCCTGCCTGAATCCAACAGTGTCAGACAAGCAGGCAAGAGCATAGCGAAGCACTGGCATTATACAAGATTGTCAAGGAGATCGCGAATTATGAGTGTGATGAACATATTGTGGTGACCTATTCTGACGATGGATCCAAGAAGCAAGGTGCTGAGTCATTTTCTCATTTTCCGTCCATGGCATCACTGTAAATGAAAGGTACAGGTCTCTACATACCTTTAACATCGCTTCAGAATCCAGAAACAATTTAGCTGCTCTAAAAATGGCAGTCCTCGAAATCCATGTAGCAGCAAATGGTGTTAAATCTAAATCTCTCTTTGCAAAAATTGATTTTGTACTAACAGATCAGACAGCGCACAACTTCAGTGTCAAAGATATTATAGCGGAAACTCTACACTCGGAGCACATCCCTGATCATCTGTTCTGCAGTGTACACACAACATTGATGTTTAACAAAGTTATTACCATGCGGTGGGCAGAAATAGAAAACATGCTAGGTAGAGACAAGATCTACTCAAACGTTCTGGTCAACGCAACAACAATGGCTACAAGCGTCACCGAGCAACCACTTGACTGTCTGACTCGGCTCATCAATCATGACGTTGACCACAATCCATGGAATAAATCAAATGAATTTGACCTCCACACAGCCCCACGACAAAACAAGTATGTCACTCTGAAAGCTTCAATCGCTTGACGCTGAACTGTGCAATTAGCCTGTATCATTTGGATGATGTGGCATCCTTCCTTCAGAAGTACAAGCATGTCACGAATCACTTAGTCTGCATCGTCAGATGCTTCTTTGAGTTGGACGTCTGGAAGGTCATGTACTGTGCGTGCAGGGGCTCTCATTGGGCTACACCTGGTTGAACCGTTCTTATCTCTGACCACGTCAGCTGACACAACATGCACCAAGATTATCCCAGTGCTCCAGAAGCTGTACCAGGAGCTGATAGAAAAAGATGCAACTACTCTCTTGAAAGTAGATGAACCAGACTTCAAATGTGTGTACACTGAGAGGTTCAAGCATGCGAGGTATGATGAAGACATATGTGATGCCGTAGCCAAGGTAGCCGCCTCTTTTCCACCCCAAGTGATAAAGCTGCTGAAGATGATTCCGCCCAAAGTGGCTGCTGCCTTCCAGAAGCAAAAGGGGGACATATTTAGCTTTGGGAACTACGACGAGTCTACAAAGAATGCAATTTCCCACATAGACACACATAAGCTAGAGAAGGCACCGATCTACAACTTGGACGCAGAGCGGAGTAGTTACGCACCTACAGCACTTACAGCAACCAGAGTTATGGGGCCTAGTGTTAGTAGTGACTCTCACTTTGAACATCATCAACATACATTATGGCAGTAATCTATCATTAGTATGTTTATACAATATGTACTGTGTACAACTTCATGTCTATTGAAGAGTACAAGTGATCAACGTGTTTTATGCTGATTTTCGGAGTTATTATCATCACTTTGAGTTTATTTTCCAGGCAGGAAATGCATTTTTGAGGGGGTCCCAACTTCAAGGGGTATGTACATGGGGGTTAGAATCGATCAGATGATCAAACATGGTTATTTTCCCACTCAGAAAGATCGTCTCCATATTTTAGAGGGAGTACTTAAAATATTTGCACTAACACCATCCCCTACTTATATATTTATGGTTCCTTCAAATGTTCATATGTAATTGAATGGAATACGAAGCATCGATAGAGAGCAATATTGGTCACACACACACACACACACACACACACACACACACACACACACACACACACACACACACACACACACACACACACACACACACACACACACACACACACACACACACACACACACACACACACACACACACACACACACACACGTATACGCAAGCGCACACACACGCGCACGCGCACACGCACTCGCTCACACTCGAACACATACACACATGCAACGCACGCACAATCAATACAGCAACACGTCTACCTATTTGTTTAAATATTTAATGTTCTCTTTCTTCCAGATCTGTCTCTACAATGAAGCTCTCACGGCGGCGGAAGTTCGTCTCTTAAAGACAACCCCCTCCGTGACCCACTTGCCTGTGTGAACGAGAAAAGACCAAGCCAATCGATTAAGAGGATAGAAAGTTAAAGTGTGTAACAGTGAACGAACAGATCGTTCTCCCGTAAATCGTCGTTGAAGAACAGACTGAGAGACCCTTATTTACTAAATACGTGAGAATTTATACCGAAACTGCGTGCATTGCGCATAAAAATGTACACTTGAATTGTATGATATACAGCCAATCTTATTAGTATTAATAAACGTTGGATCATATCCAAATGGCCGTGTCGACAGCAACATGCTAACAATGAATAAATCTTTGAAAAACAACTACAGTTTCAGTTGTTCTTATAGGTAGAAATTCGATCTATATATTATGTTAATACGGGACCGTTGTATAATTGTGCATCTCCCCCAGGCGCCGAAGTGCAATCGCCTCTGTCTAAGTTCATTCTCTTTATTGCACAATTGAGCTCATATCTACCGATTTCAGAAACTACAGCGATAGGCTTTTAGAGTAATTTACTTACGTATCTGCGTTGTACTTTTCGCCCTGTCGGAGAAACATGGAAACGGAGAGTGGTGAGTAAATGTCTGTCGAGAGAGGGCGCCACTTTTATGGCCTTGCGGTCATTTTTCCGACATGATGTAAAGGTACCTGACGACACCCAAGTCATCTAGTCAGTGGGAACGATGAATAGATCAAAATACTGTAATGATGGTGATTGCTGTCGTTTGTTTTTGCTCTACGGCTGGGTATAAACCAGTAACAACATTATTACCACAATATATACTATTTTTGATATTGCAGTGTGTTATTTATGCCCTATATGTACGTGTTTGGGGATCGTCTACAAATTACGTGCGCTCATATTCGTTGACAACAACGTCCCCATAGATTAGAACGTACGCGTCTGATATATTTCAGTGCATCGAGTGCATATAACAGTACATCGATTTATCGATGCATCGCAGTAGTCCACATAACGGTGTATATAATCAATAAGTTACACCAAAACGAATAGACGGAAAGAGACACCACTCACGCTAAACATTGGTCGAAAAGTGAAGCTAGGGCAGTTAGTGGCGCCACCCGGTGGCTATATAAGGAGAACTATGCAGCGGAGCTATCTTTTCAATGCTACAGCATACCGACTTCACTAAAACAGATAACAAATCTTTACATATGTGAGTTCGTATGTACACAAACATACGTTATTTTGAAGGCAATTATGTATTCTTCAAATGTGCACTCGTATTTATTATGTTAAAATAAAATATAATGGACGCAGGTTCCCGCCGTATGCTGAAGTCACGTATGTTGCGCCTATTTACCTGCTTTACAACTTCAGGACTTTCCTATTTCTCACTCTTGAAGTTGTAAGCTTGTTGTTATTCATCTTCAACAAAGCATGGAGGGAAATGTTGATGGATAAGTTCAACACATAATCTTTCAGTGTGCACATTCCAACAGGACAGACACATGAGTCTTCGGGTATTTCTTTAACGAGATGACGGCGCAGTTTACTCCGGACGTTATCTATATGTAGTGCGTGGCTTGTCTTCTTGAAAGCACGGTCCATGTTTTCAACTGTTGACCCTAGTTCCTTACTTGGTGTTACAAGTCCGTCTTTTGCATTCTCCAGCTGTTTTTGAGTAGCAGCACTTCTGTAGGTGAACTTGTCGGTGAACCAAACAGGGTTTGTTGAAATTGTTCACATACTTTGTTCCGGAGTTTCCTGGCCATGTATCCTGCTATGTATGTCAAGGCGTTTTCTTCCTCAATGGAGAGGTATCCAGTCTCAACGTTGAAATAAAGACTGGCCACTTCTCCTGTTTGAGAGAAAACGGGCTGAGGATCATCTTCAACGGCGGCGATGTGTTCACACGCAGTACTAAAACACTTGAGGTTGATAAGAAAAGTGTCCCCGTCGTTCCTGCAGTTGCTCTGCAGTAGAATAGAATCAACCATTACCAGACGAAGGTAGAGTTGGAACTGCTCAGCTGAAGGGTTGTCACTATGACCACCCTTACCCCTGATCACAGCAAAGAAGTTCTCTAAGCAATATTGATTTAGCCGGCTAGTTAGGCGAAACTTTGCCTGAAAATGGATGTGCAAATCGTCCCACAGCGAAAGAAGACTACGAAGGGTCATCAACCATCCAGACAGACTGGCAGTTTACGCGTGTTTCCAGACTCAAGAGATAAAAGTCACTCTATGGTAGACAGAAGAAACTCCTTGCAATCAGATGTGTTTGACAAAGCATGTCTCATCTGTTGTTTGTGCTTGAATGTCTTGCTGTTGAAACAGTTGAACAGACGGTTCATACGTTCCAAGAACAGTGCTGTTTCATCTGCAACCTCATGGAATGACTTCGATGTAACCATTGTAGAAATACCAGCAGCAACAGACTGAGAAAAGACTTGGGTCGCATATTTAACTCGCAAAGCCGAAAACGAGGGCAAGTCAATATGTTTGTGTGTCAGTTTAGGAGCCATACGCACAGCATTTCTGGAATCGATCAGGAAAAACTGACGAATGTAGCTCCACTCAATGCTTATCCCATGTCTTTTGAAGCCTGTTTTCTTGAGGTTGTTCCTCATGTTTTAGTAGATGAGGTGGGTCGTACATGACATATCTTTTTGTTGTTGTGGAGGAAGAAAGGCTTAGCCCACTTACGGACTCCTAGAAGTGCCTCAAGTGTCGATTGTTCGACCCCTGGTCACATATTACCACTTTGATGTCCAAACTAATGCTGGTCAAACTGTCGACACACATTTGTAGAAGTGATTTCAGTGTGTCGCCACGGATTGCTTCGCTGTATAAAAAGTATCCAACAGCTTGTTTCCAAGGTGCGAACAGGCCACGAACCATAAACACCGTTTGGTATGAACCGACTTCTTCCGAGATGTCAAAAATCCTCTAATCCTTCCACGTAGTCCTTCTCACAATTGTAAGAGACATTTTCTTTCAGGCACATCTCATAAAAAAACAAGGAACACACATTGCTCTTTGGGAAGGGCATATATCTTTGTCTTCAACGCCTCCAGAATATTGTTTTTGAAGCCAGGGAAAATATCGATGTTTTGCATGGTTTTTGGAGTAACAGATGGCAAACTGAATTCTTTACCAAAAATCTTGTGCGCCTTATGACTTGCATGAAGCAGTGACAGTGCCAACGATTTGTCAGCTGTCGTCCATCGTGCTTCTCTCGGCTTCGTGAACGCCATCAGAATTTGAGTTGAAATAAAATTCAGAGCAGGACCAGAAACAAATATTGCCGATTCATCGATCAGATGCTGCTGGTTTTCTGTCCGATTTTGTTCCCTTTTTTGGTTGCGTTCTTTATCTGTGGGCCCTTTCGCGCTTTCAGACGACGGTACTTTCCAATGAGAAGTCTGCATGTGTGGCTGTCCAGCTGACGTTTCCAAATCAACAGATGCTGAAGATGAACTTGATGGCAGACAGCATCCAGTCACATATAAAAGTACAGGCACAAAGAAGAATACATAATACGCATTTAATAAAACACGGACACATATAAAACTATCAAACAAAGGTAAGATAAATGATGTGGTGGCTATTGTTCGTACGGGACAATAAAAAATATACCAAAAAGTTATTTCGTTTGTCTATCTTTCTTCTCTGGACTCACAAGCTTTTCTCTTTTTCACACCCTCTTCCTCCCTGTTCCCCCACTCCTACCCACCCTCTCTTTCTCCCTACCTCCCCTCGTCCCCACTCACTCTCTCCGCCGGTCTCACTTTTCCTCCCTCCCTTTCTCCCCCCTCTCTATGTGCTTGACTAAAACATTAGGCCATATCCACTAATCAAAATAAGCATCTTGCAATGTACCTGCCATAATGTTGTGTGGCTGATGTGTAAGCGGTTGCCTCCGTCGCTTGCTCGGTGACGGTCTCTGGTGGATGCAATCTTGGGTAGCTTATTTGGCACATCAAAGAGGGTGGGGACAGCATACCAGATTAATGACTTCTTTTGCTGGATATTCATGAATTGTAAATCTTCAAAATGATCTTGGCAGATGAAGCCATTATTGTACAGGTATTCCGATGGCTTGCCAAGAAAATCCGCTCGTCTGCTAAATTGCCTCCATTTTCGGCATCTGTACACAGAAAATATTATTTGATTATTTTATATTCCAAACCGTAATGGATTTTTGTCCGTCTGCAACAGCGGCTCCATTGTCAATACCCTCCTGTTTGAATGTAAGAACGAGCAGACAGTAACATCTCCAAGACGTTAACTTACCACAGCAATTATTATAAAATATATATATTGATCACATGGGTGCAAATTGAAAATCATATAATTCATAGTCCAACCAATGAGAACTCGAATAGCTTAACGCGTTAACTTGGCAATCAATGAAAACGCGAATAAGTTAACGCGCTAACTTATAACCAATAAGGAATCGAATAAGTTAACGCGTTAACGTATTAACCAATAAAGACTCATTTAGCTATGACTGAGATGTTGAATCAATGAATAATGATCTTAGTTAAATGTATTAAGGCGGGAATCTATAGTTCGTCTACCTTGGCAACATCCTGTTCAATGTGCATTACGAAATGCCTCCTCGCCGCATTCAGCGTGCACAGGAGCGACTAGAGTAGTTACAATTCCACCTTGTTTTTGGCACGATTTAAACGTACCGTCGATGACTGCCTTCGTCTTGCCACAACAGACCATCTACCGGCTTCAACTCGGGCTGCAGCGGAGTGGTGCCTCTTTCCTTCTATAATTTTGGTTACATCTAACCAACAAGCTGAAGGAATCAATTGCAATACTTTATTCATAAACTCATTTAAAATGGCGCCAACTGGATATTATGTCACCACTTGATTTACTCAGGTTGGAGAAAGGCCTTCGAGAAAAGCACGACATATCGATGGCAAACACGTAGGAAAATAACCCACCCGCGGATTTAGGGGAGCGTGGGGGCATGGCTCCTCAAGGCTCAATCGAAATATGTAGTTTGCCATTGTAGCTGCGGTGGCTTCCTTGCAGCGTGCAAATCTCCTCGACCGGAAAATTGTACTTGTACAACATTACACCGCAACCTGGAAAGAAATCTCCAACACCGGTAAATGAACTCAAAATAACTACTGTTGTGTGTTGTGAAATGCATCGTCAATTGGTTTACCAGAAGCCATTGGGCCAAGAAAATGAATGAGTATAAATGAGGTGAGTAGACTTCGACTCCTTAAAGGATATACTATAGCAATGGCCCAACGTGTGCGAATTATTATCTAGATACATATTGATATTTAGCGTCGATATTATTAACAATAATTAAATCGGCTAGGCTACTTGTATAGCAGGTATATAGTTTGCCAACATGCTTTTTCAACTGCATGTGAGAATTGTTATTACTTGTCGATCTAACATCAGATATATTAGGAATAGGGAGATGAGACACTCCAAAGGGCGTGTATTGACGCTTTTATGACGTTATTTTCACAGCGCCCTCCAGTGGCTTACGATTACCCGGGACGAATACAAAAACACTGCGGGTGGTTCATTATATATGTCTTTCACCTTTCTCTTCCTTTGGTGGCATGCTATATTCTCTAGGTGTCACCAGTAAATTGTAAATTTCTGCTCCCGTGTTGAGTGTGACGTTGGAGTTTACTCAACCAGTTCTTGCCAAGTAAGCTTGGACCGTTTCCAGGGACAACCATCAGCGGAAGCTGAGGTTGGTCGCCATGTTTCGCTTCTACCATGACGTTGATGAAAAGCCTGTGATTTTCACACACTGTCCTGTATATATCAGAATCGTGTCCTTTGTGGCTTCCATATTAGGCCGTGTAGAGTTTCGCCAATGTTTGCGCAGCGTTTCTTTACTGATGATCGATAGTGTGGCACCCGTATCCACTTCCATCCGCAGTGTCTTCCCATCTACTTGTATGTGGGTAATGATCGGACCCAGACGTGGTCTTGCCATGCTGAACATGACCCTCCAGACTGTTCAGATGGAACACAGTTCTGTCTAGGTGCCGTCACCTGATGAGTGCGGTTTCTTTTTCTCTTTCCCGCTCTCTGTTTTGCGAAACAGTTACTCATGATGTGTCCTTCTTTGTGGCAATAGCGGCATTGGGCATCCTTGTAGAGACACTCTTCCACCCAATGAGATATTTAGTCACATCTGAAACATGGTTTCTGACGATTATGAGCAGGTGGTTTCTTCCTCCACTTCCTCGTTGATTTCTCTTGAATGGTCACTTTGTGTACACTCGGTGTACTGTCGTACGCAGGGGAGTTTAACTGTGCGGTGTTAGCAGCAGCGGATCCCATGGCAAGGGCCATTTGTAGAGCCTTTTGAAATCAAAGTCGGTCTCTCCCAACAATCGTCGTTGGATATCCGGATCTGCGACCCCACAAACTAACCGGTCCCTCAGATTTTCTTCCAGGATCAACTCGGCAGTCAGCTGCGCACCACCTTTAGTTTTACCAAAATCACAGTTTAGGGCAAAAATGTTTGGTTCAGCAACAAAGTCACCTACTGACTGATCCTTCTTGGTCGAATAGAAGTTGTAGCGTTGCAAAATCGTGTTTGGTTTCGGCTGGAAATGCGTCTGTAGCAATTGACACAGTTCAACGTAGGAGAAATCAGCCGGCGCCCATGGCCATGCCAAGCTGCGCATCACCGTATAGACCAGGTTGCTCAGCTCATGGTACTGGGTGAGCTTTCCCTGTGTGGAGGTGTTGTTTGAGGCCTCAGTCGTTTTCAGCTTCTGCTTCTTGATGGGTTCAAAGAAGGTCTCCTCAGATGACCCATTCTGGAAACGATCACTGATGAAGGCCTTCTTGGCTTCCTTACCAAATGTGTCAGTTCGAAGGATATCGATCTCGACCTCCGAGGAAACAGGAACACCGGATGCGACGTTGTAGAGCCGGTCTTTATCGGGGATGGCGAAGGGGTCGATGAAGTTCTGGGTAGCAGTGAGTGTTTGCTGCACATCTTCCTCGCTCTTCTTGATCTCAGCAGCCTCGCGCTCGCGATGCTTCCCTGCCTTTGAACACTCGGGGTCATTGATGAGTCCACACATCTCGAGCATCCTCTCAAAATATTGGGCATGAGCGGATGTGGTGCGGCACCAACGCTAATAAGCAGCGAACATTGAGAACAGCCATACTAGACCTCCTGCCGACTTGGCGAACTTCATGAATGTCTCCTCCATGGTTTTGTCGACTGCGCAGAATGCACCGGGAATGAATGACCGTGCCACTGCGATGCCGCCCTTCTCAAGAAGCTCCTTCGCGCCAGAGTGAGACAGGTCGATGTTGGTGAGGAGCACCTCCAGCCAGGCCAAGTACCTGGAGTAGTTCGGGCCATCAAATGCGAAGAGTATGTTAGCCATCTCCCCATTGCACTTGTGGTAGAGCTTGAGGTTGTTGGTCTTCACAGAATACATGAGGATGATGTGGGTGTGTTCAATGAAACCGAACCAGAATGTAGGGGTCTTGCCCAGGTGATCGGCACGCACCTTGTCCTCAAACTCCACGTACTTTTTGACGATGGTGAAAGTTGAGAGGTCCTGGAGAGCGAGGTCGAGGTTATCTCGGCTGCAGGACTTGACCAGGTTGAGGAGGGCCACTTGGTTGTCTACATGGACCTTTTCCTCCTGTTCAAACTTCTCCATCAGTAGCCGCTTCATCGCCTCACAGACAGTCTTCAGACAGAATAACGCCTTAGCATAAGCCTTCCAACTGAGGACACTGTTCAGACAGCCGCTGGTGACGAGGCCAGCCTCGATGATAATCTCAGCGTAGCCCGAGCCCCTGAACTTGTGCCCAGTCACCATACCCATGTAATTCATCACAATGTGGAACTGCCCTGGGGTGACTACATGCGACTTCTACTTCTCTGGATATTTCCATCTGAGGGGAAGGAGGAGACGGACACCCGGGTCGTTCTCTACCTCCAATATGCCACCAAGCAAGGATACAAGTCGGCTGTAGTGAGAATTCCTGATAGTGACATATTCTTCATCCTGCTCCATCACTCGCACTCCATCAACTTCACCATCTATCTCGACACCGGCATGGGCAAGCACCGCCAGATAGTCAACGTGATGGAGCTGGCCAAGTCACTGGAGCACGCTGGTCGGGTTCTACGTGTTCTCACGCGAGGACTTCAAGGGCAAAGGCAATGTGGCGCCCCCGAAAAAGCTCCAGAAGAACCCTAAGTATCACAACGTTTTCAAGAAACTTGTTGATGACTGGACGGTGAAGCCGGAAGTAATGGTAGATTTGGAGGCCTTCACCTGCCTCATGTACGGTCAGGCTCGCGAGACATCAGTGGATGCTGTGCGAGGGAAGATGCTCATAGAGATGGTGGGAGAACACGAGAAGCTCACCACCAAGTCCAAGGTTGACCTGGCTCTACTCGCACCCTGCTAATTCTCCATGTTGGCCGGGTCAACTACTGACTAGCCAAGTACAAGCGGGCCAACCAGCCTCGCTTCTGGCGACCCAAGCCCTACGATGATGGACAGGGATGGGTGAAGACTGATGAGGGTGTACTGGAACCAGTGTGGTCATATGGACCCATCTTGCCTCCCGCACTCATTGACTTGCTTGAGAAAGCTGCTGAGGAGGAGGAGGGAGAAGAGGAAGATGATCAGCAGATTGACTATGAGGAGCTACTTCTTGGCGATGATGATGATTAGTGTGTAGTGTCGAGGGTAAGTTTCGGGTAGATAGTTCTTGAATAGACGCAGATACTTATCGTAGTGGGTAGATTTCGTGTAGTTTCCTTTCTTCTTGGACTCACAATTAGCCCATTGTCTGCCTAGTAGTTGCGTATAATGTTGACTCAGTGCTTATGCGCAATCACCTATCCTTAACTGAGTATTTGACTCGATTTCAGGCATAAAAAATGGTATTATGTGAATTTTGAAGCAATAAATATGTTTGAATCGACAAAATAACCATCTCAAGCGATTCCTCATGCCACGTATATACAAACAAGTTGGTACATTTGTCTTTGTACGATGAATGGTTCAAACGTTATGGGTATCCTTGATTTTACCAGTCGCGCGTGACAAAATCCAAGATGGCCACCAAACGGACCCCTTCGGGCATTATTTCGAAATGTGAACATCTAAATATGTTTACTAGACACCTTCAGGGTTACAAAAAAGTTTCATTCAGAAATCCACTGGGTGCATGGGGGCATACCTTCCGACTGTACTATATCTTCTGCGCACAAATCCAATAAGGTGGCCGGTGCGAGACTGTAAATGGACCCCTGTGGTAAATGGACCGACTTGTGAAAAAATGAATTGTTAATGTTTTAGTGATTTAAAAAAAACAGTGGTTTACTGAAATCTGCACATTAAACAATATTTTTATCACGGGGGTATATTTCCCACGCCATTGTAAATGAGCCCCCGGTACCTATACAACGGGGGTCCATTTGCAACTTCACATCGGCAACACCCGGCATATCTACTATGCTCTGTATCTTCGTCTGGTCTGATGTTTATCAAATATCCCTTACCAGAGTGACTTCTTCCTAAGACTGGAGAACACTCAATAAAAAGTGTTTTAAAAATAAACCACGGTGGTGTGCCCCGCAACAGTCCGATCCGAAACTGATTAAAGTTATAATTGGGTTATCGAACATTGTCCATGACATGTGTAGGATTACTTGAACCCTTGCACCAATTTAATCCACATGCACACGCGCACGTATGTACACACGCATGCGACATAGGAGGCTATGTCCCGTTCTTACATACCGTGGCAAATAAAACTACTTACATCGTCGATAGTAACATAGGTCGTTCCAAGTACCTTAAATGTTTTCCTTTGCTGTCCACTTCGCCGTTCAATCGCATTCCGGGATAATCCAAATAGATTTGCTTTGCTTTGCACTGCAGAAGTCGGAGGAAATGGCATTTTGGAGAAATGTTGTGTCCCAGTAAACATTCTTGACATTTGATATAGGCAGTTATATTTCAATCAAGCTAGAGAGGTGGTCATGTTCGGATATATGAAATCAGTGGACAAATTAGACAAATGCTTTGGTTAATATACGTGATCCACCTTAACAAAACAAGTCGTATGTCAGAATTTGAAAATATTTGGTAATTAATACAGTTGAAAAGAACAAAGTATATGCTTTCACATTATAATCCCCATGCAAGGAAGTGCAACCCGTCAAACAAGGAAATTAATCTAAATGTTTAGGTGGCTAAAAAATGATTTTTTTTCACATTTGAATAATTTTGCTACGCAATTTCTTATTTTTGGTCAAAATGCCCGCTAGTGGGTGACCAACGAATTGCAGTCGAATGTATTTTTATTTCCAAAACGACCGTCTGTCAACGTGCCCCTGTATACAAATATAACTCAGGCGTTGTCTATATGTCATAGTGATGCTACATATTATATGGATTATATCAATAAATCTTGTGACTCTTCCAATAGTCATCACTTTGTTGCCACTGCTAATGGATTAGCTGTGTCGACACGCCGTGACAACGTGCAGTTCAGTTGAACACCATACATTGCCAAGAACGAACGTTCGACGCAGTAGTGAAGATGTCGGTATCTCAAACACAACCGTTGCTAAGTTCAACAGCTTTTCCCCGGCTTGTGTTGGGGTGTCTACTCGTGGTGTCTGCATGCCTAATGACAAGCGCAGCAGGTAGGGTGTATATATCTCATTTACTAAACTATAGTATTGTCTCTTACGCACATTGCAATGAGATGTCATTTACCTAGTTGGTAGGACACACCGTTGTTCATTAACACATCAGTACATTGAGGATAATGCCATTGTTCGTCTCCACATGGCATTATCCTCTGTCATTCTGTCCCACTTTCGCACGTTCAAATTGCCATTTCGAGATCTCCATCATAAGTTTGATTGTCATATCACCCTTCTATCACCTCTTCTGTTTTCCGTGTTCTCTTTTTCAATCTTCATTTGATCATTCTCTGAATGTGTCCTGCCCATCATGTTCTGTCCCCGTCAGTTGTCATGTTCGAGTCTTTCTCCAGTATTCTATTAACACCAAGTACAATACATACATGAATGAAACCAACTTGTTGTATCACCATTGATTCGGTTTTTGTGAGGAACGGCTTTTGTGGTATCGCACTGATTATTTTGCTACTTGAGATCTAATGTTACGAATAATATAAAGTACGAGCTCGGTCAGCGATATATAACATTACAACGATGTTGAAAAATGTTAGAATGTGTTCTTCCCAACTGTCTTGATAAAGTTCCAAATAACAAATACTATTATAACAAGTTAAAAACCGGGTAATACTAGAAATACACAGCCTTTGTAACAACATGATTAACTATAATATCATTTTGGCGACATAATGAATATGTCATGGAAATTTAAAAAAACATCAGTCACATGATTGCTGACATGATCTAATAGCTGTTACAGCAAACATATATAACAGGTGAATAGCTTTGCGATAGTTAAAGCAAAATTGTCGGGGAACCGTTTAAACTATACAATTTATTGTAACATTATTGCAATACATTCTGCAATGACGGCAATTGGTGTTGCTTTTTGTACTTGAAACTTTGCTTGCATACTGAGGATGGGTTTTAAAGGTTACTCATTACAAAAATAATATACCGACATTTTACGAGCGAAAACGCCGACGCATGTGGCTATTTTTGTATACAGTGAATTTGGTTTAGCTGAACAAAACCCGATAGAGTTGTGTGTTTGTGTTATGAGTAGGGATGTGTCAGACATAGCAACTGCAACTGTATAATTTATGTTTTGATTCTGTTTAAATGTTTAACATCTTTTGGGTTGTACTGTGGGTGTTTCAGGCGGTGTGATCCCGTGCGGTTGTAGGACGCGCAGGGCACAACTAAAAAGCGACTGACCGCCAAAACACTACACTAAAATAAATGTTGTGTGTAGTCCTGCTTGGACGATAGAGAGATGGAATGAAATGACATCGGAGAAATTACGTACAATTGTCGCATAGTGGCGTGAATAATTTGTACGCCAATATAGCATAGCCTAGTTTTGACTACCGACTTTGGTTTGGCAACTGTCAGGGGCAGTGGACATGTAATTGTTCATAGAAATATGGAGCGATTTTCACAAAATGTAGTATTACGAATGCTTCGTGGCAGACAGTTTGGAATTAAGACATCCGTTGACCCTAGGGACACTAGGTAAATCCAGGGGCGAATCCGGACAGAGTAGTCTAACGATTCGAAAACCTCCAATTGCAGCTCCCTTTGAAGCTTGCCGAAACGTCCACTGGCGCCGGAACGAACTGAGTATTGGGTGGGCTGAGCCGGAGCATCAGCGCCAGTTCGCTGTCGAATTATGACATAGGAAGACGGGAAGGAGGAGGGGGTGCTGTTGAAAATGCGTTGAGTTGTCGCAGTTTCGGTCATGACATCTGAAGGCGGCCGGGGGAGGGTGTTGCTCTATAGTTAGTTATGTAACGAAACCTCTATAATACATGGTAAACATATATAGGGCCTACACCAGGATTATTTCCAGCTTGTTAACTCATTGGGCCAATGAAGTACCAATGAAACTTACGATTGGTCAAATCATGTATTGCTAGATGGGTTTCAGGAATAATCAGCCTATCCAAAATATGCTCGGGTATTTTTGTGGCCCTAATCACGTGCCTATAATGCATACTAGATAAGCCGCCACTGGTGGCACGTCTGTCTGGAAGCATGACGAAATGTTATTTTGAGTGATGGTGTATTTGGGTAAGATTGTTGAAACGTTGATTCGTCGAGCTGTCAATATCAGACTGAAAGAGCAGTAATTATTGAATTGCTCAGCCAGTTTTTGCTAGATTTCAGCAGCATGTAATAATGCTAGCCTCTGAGATCTTGTGTTGATGAAAATTTTGTATTGTGGAGTATTTTAATGTATTTAATTCTTAGTATATTAAATATATGGTTAACGTACGTGACTGATGAGATAGCTTGAAATTAATTATTATTTGTTATTCTGTGAATGCGCACATTCCAGTTAAAGTATACGTACTTAAACACGTTCACAAATTACTACAGGTAAACTCGAAAGCCTCCTGATACTGTTGTTGTTCTAACAAAGGTGATTAATATATCATGTTGCTAATGTTTCAAGACATCACCACACGGCAACGTTTTAGGAATTACATAACTAATAAACTTGTGGTGGTCCAAATACTTGTTTACTCGCGTTACGATTACACGAGTCACTACGTGTCCGCTGTGCGATAATTGTTTTGAAAAGAGTTACTAACCTTTAAAGGTTAAACCTTTACTGAACATACCAAGTACACCTAATTAGTTAAGTAATCAAGATATGTAAGTTGTCATGGAAATATCATGTCTACGCTCGTACATAATTGAATAGTGTTGGGTCGTTTTGGTACACCACTTTCTCTACAAATTGCTTTTTTTCACTATGGCTGTTGCAGTAATAATATCAACGAGTGTTGTTGGGTTTGCAACTATCTGTGAGAACAAGACATAACTAACTATTGATTTGGACATGTATAGAATGCCAGTCAATATATTTCATGTTCAGGCCTAACCCACCACAAATCGCAACAACATGCATTCTGATATGTGTTCAATCCAAATATAGTTTGGAAAAAAATTCTAGAAAATCTACGAGAATCGACGCATTGGAATATTTCCGGTTTTATCCGATTTTGTGCAAACATTACAAAGAAAAACGTGTAATGAAAAGAAGCTGGAAACATTGCCCTATAATGTCTTCCACTAATCTTCAATATTAAGTTAGAAGTAGGTAAAACTGGAAATGTATTTCAAACGGCGCGGCATATCGCAGTTAATGACAAGAAAGACGTTCTGAAGACTGATTATATTGGATGACAAATACTAAAAATTTTAGAAATTAAAGATGTGTTGATCTTTTCTAATAATACTAGTAGTACTACTACTACAACTACTACTACTACTGCTATTACTACTGCTACTATTACTACTACTAGTACTACTGCTGCTTCTACCACCACTACTACTAATAATAATAATAATAATTATTATTATTATTATTTTACATTCAAATCCAGACTACAACGTTGTTCAAGGGTGTTGACAATAAAAATCATAATTTATTGCTAAGATATATGTAGTAATTATTACAGCCTAAAACAGGTGTACTAACTGTAAGCGTTAGTGTTGTGGCGGATCCACACCACATTGACACTGGGCATCGCAGATGGCGAAAGGACGGTGGTAGAAAGGAAAACGACGGGTTCTGTTTTTGCCTCGTTCAGTAGGAGTTGGTTGCCGTTCAGCCAGCATCTTATGTCACATACAAATTCATCGGTTTTTCGTAGAGCGTTGGCGTGGTTTAGTGAGGGACATTAAACGTACAGTTTAGTGTCGTCGGCGAATTATGTGGTAGCGGATGACGTTCGAAAATATCCGCGATAGGTAGACTGTACATATTAAATAGCATCGGACCTAGAACCTGGCCATACGGAATACCGTGATGAATATATATCGGGGTTGAAGTCGCTTCCCGTATCGTTGTTGCGTTAGAACGGCCTGCGAGTTACGATCTGCCCCATGTGAGCATTGCCTGGCTTGGTCGGATATCACGAAGCCGATGCAATATAATGCCATTGTCTAGTGTGTCGAATGCTGGTCTTAGGTCTAGTATAACAATCAACAAGACACGCCTGAATCAACTGCCCTCCTCATGTCTTCGTGAATTCGAACGAGATTCATCTCCGTGCTGTGTCTCGGCCAGTAGGCACTCTGGAATGGGTCGTTGAAGCCGTTGACGTCAATGTTATGGCGACATGACATTCTAGTGTTTTCAACAGAAGATTTACATTCGATATAGGACGGTAGGTGGCGAGACAATTGACGCCGAGACACCGCATTTAAGTATCGGTGTCACTAAAATGTACTTCAAGTTCGCAATTACGACGCAACATTCGAGTGACTCGTTCTCTAATTCTCTGAATATTACCTTGAGCAATCAATTATGATCACTATATAACAGTTGGTTTGGTGGAAACAATAAAGAACGATAGAGAAAGGAGAAAAGGTGTTATTGTTTTTCCAGGCATAAGGTATAGGCCTATTCGGCAACCATGGCGGTCCCACGGTTAAACCCCGACCGACGCAGCCCTAGTCCCTTATTTACTCTACTTCGGTCAAGGACAAAAACAGATGAATTCATGAAGAAAGCTGGGCAAGCTCCCATTTGAACTGTTTGCCTCAGCAACACGGGCTTGCAGGGACTTTCAACAGGAATTACCTTATAGAAAAACAATTGAACTTAAATACGTCTGTGCGTGTGGGAAACTGACGGCATTTAAGAGAACGACGGGATATAGTTTTCCCGAGGCAGGGGAAAGGTAGGGCTAGGGTCGATGTCAACGAAGTTGAGGATGATCGTGAAAAACATGGTCGTTTAATGATGTATATAAGAACCGGACAAAATTATCAAAATTTAACTGGAACTGTCACGAGAAATGGGATGATGTCATGGTCTTCATCGCTCCGATGGACAAGAGAAAAAAACCGCTGCAACTTTGTCAATGTTTTTCTTCTCCAAATTCGGCAACGGGTCGAGATCGCAGGATTCAGCAGTCGACTGGGGAACAATACGTCTGATATCTGCTGTTGCTACCAACATGAATTCGCTGAGCTGCGCGTGTTGGTAATCGTCAGACTGTTGTCGGTAGAATTGTTCTCACCCGCGCGAGAATCAAGTGCACGATATTTGACATTTTCTTTACAAATATGTTGAAATGACTCAGCGATGGCTACGTTATTGCGTGAATCAGGCAAATGAACGAGTGCAGATCGGCCCGGCAGAGCGTTGGTCTTGATGCTGAGCTCGGTGTCGTGTATTATCGAGCAGAAATGACTGGCCTTCGTAGCTAGGAGTGTTTATTTACTAACTTAATTATGTTTATGATAAATTATGGAAATTTTGCACATCAGATCATAAAAATATAATGTATTAATTGAGTGAAAACCAAATTGTAAATATCACACTTTAACTGTTGATTCTGAAAAATAACTTGAACACACAGACACTCCTCGGTGCCTCGTAAATATTATTAATATGAACATAGTCAAAACAATTGCACACACGGCGAAGGTTTGAGGAAAATTATTCGGTTATATTAACAATATACTGTCACTACGTATTGGCTGTTATGAAAACAATTGGGTGTAAATTAGGTTTAATCATGCAGGCAACACAAATCTCTGATGATTCCTACTTTGTTTGAAAGAGCAAACCCAAAATGACCTCGTTATGGGCCTGCTGAGGATGCTAATGTGTTGTTTGTAAATTTATCAAATGAAAGAATATGAGATGAAACCACACGGTCCACCAATCCAACACCCACTTCAATGTTCTTCCAGTTAGAAATGTAACATGCATTATGAACCCACACGTGAACATGTGGGGCCTTCGGCATTGTGAAAAAAATAACTCCACATGAACTTGTGGCGCCCCCTGGAGTCTTTGTGGTTGTTCTGTGGATGTTGCAGGCGGTGTGATCTCGTGCGCTAGTACGACGCGCAGCGCACAACTAAAAAGCGTCTGATCGCCAAAAAACTACACTAAAATTTATTTCTGAATGCGGCCGGGGGGTTGTTGCTCTATAGTTAGTTATGTAACGAAACCTCTATAATATATCGTAAACGTATATAGGGCCTACATCAGGATTATTCCCAGCTTGTTAAACTCACTGGGCCATTGAAGTACCAATGACACTTAGGCAGTAGCCATGATTAGCCAAATCATGTATTGCTACCTGGGTTTCAGGAATATTCAGTCTATCCAAAAATATGCTCGGGTATTTTCGTGGCCCTAGGCACGTGCCTATAATGCATACTAGATAATCCGCCACTGGTGGCACGTCTATCTGGAAGCATGACGAAATGTTATTTCGGGTGATGGTGTATTTGGGTAAGATTGTTGAAACGTTGATTCGTCGAGCTGTCGATATCAGACTGAAAGAGCAGTCATTATTGAATTGCTCAGCCAGTTTTTGCTAGATTTCAGCAGCATGTAATATTGCTAGCCTTTGAGATGTTGTGTTGATGACAATGTTGTATTGTGAAGTATTTTAATGTATTTAATTCTTAGTATATTAAATATATGGTTAACGTATGTGACTGATGAGATAGCTTGAAATTATTTTAATTTTTTTATTCTGTGAATGCGCACATTCCAGTTATACATATATAAAAACGTACACAAATTACTACAGGTAAACTCGAAAGCCTCCTGATACTGTTGTTGTTCTAACAAAGGTGATTAATAAATCATGTTGCTAATGTATCAAGACATCACCACACGGCAACGTTTTAGGAATTACATAATTAATAATCTTGTGGTGGTCCAAACACTTGTTTACTCGCGTTACGATTGCTCGAGTTACTACGTGTCCGCTGTGCGATTGATTAATTGATTATTTTATTCAATATAAAATGTAAGCTTGTACATACATAACATATAAATACAGGGTACATTATATATAAAGGATGACACAAGAAAGTGCAACACTTGTTTCCATTGTGGTCCTTGGACAGACAAACAATTGCATGACACAGATATAAATAGAATATGACAAAATAACATACTAAAAAAACAATAATAAATAAATACTAAGTTACTGTTAAGATGTCAAAGGACATTCGTAATTATGATATTAAGAAAGAAGAGACATCACCTCCTGATTATAAGCACTATTAAGTCATTTGGAAAACCGACACATGTGCTACAAATACATAATAAAAGTTTTTTTTTAATTAAACATTTAACAAAAGATGCATCATCAATAAAAAAATCGTTAACAAATATTATAAATAAAAATATATAAAATAAAATACAGGTAGGACCTCAAAAATAAGATTGAATTATAAATAAATAAATGAGCTGGCTTCCTGATCATTAAGATAATTGAACAAAAACTGTTTCACTAAAAGTTTAAATTGGTTCTTGTTCTGAGCACCTTGTATGTTATATGGCAATTCATTCCATGCCTGTATACCTGCGTAGTAAAAAGAAGTTTGACCGAAAGATTTAACATACGGCACATGCAGAGACAAAGTACTAGATCTTGTATTTATACCGTGCTGCTTGCGTGTTACATTGACATAATCGGACAAATAAATCGGTGCTCTGTCATTGACAATATTATAGACAAGGTTCAATTTTAGTTGCTTAACCCGTAGATCCACTGGTAACATATTGACCTGTCTAAACTCCGTTGATCCAATGTGGGTTCTGGCTGGTGTATTAAGAAGGAAACGGATTACCTTGTTCTGGATACACTGTAGTCTTGTTTTATATTTCTTGGTTAAACCCGAGAACCATGATGAACAGGCATAGTCAAAATGACATTGTATTAAGGCAGAAGTAAGTAGTTTTTTTGTTTTCATGTTGACATTTCTTGTCTGCCTGTATATAAATTTTAACTTAGCATTTGATTTGCAAACTATCTTCTCAGCCACACCTTATCCAGTTAGTGACTGATCTAACTCTACACCTAGGTATTTAACATGCGTCTGACACGTCAATGTGTTGCCAGCACATTTCACCTGAATGGAGTTGCATGTGTGGAGTTTACGTTTCGATCCAAAAAGGATTGATTCAGTTTTCCCTAGATGGAGGGACAGTTTGTTATTTATCAGCCATTCTCTGGCTGCCTCAAGCTCCGAAGAGAGACTTTCTTGGATGTGTTGGGTGTTCTTACCCGAAGCTATCAGAGCCGAATCGTCAGCGTACAAAAGAAGTTTGCAGCGAACAGCCGATGGAATATCATTAATATAGATTAGAAATAGTAAGGGTTCGAGAATTGACCCTTGAGGTACACCACATGTGACAGTTATCGGTTTTGATAAGGTACCACCAATGTCAACTGATTGTTGTCGTTCATATAAATATGATTGAAACCAGACTATGACAGATTTGTGAAGTCCTATAGCTTCGAGTTTTTGAAGCATAATTTTATGGTCTACGGTGTCAAAGGCCTTCTGAATGTCAAGAAGCACCATACCTATATAATTACCTTTATCTTGCTCCTGTTTTAGGAAGTCTGTGAGATGTACTAAACATGTTTCAGTAGAATATGAGGATCTAAAGCCAGATTGATATTCATATAGGATCTGATGTGCTTGGAGATACTCGTCCAGCTGTTGATAGACGATCCTCTCAAATAATTTCGAGATAGTATTAAGAATCGAGATCGGCCTGTAATTACCGGCTTCCTTCTTATTGTTCTTTTTGTAAATGGGCATCACCCTTGCTGATTTAAGATCTTTTGGAATTTCGCCGGTGGACAAAGACAAATTTAAAATATGCGCAAAAGGAGATGCAATGTGCTTGGCACCATCCTTGATAAATCTGGGTGACAATAGATCCAAACCAGTTGCCTTGTTTGAGTTTAGTTTGCTAAGAATACTTAGTACTTTGTTCTCGCTGACTTCACTAAAACAGAAACTATTACTGGTGACACCCATTAACCTGTAGAAGTCTTGGATGTGTTTCTCTTCATATTTACCATTACTTGGTGGGAGTTTGCCAACCAGTGTTGAGGCTACATTAGTAAAATACTTGTTAAAATGCTCAGATACCACTGATTTATCAAAACAAATGTTGTTATCGATACCTAGTCCTATACTTCCTGGCTTAGTTTTACACTGAGACGAAGTTCCGAGGCCTTTCAGCATTTGCCATAATTTCTTTGGTTGTTGTTTGAATTCGTTAGCCTTGTTAGCAATGAAGTCTGATTTGGCCTGTTTCTTCTTATATTGAACCTGATTCCGAAGATAAGTGTATTTTCCGTGCCAACTGATGTCTTTAGTCTTTTTGAATTTTGTAAATGCCCGATCTCTTTCATGAATGAGATGCAGTATCTCCCCGGTCATCCATGGGGCGGTACGCTGTTTAATCCGGACATACTTCAAAGGGGCAATGTTATCAATAACGGCCATCAACTTAGATTTAAAATGATAAAAAGCCTCGTGTACAGAGTTAATATCCGATACATCCTGCCAATCTACCTCCTGCAGTTTTGCTTCAAACATTTCCTTACTGTAGTTTTTGAGCGATCTTAAAGTCACACCATTGTGTTGATTAACAGGAATTTTCTTACATTTGCGTGTACAATGTATTAATTGGTGGTCACTCAAGCCAAGATCCATTGTGTTATTTTATCAGGGTCTGAAATGAGGATGAGATCTAAGATGGTGGATGTTGTACTGGTAATCCTTGTAGGTGTGTTAATAAGCTGGGTCATATCAAACATAGACATATAATGCTTCAGTGACACATGCAACTGATTAGTGTGAGTATTCAGGTGAGAGTAGTCAACGTTAAAGTCACCCATTATGATGAATTCTTGGTTGGTGAAAGAATTACATTCCATGCAGCATTGTTCGAGTATATTAAAAAAGTCCATCTGTTTGGGTGGACGGTAGCCTACACCAATTAAAATAGGTTTGGTCTTAGGTAAATACAGTTCAGCCCAGACAGTTTCTAGATTAGTATATATATCGTCTCTCGGTTTGAAAGCAATGTCACTTCTAATGTAGATACATACACCACCGCCCTCGCGATTCCTGTCGAGCCGGAGAATAGTATAGTCAGTGATTACAATTTCCGAGTCTGTGACCGACGCATCTAACCAAGACTCGGTGATGCTGATCACCGCAACTTTAGTGTTAGCTGCGAGAACTTTTAGATCGTCAAGTTTCGGCAGAAGACTGCGAGAGTTCAAATGAACGAAGTTGAGACCCTTTGAACGTAAACATTCAAAGTCAAGGGGTCTTTCACTTGATGACTGGTCAGCGGGGTCACCATCAGTGACTGACAGGTGGTCGTTGCCATCAGGACAACGGCCCTCATCTCGGTTGTTAGATTGTGTGAAGATCGACTGACGGTCGCTGATGTTGTCGTCGGCCTTGTCATCAGCAAACGGGAGGGCTTGAAGTGAGCATCGATCACACAGAAACGTAAAGAAATCACCGCTGTTGCAGATATCATCGTATGCTTCGTTTGTAAAAACTCCAGCACATTTGTTGTGTGTCCACTGGCCGCAGGAGTCACAGGAGATAGCTCTACTGCGGGCAGTGACACCTTTGAAACAACGACTACACGGGTGTTTTGGCGTGTAGTTTCTCTTGTGCCCAGCAGGGCCTGGGATGGTGCTCACATCGCCGCTTTTCATAAGTAATAGTAGCGTTGAAGTTGATGGCGAGACGTTGTAGAAATAGTTCTCTGTAGTCACCGAACGTCTGCAGAGTTTACAAATTGCTCATTTAGTCTTGTGGTTAAGGCGGTCGAACTTGTGAATGGCTGACAAAACAATATCACTGCTTACTTCTACAGAGTCTGTGAAAGGGTAGCCTGTGGAATTAGGCGTCACACCCTGGTGTACTGTTCTTATGTTTGTAGAATATAAGTCTCTCTGGTATGCACTGCATTTGGTGAAGCAGTGAAGAAAAAGAATAAATAGTGAAATTGCTACACTTCCTGATGCCATGTCAGCTTAAGGATCAATACGAAGTCGTAATGTTACCGCATGACCGAGCACAAGTTGTGTCAATTGTCCAGGGCAATGTAGTCATGCATGATGTGCAGTCAAGGATCTCATTGTTGACGTCTCGCATGACTGAATCACAGCTTGTTAATGTCACACAGGTGCACGCAGATATATAGAAAATTGTAAAATCACAAAATGTCACGTTCACTTACTAAAATCATGTAGTCCTATAGAGTCTTGGTGTGTTCATGGGGTTGTGTGCGAAAATATAGTACTGTGAAATGGTTCAAACTTGTATAGTTTACACTATTTCACAGAGCACATCGTAGGAGCAGCCAGTGACGTAGGCCGAGAAGCCAATACAAAAAAGATAATTGTTTTGAAAAGAGTTACTAACCTTTAAATGTGAAACCTTTACTGAACATACCAAGTACACCTAATTAGTTAAGTAATCAAGAGATGTAAGTTGTCACGGAAATATCATGTCTCCGCTCTGACATAATTGAATAGTGTTGGGTCGTTTTGGTACACCACTTTCTCTACAAATTGATTTGTTCACTAAGGCTGTTGCTGTAATAACATCAACGATTGTTGTTGGGTTTGCAACTATCTGTGAGAACAAGACATAACTAACTATTGATTTGGACATGTATAGAATGCCAGTCAATCTATTTCATTTTCAGGCCTAACCCACCACAAATCGCAACAACATGCATTCTGATATGTGTTCAATCCAAAAATAATTTGGAAAAAATTCTTGAAAATCTACGAGAATCGAAGCATTGGAACATTTCCGGTTTGTTCCGATTTTGTGCAAACATTACAAAGAAAAACGTGTTATGGAAAGAAGCTGCAAACATTGCCCTGTAATATCTTCCACTAATCCTCAATATTAAGTTATAGGTTGTTAAAACTGTTAATGACAAGAAACACGTTTTGAAGACTGGTTATATTGGATGACAACTACTAACAATTTTAGAAATTAAGGATGTGTGTTGATCTTTTCTAATAATACTAATGCTACTACTACTACCACTACTACTACTGCTATTGCTACTATTACTACTACTACTACTACTAGTACTACTGCTGCTACTACTACCACTACTACTACTAATAATAATAATAATTATTATTATTATTATTATTTATTCAATTTTTATATTCATATCCAGTGTACAACGTTGTTCAAGGGTGTTGACAATGAAAATCATAATTTATTGCTAAGATATATTTAATAATTATTACAGTTCCTAAAACAGGTGTACTAACTGTAAGCGTTAGTGTTGTGGCGGATCCACACCACATTGACACTCGGCATCGCAGAAGGCGAATGGACGGTGATAGAAAGAAAAACGACTGCTTCTGTTTTTGTCTCGTTCAGTAGGAGTTAGTTGCCGTTCAGCCAGCGTCTTATGTCACATACAAATTCATCGGTTTTTCGTAGAGCGTTGGCGTGGTTTAGGGAGGGACATTAAACGTTCAGTTCAGTGTCGTCGGCGAATTATGTGGTAGCGGATGACGTTCGAAAATATCCGCGATAAGTTGACTGTACATATTAAATAGCATCGGACCCAGAACCGGGCCAAATGGAATACCGTGATTAATATATATCGGGGTTGAAGTCGCTTCCCGTATCTTTGTTGCGTTAGAACGGCCTGCGAGTTACGATCTGCCCCATGTGAGCATTGTCTGGCTTGGTCGGATATCACGAAGCCGATGCAATATAATGCCATTGTCTAGTGTGTCGAATGCTGGTCTTAGGTCTAGTATAACAATCAACAAGACACGCCTGAATCAACTGCCCTCCTCATGTCTTCGTGAATTCGAACGAGATTCATCTCCGTGCTGTGTCTCGACCAGTAGGCACTCTGGAATGGGTCGTTGAAGCCGTTGACGTCAATGTTATGGCGACATGACATTCTAGTGTTTTCAACAGAAGATTTACATTCGATATAGGACGGTAGGTGGCGAGACAATTGACGCCGAGACACCGCTTTTAAGTATCGGTGTCACTAAAATGTACTTTAATTCCGCAATTACGACGCAACATTCGAGTGACGCGTTCTCTAATTCTCTGAATATTACCTTGGGCAATCAATTATGATCACTATATAAGAGTTGGTTTGGTGGAAACAATAAAGAATGATAGAGAAAGGAGAAAAGGTGTTATTGTTTTTTCCAGGGATAAGGTATAGGCCTATTCGGCAACCATAGCGGTCCCACGGTTAAACCCCGACCGACGCAGCCCTAGTCCCTCATTTACTCTACTTCGGATAAGGACAAAAACAGATGAATTTAGAAAGAAAGCTGGGCATGCTCCCGTTTGAACTGTTTGCCTCAGCAACACGGGCTGGCAGGGACTTTCAACAGGAATGACCTTAGAGAAAAACAATTGAACATTAATACGTCTGTGCGTGTGGGAAACTGGCGGCACTTATGAGAACGACGAGATATAGTTTTCCCGAGGCAGGGGCAAGGTAGGGCTAGGGTCGATGTCAACGAAGTTGAGGATGGTCGTGAAAAACATGGTTGTTTAATGATGTATATAAGAACCCAACAAAATTATCAAAATTGTGCTTACACTGTCACGAGATGATGTCATGGTCTTCATCGCTCAGATGGACAAGAGAAAAAAACCGCTGCAACTTTGTCAATGTTTTCGTTCACTAAATTCGTCGGCAACGGGTCAAGAACGCAGGATTCAGCAGTCGACTGGGGAACAATCCGTCTGATATCTGCTGTTGCTGCCAACATGAATTAGCTTAGCTGCGCTTGTTGGTAATCGTCAGACTGTTGTCGGTAGTATTTTTCTCACCTGCGAGAGAATCAATTGCACGATATTTGACATTTTCTCTACAAAAATGTTGAAATGATTGCGTGAATCAGGCAACTGAACGAGTGCAGATCGGCCCGACAGAGCGTTGGTCTTCATGCTGTGCTCGGTGTCGTGTATTATCGAGCAGAAATGACTGGCCTTCATAGCTGGGAGTGTTAATTTACTAACTAGTCGCGTTTTTCGCCATTGGTGCTCTGCGCGGCGGAGGTGGCGCATTGGATAACTCTAAAGTCCGGCACACACGTCCCGACCCGACTGGATTTTAGTGTCTTAGACGCGTCTGCGACGATTTGTCGTGACGTATATGCCCCCTTCTAGCTTTGCGCCATTCATAATGCAGGCATCACCATAAATGGCGAAAAGCTAGAAAATTTCTGCAGTTTTAAATATCTTGGAACGACCTTGTCAAAGGATGGTAGCCGCGCCACTGAAATACATATCAAGATCGCCTCATTAACGGCAGCAATGGCAAGGAAGTAGTAACGTAAGCTTCACAACCAAGTACAGTTTGTTCAGATCACTTGTACTATCCATATTTCTGTACGGCTCTGGGTGTCGGTGTGAGAGACAGTCGTCTTTGCCGGTGTACTTTCTGGATATGACTTTTAGAGAGTGTGATTTGTTACTTGTCTGTGTATATTTCATACAAACAAACACCGCTACATATGAGTACATATACACACATGTATTTACGTGTTCCTTCCTTTAAAACTTTGGCCTGCACAGAGCTAGATGGAGAACAACGGCCCATAGCTCAAAAGATAATTCCACGTCCACTGGCTCCGGAACGAACTGAGTATTTTTCTAGATTTCAGAAGCATATAATATTGCTGGCCTTTGATATGTTGTGGTGAATCCGGACAGAGTAGTCTAGCGATTCAAAAACCTCCAGTTGCAGCTCCCTTTGAAGCTTGCCGAAACGTCCACTGGAACGAACTGAGTATTGGGTGGGCTGAGCCGGAGCTTTCTTAGAATATCAGATAAATGGTTATCGTAACTTGAAATTAATGATTATACGTAGTTAAAAAAAACATACACAACTGAACACAGGTAAACTCAAAAGCCTCCTGATACTGTTGTTGTTCTAATAAAGGGATTGATATGTTATGTTGCTATTGTATCAAGGCATCACTACATGGCAACAATTTAGGAATTGCATAACTAATAATCCTGTGGTGATGCAAATACTCGGTTTCTCGCGTTACGATTACTCGAGTTGCTATGTTTCCGGTGTGCGGTGATAGTTTTGACAATAGCTGTTAGCTTTTAAATTTCTAGCCTTTACTAAACAGAACACCAGAGCATCATGTATATATAATTATTTATGTAGTCAATAAATCTAAGTCGTCAGGGAAAATAAAAATAATCATGACTATGCTTAGCCATGACTGTTTGTGGCATACATTCGCTATGTGAATAACTGAATAGTGTTGGATCGTGTAGGTAGACCTCTTTGTCTGCAAGTTGTTTCGTCACCATGGCTGCTACTGTGATAACTTCAACGAGGGTTGTAACAGTTGAGGTCGCCACTATTTGTGAGAACAAAAGGTGACTAACGAGCAGAAATGGCTGGCATTCGTAGCTGGAAGTTATCGACGGTACGCGTCACGAAGCATCGTATATATCTGTCGGTGGAAAACTAGTCGTGTTTTTTGCCATCGGCGCACTGCACGGCGGACGTGGGACCCTGGATAATTCTAAAGCCCGGTACACACGTCATGACCCGACTGGGTTTTAGTGACTTAGACGCGTCGCATTTGTCGTGACGTGTATGCCTCCTTCTAGCTTTTTGCCATTCACAATGCAGGCATCACCGTGAATGGCGAAAAGCTAGAAGAGGTCAGTAGTTTTAAATATCTTGTGATCTTGTCTAAGGATGGTAGCTGCACCACTGAAATACATATCAGGATCGCATCAGCAACGGCAGCCATGGCAAGATTGGAGAGAAACTGTAAAAGTAGTAAAGTAAGCTTCACAACCAATTATAGTTTGTTCAGATCACTTGTACTATCCATATTCCTGTACGGATGTGAGACATGGACACAATAATATAAAGCATAAGACCAATGAATATGTGCTGAGCCAGGTCAAATCTCTGGTGGGCCCACTAGAACCTCTTCTGGCAGGTGTTAAGAGAAAAAGCTGGCATGGTTTGGACATGTAACAAGACACGTCAGCCTCCAAATTATTGTACGTGCATCTAATCTTACATACCCTCCCCTCCTCAGTATGACGATGCTCAACTTTCATATACAACTATATTATTGATATCTTTATTGTTTGTATTTAAATAATTTTAGTTCTTAATGAAAAAAAATTCAATTTTCCCATGATAATAGCTCAAAGTTATACTGAACCATTACAGAAAAATGGCAACATATGTTGTTTCATGTCCACAACAATGTTTGGCTGTTTTTGTAACCAATACAATCAACAGGCATGTAATGACGAGAATATCGTCACCGACACGAGCACTAATGAGGAAACGCCGAGAAATGGTGGATATCGGTGACCGTAAAAAACAAATAGAGTACGCAGAAATATGCAACATCATCAAAAAGAAAGCGAAGGAGGACCATAGAAAGTACAAACAAGAGATCATACGAGAAACGATTATGTCATCAAATAGCCTGAAGAACGCAGGCACTATTCCGAGACAGAATAATTACACTTCTAGACAAGCAGGATAGAGAAATGCAAGACCAAGATATGATCATGGAACGAATAGAGGAATACTACACCGAACTATATGACAGTGTACAGAGTACCATAATTTAAACCGACCCGAAAGAGGTACCAGAGATAACACCATGAGAAGTGGAAGCTGCGTTAAGAGATATGAATAATGGGAAGACAACAAGCAACGACCATGTAAACATTGAAACATTAAAAGCAGGAGAAGATATCATCTCAAAGACAATGGCTAAGCTGTATACTAAATGCTTATCAGAAAGACGAATACCCACCGCTTGGAAGAAGGCAAAGAGGGTGATAATCTTCAAGAAGGGAAATATGAAAGACTTTAAGAACTACAGAGCGATATGTCTGTAATCAAACATCTACATATTATTCACAAAGATACTAACGAATACACTACCGAAGATATGGAGGAAAACCAACCACAATAGCAGGCAGGATTCAGAAGCAGGTACTCAACGACAGACCACATTCACGTCGTAAACCAACTGAAAGAGAATTGTCAAGAATATAATATCCCGCTCTGCATCGCTTTCGTCGACTACCAGAAGGTTTTCGACTCGGTGCAAACTCAAGCAATACTGACCTCCCTTCAAGAACAGGGGATAGAAGAAGTGTACATGGATCTCCTGAAACACATATATACCAACAGCTCGGTGACAGTCCACCTACACAAAAAGAGCAACAAGATCAACATAAAGAGAGTAGTACGACAGTGTGACACCACAACGCCCAAGCTGTTCACGGCAACACTCGAAAGCATACTCCGAAGACTGACCTGGGAAACCAAAGGCTTGATGATAGATGGAGAATATCCCAGCCATCTTCGCTTCATCGACGACATACTCATATGCGCTACTACACCGCAAGAACTACAAAACATGCTCCAAGAGGTAGCTGATGAGAATGAAAAACAAGGTTTCAAGATGAACATCTCGAAGACAAAATTGACGCTGGAAAATGACACACTAATATATATCAACACGACGCAGAACGTTGAAAGCGACGTCTATCTGGGACAGCCATACAGTATCAGAGACACAAACCAAGACAAGGAGATTCATAGAAGGACCACTGCCGGCTGGACAGCATTCGCCAAGCACCGCGACTTCTTCAAGGGTAACTTTGGAACATGCTTGAAGAGACAAGTCTTCAACTCAAGCGTACTTCCAGCGATGACATACGGCGCGGAAACATGGGCACTCACCATCCAGGCAAAGAACAAGCTAGCAGCCGCACAAACAAAGATGGGAAGAAGTATGTTAAACAACACATGTCGGGAGAGAAAAACGTTATTCCTATCATATACGTGATGGAACAAATCAGAAGACAGAAGTGGACCTGGGCAGGGCACATCAGCAGACTACGAGATAACCGATTGGCATCGCGTATCACAACCTGGAGACCTTACGAAGGGAAACGATCTAGAGGAAGACCGGCGAGACGGTGGAGAGACGTACTAGACGAGTAGAGGAAGGGCACCATCTGGCAGATAGCGCAGGACAGGCAGATTTTGAAACGACATTCTCAGGCCTTCGCCCAACCACGGGACACTACGGCTGCACAATGATGATGATGATGATGATGAAGCCTGTGGAGTCTCAGCCCGTTATTCCCTTGTCGGTGATTCGCGACCGGACGCTGATCACTGGCCTGGCTGTTTCTAGGCGATCGTCTTGGAATCCTTCTGTAGTCGAAGTTATCAATGTGTTATAGAATAAAACATCACGCAGGAGACATATACGGATCGCAGTAATATATTGTGGTGGTGCCTGGTTCGGGCACTTGTTGCACACACGCACACACGCACACACGCACACACGCACACACGCACACACGCACGCACGCACACAGCACACACGCACACACGCACACACGCACACACGCACACACGCACACACGCACACACGCATGCACGCACGAACGCGCTCATACAGGTAGCTCGACGATCCGAGTCTACTGCAGCCATACAAGGGTTCATTAAACACTGCATAGATGCAAGGTGGGCTGAGTCGTGGGCATCAGACCAACTCAGACATGTGATGACGATGGCAGATACAAGAAGAAGAATTAAATTCAACAACCATGTGAACATATTCCTGTTTTATAAAGCTTATTGTTATCAAGGACATAATTCTAAAATTGATAAAATGTATACGTTATGCAAAAAGCAATTATACATAACGTTGCGTGTGACTACGATGTACGGTGAACATTGTGACTTTGTATTGTAGATGCTGGCAGCATGTGTCCTCTTGTCGTCACGACAGATCGCCATGTCAAGATGATCCCCATCAACACATCCTTGACACCGGCAACATTTGGGAAGGCGAGAGTACTAGTAACCAGTAAGTGAGAAATCGAAATAATTACAATCTATGCTTACTAAAGGTCATTTTGTACTATACGAAGTATTCGCAATGATATTAGCTCTTACAATTGTTTATGTCAATCCGATATATTCGTCAACCTTTCCAGCGTAGTTACAATTTTTTTCAGATTAGCTTGGCATTTCTTTATATTATGGTGCATCTAGTTACAATCGAACTTACGTATGCATGCATGCGGGTAGGTTATCGTGTCCTTCTTAGACGGTTTGAACCTCGAGCATCAAACTTTCAGGGATTAATAAACAACCCCAAGAATAGGACGTAAAATATATTTTTTCTAAATACGACATAGATATGCCTAGATTCTGATCTTTTATGGGGTGTTTCAGTTGTTGGGATCGTAAATCGTAATGTTCGCGTAATACATAAAACGTAACCTAACAATTGCACGAACCACGGCGCGCTACAAATACTTCGGGAAAATGGCCCCCTACGTCATGGACTTGGCAACATAAAGAAGACGCTGACTCAGCATGCTTATGTCTATCTTCATGCCAGTAGCGTAGCAATATGACTATTATTTGGCAATTCTACAATGTAACGACAATGGCCTGCCGATGGACGTGAACTTCACAGTCTCTCCGATCTTCGTCATTTTGAACAAACAACACGCATACACTGTATGCGTCAGTGTTACGGTGTTTATGTAACGATGCTGTGTGTTTTCTAACATTTGGTAAATATTACTATCACGACTATCAACTACCAAGACATGTCGTCAGGTGACGGGCATTTTTGCTAGTAATAACTAATAATCAACATCCCGTAATGAGATTCTCAGTGATTAAAACGTAATTTAGGGGGCCTACAGTATATTTTTTAACGAAAACACTTTTATTATGTACAATGTTCCGAACACGCTCTACCAATGGTAAAAAGTGGCCGATTAATGTTGGGTCTCTTGTTCGTTTCCATGAGAATCATTTTCACAAATGAAAATATACAGTTTACTGAACATTCTTCAGGATACTTCGTTTTCAAATTCGAAACTTTCATTTTTCATATCCAAGAATCATGTTAAATTACCTGGTAGAGGCTTTCGTTGACGTGTCACGTCGACTTCATCAGTACCTATGACGCTGAATGACGTCATCGTACACGTGAGGCAGTTCGTAATTGCCCTCGTCTCTATTGATGGGTGTTTGGGTTTTTCTGATCCAGATGGCTTCCTTGATTTGCCGAAAGTTTCGAATTTGAAAATATACAGTATTGTTAAAATGGCTGCCATCTTGAAAATATAACAGCCATCTTGGATGTTCACATATATTTAGAATGCGACTTTAAATTGGCCAGCTTGGTTTTTTTTTAAATTATATTCCCCATAAATATTTGACAAATGTTCGGTCATTCTGAAACAATGGCCGCCATCTTAGATTGTCAAATGGCTGGTCGACTGGATTTGAAGAATATCTCAGTGATTAAAACGTAATGTAGGGGGCCTATATATTTTAACGAAAACACTTTTATTATGTACAATGTTCCGAACACGCTTTACCAATGGTAAAAGTGACAGATTAACGTTGGGTCTCTTGTTCGTTTCCATGAGAATCATTTTCACAAATGAAAATATACAGTATTGTTAAAATGGCTGCCATCTTGAAAATATAACAGCCATCTTGGATGTTCACATATATTTAGAATGCGACTTTAAATTGGCCAGCTTGACATTTTTTTAAATTATATTCCCCAAAAATATTTGAAAAATGTTCGGTCATTTTGAAACTATGGCCGCCATCTTGGATTGTCAAATGGCTGGTCGACTGGATTTGAAGAACATCCCAGTGGGAATATCCATGCCAAGTTTAATGTTTGTGTCAGCATTTGTACGACACTTCTTCTAATCTGCGCTACTACTGTGGTTGTTGCCCGCTAAGCCTTTTATGGTGACCTTTTTATAATTTGTGGAGAACAAATGTTTGACCAAAAAAACTGTTGCGTATACTTTGTTTTAGTGCTACCGTCTTCTAACCGAGCGTCAAGAACTGCATGCTGTTCCATCTGGCTATCAGTCGAGTTTTATTTTTGAGCCCTGTTGCTAGATCGCAGTGGGCGATTTGACCAAAACGTTGCGTTATGTTCCATGTTATTCCATAATGGTACATCAACGAAACAAGATGGCGATTAGGCGGGAGCATAGTCGAATTTGTTGATTGTCATATTGCACGAAATCGTGGGATACAGATCAGATAAGAATGACTACCATGTCTACTCTAAGCATAAACGACTTATACTGGTTGTAAATGAATAGTTAACCAAATATGCTGTTTTGCAAAAAACGGTTGAAACAACTTATGACTGCTCAATGCGCTTTACACTTTACGCCCTAGCAGACCTATTCGATCGAACACCATATCGACAACTCTGGGAAACATTCAGCCACGCTGCGATTGATGCGCGAAGACTATTCCTAAACAAATATCCTCGACTGTCTATAGCCAGGTACTCATTCATACAGCAGAATGAACTGAAGCAACGTAAAGTGAACGAACTTGCTCAAGGTTCGAAACCGCTGGACAGGATTCGATCCCGTGTGTTATCGGTACAGAGTCAGAAGCTTTAGTCACTGCACCCCACCGCTCCACAGTATTAATATTATAAATAAATAGCCATTATTTAATCAATACAATGCAAAGAAACTTATAGACAAGTTGTTTCACGTGACTACTTACAATTTCTTCAAAGAAAAAATTAATCACAAACCATCATTGTCTCACAAATTGGTCACGGAGTCTCTGAATAGCCTCATTCTGCGATGAGACGTAAAGCGTTGGTAACTCAAGCTCACTGGACCGTTCGTTAACTATCCTGTGATTAATATAAAAGTAATAGCGTGTATATTTGCTAAAAGTGAAATATGAAGTATGTTTCTATCACCTCCATCGATTTGTTTACGATTTGTGAAGCCGTAGTGCTGTTAACTTATGCACTTGATACTAATAACATCTCAACAACCTGTTTATATATATATATATATATAAATCACATATATATATATATATATATATAAATCACATATATATATATATATATATATATATATATATATATATATATATATATATATATATATACTTATATAAACCTCCGAAAACAATATTCTCAAACTGTTTGTTTTTGGTTCAAAGAATTATTCATATCACAATATCTCTAGTTATACTAGCAGTTCTGATTTCAAAATAAGACGGACTATCTACTTAGTATTGAAATATGGGGTCATTTGAACAAATGGAGGGATTAAGTTAACCGCGTGACGCAAGGTCTAAGCCGTATGGGAGAAAACTTTGATATACATACTACGTTACGCTAGCTCGATTATAGTTAGATTACACGTGTTTCCTAAGATGTCAATGTCAAGGATAATGATTGTGCTGTGAATCACTGAGATTTATATATATATATATATATACATATATATATATATATATACATATACATATATGTATATATATACATATATATATATATATATATATATATATATATATATATATATATATATATATATATATATATATATGGTCGATTCTCACGGAACCTGGACATATTTGCTTTATTTCATTAAAACACAATTCAGATGATATGCACAATTAATATGCCATATGATGTACAATAATTGCGAGCAAAAAATATGTAAAACAAAATGTTGCGCTAGCGTGAATGACTAATTTTTGAGAATTATTTTCGTGTAAATGCTATTTCTCCGATACCACGCAAAACGCAACTTTCCGTGTGCATTAACGGAGAAAGATGCAAGCTTTATTCCAATATTAAATATTATATGCTTATAATAGATTACTTAATTTATGACTAATCACAGTCAAATTTTGCCGCGATCACTTTTCTCAGAAAAAAACATGAAAATTGTCAGAAAATGCGATATCACGCGAAAGCCTTTTAATGGCAAATAAGTGAGTCACATATATACATTAGTAATATAGATTTGACATACATATTGCTCTTAGGTTGGTTTACACGTGATCAAAAAGAACAAACCACAAACCTGGATGAGATACACCGACTTAACTTGCCAATCGATACCCGCGAATACGATACCACGCGAAACGCTGTTTATCTGGACATGAAATTACATACTAATGTTACCTAACAATAAACACCGAGCTTCAGATCGACATGCAAGGCCACTAAAACTGTGACATCACTGGGATTTATATATACGTTTAATATTGTTGAGACATTATTCGTGAAACATGTTTTTTCAGTAATAATTTTCAGGTTGTGCTGTAGATATCGTATGATAATGATTTTAACAAAAGTGCGATTAATTTATTGTGGAAATTTATGTTAAATTGGTACGCATGATTGGTGCATAACTTAGCGCATGTCCATGTTGTGTTGTGTAGAATATACAGTCTTAATTATGTGTTTCGCGTGATAACGTTGGCTATGTGTCCTGCGTGGTATCACCGGTCTCTCATAATATTCCTGTAGACATTTGTTAACATAGCTTAAGCAGTACTGTGTAATAGTATAATGAGGATAACACAATACTATTCTTTGGAAACGTAGTTTTCACTAAAACAACATATCAAGTTTTTAGTTCGTTATACCTTGACATTTAACCCACTAGTAAGTTTCGCTGTTATGATTTTGTTGTCGCGCATTTACTATACATTAAGTTGTGTTTTTCATAAAACATAACGCACTGACCTTCTCATTAATGCATGTCACCATACATTGTAGATTTATAGCAACATGTATTGTCTAAGCATTCATGCAGTATCTATGCATTTCGCGGGGTATCAATTATTTTACAAACCACGCATGCTTGCTTTGTATTGTTAATAATGCCAAGCATCGAGGTGAACTCTGCGATGGATTTGTTCTAACAAGAATTAACTGACGACGTGCGTACCTTGGTGAACACTCAAGGCAATGGCTGGAAGCGGACGATGGAAAAGGCCGTGCGAAGGTGTGTGCTGTGCTATAAAGGGTTAGAGGAAACTGCGGTGAAGAAAGCTGTCGTATTGTGAGCCAGAAAACCAACCTTTTACAACCGCTTCGTTACAAAGGAAAACACCATGTGCCATCCTCAATGTGCCATCATGACTGCTCACAATATGGTTCCAACTTGAGGCCAAATGTACAAGCGAAACAGATCTTGTTTGTCTGGATGTTGCGACACAAAATACGTCCCCGGGCAGGACAGCAACACACATCATAATGTTGGGGAAAGAGGGATATAAAGAATTTGAAATGTTATACCAAGTAACATCACAAACCTCTGTCGGCAGTGTGTACGACAGTCTAGCCAAGGACAAAACAATTCTGGAAGATGGTGATATATATTTAACAATAACTGTTGTTACTCTAGAAGTGCCAGCTGTGTTACATTTATAACGTTTGTACCAAATTTATGT
>OZ023213.1:29127865-29212865 GCA_963995525.1 Escarpia spicata
ACAGCTTTTTTATTTGTCTTGCTCTTCGTGATGGCATCGCAGCATTGGAGCTCGCTGGATATTGTGATGTTGTAGTCAACAACCCCTTCACCTCTATGCATTTTGAATTTTGGTCAGGTGTTCATAGTCGGGCATCATTGGAAATGGTTCCATTGAATTCCTGATAGGACAAAACATAGGGATCGACAAAAAAATCGTGTCTGTAGCATCAACCAATCAAACGTTATGCTCGATTTTGGCTATTTTCGGTTAAAATGGCGGCCATTTTGAATTTTTGTCATATGAACGTAGTCAGCCATCATTGGAAATATGAATTCCTCATTTCCCAAAACATGTGTATATACATCAAAATCATGTTCCTAGCATGTTCCACTGCAAAGGATTTGTCTGGCTCCCAGAAATTGCCCAAGGATGGCGCATTGCCATCCCGCTGATTTAAGTTGAGGGACCCATAACCTACATGATTCATCAAAAAAAACTTATACGACCAACCATTTCCAAGTTTCAAAAATGGCAACTCAACTAATGTGTGTGTGCGTTCGTGCGTGCCATACACAAAACATGTTTCTAGGATACACCTCACACATTACTCCTCAGCATTACTTCACGGCGTTTCAAAACCGGACATTCAATTGTATAAAGGGCATAGGCATACACGCACGCACGCACGTACGTACACACTGTATGCGCTCAGTTGTGGTGGGACGTGTTATTTTTAATCGCAGCCACTCCTTCTGCTCTCACAAAACGAAGTGGCTAGAGGCGAATGAAATTATTCCGCTAAGCACTATATCTGCCCGCTGTATGGGTCGTTGAGTCGCGGGGAAATGTAAATTAACATCAATTAGAATAAGCTATTGGGCATATTATCAATCGTCTGTGGGTGCCAGAACAACAAAGCATATGTGCTAGTAGTATTAGGGCCCATCCTAATACGCCGCCGGTTGGGTGGCTATGGCCTCGTGGTGAAATTCTAAGATGCAGCCTGTCATGGTGGTCACGTGACCTACCCACTGGCGGAAAAAAGTGGATGTAGTGCCACCTGGCGGAATGATAAGGAGTTTGGGACTCCTGCGGGAAGTTGGGAGGGTATGCAATGGTTATTAGGGAGTAATTAGGGGTAATGAGGTATTCGCTTAGAGAGGTGTGTGTATGAATGCACGTGTATGAAAGAACGAACGAAATACGAGAGTATACGAGTGCACACGAATTTTATTTACTAAAGATACAAGCGTGTAGGCATAGATGTTGGCATAGTAGAGCAGAGGCTAAGTTCAAGGATGCAGAATCAGACTATTTAGGACGGTTAATTGTAACCCCGGAAATGCTAGATATGAAAATTATGGCTATGAAAGATATTAAATCAACTGGATAGGATGGAATTCCGCCAAAATTACTTTTGGAAATAGTAAAACAAATTAGCAGACTACTTGCAACAGTTTTCAAATTGTCATTAGAAGGGGGAGTTGACAGAAGACAACGGGTAGTAATTGATAAGGAAGCTTCATACTGGAAATCAGTTTTGATTGGGGTACCACAGGGATCAATACTGGGACCTATATTATTCTTAATATATATCAACGATTTGGACGATTGTGTAACAAGTAAGGTATTGTAATCGGATGATACAACATTTTAAAGAAGGATTAAAAGTGATGGAGATAGACAGCAGTTACAAGATGATCTTGAAAAGTTAATAAAATGGTCGTAAAAATGGCAAATGTTGTTCAAGTTTTGGGAAATGTAAATGCCTCCACACAGGACATGGGAACGAAGATGTACAATATTCAAATGGGAGGTAATGTACTAAGTACTACTGTAAAAGAAAAGGACTTAGGGTTAACCATTAGAGCTGACATGAAGATTTCAGAACTTAAAAGGGAAATCAAATTCTTGGATTAATTAGGCGAACCATAACGTATAAGGAAAAAGAGCTAATACTACCGCTGTACAAAACAACAGATAGGCCTCATTTAGAATATTGTATTCAAGCATGGAGGCCATATCGCAGGAAGGACATAAATATGATAGAAAGAGCACAGAGGAGAGCAACTAAAATGATACCAAAACTGAGGGATCTTAGTTACGAAATACGCCTAAACGAATGTGGTATAACAACATAGAGAGCAGGAGATTGAGAGGAAATCAGATAGAAGTGTTTAAAATATTGAATGGTTATGAAAATATTGATAAAAATATTATTTTTATTTTCTCTGTTAGGAAAGACAGAAGGACCAGAGGACATGAAGTTACATTAGTAAAGGAGCAGTGTAAGTTAGATGTAAGAAAGTACTCATTCTCACAAAGGACTGTAAATGAATGGAACAGATTACCTCCTGATTGTGTTGGTGCTAGTAGCGTGAATATATTTAAAACTAATATCGACAAATACCTTGAAAGGGCGGGATACACTTAGATAAAAAGTATTTGACTCTCGATAAGCCAAAGGCTTCCTTGTCCATCTGCCTCTATAGTTAATCTTGATAAATCTTGTTAAATATTCATGCGTGAAACCGTGTTTTATTAACTGAAGACAAGTGAATGATGTGAATTGATTTGCGGGTTATTTTACAACCACGCCAGCGCTCATGAGCTTACGGGTCATTACGATCGCACCAGTGGCTTGTAGGTTGGTATGATTTATAGGTGACTGAACACCGCGGCAGAGGTCGTGAGCTTACGGGTTTCTGACCACCGCGCCATAGGCTCGAACGATAATGATGACGATGCTACCTGCCTGTGAATGAAACACGGTACATGCATGATATGTCAACCATGCCGTCGGTCCTGTGATGACCTAGTTAGCGAAAGCGAAACAGCAGTAAACACAGTGCCGAAACACACATCTTATCTCAAATGTTTAAGCCAATCAAATACACGACAATTGTTTGCTACCAGATCAGTGCCGAAACCGTTCACGAAATCCTTCAGCAGAAATCCGCGTTAGCGAAACATGAGATAAGCAACACAGTATTGTCCACAAACGTTAGACACAGGACTCTGAAGTCTCTTGGAATTATTAGTCCATTCTACACAATTATTCATGAATCGGCGGAACTCGAAGTGCCGCCAAGCCGTACGAGCAAAAGTATTTCCATCACCTTTGCCATCCAGGTACAGCGCTATCCAATGTTCGCCCGGTTTCTTGGTGTCGAAGGCGGCCGGGAAAGCGTCTATCGTTATCTTGAGTAGTCTGTTTTTAGGTACGATCGCACGAACGATGGCCTCGGCGTGTGGATCCAGGGCGAGTTGGCTGTCGATCTGCAGGGTCACCATCAGAAGTCGTAGATGGCGTTGCGACTCTTGTCTTTCTCCAGCACGGTCTCGAACTTGGCGTAGGTGACGACGTTCACAGTGGTCGTCAGTGCATCGCGGAAATGATCGATGAGCAGGTTGACATTTTGTACTATATGGAAGCAGCCGTCGTCGGTGGGATCGTTGGGGTAAGATCCAAGCCGAAGATGGTGTAGCCGTGTTGGAAGTCGGACAAGTCGTTCCCTTCGTCCTGCCACACCTTACCTGTCGATGTGAACAGGTTGTGGTAGCACCTGACGAAGAGTTCGTCGTCGAAATTAGGCTGGAAAGGTTAGGAGGGTATCTGACTTCCGTCCACGTACACGGCGAAGAAGTTGATGTGATTGTTTTTGGCGTGGCACGGATGTTTGGCGTAGGTTCCGTTGTAGGCGTCGTTATCTATGCAGCACAGCACGAGACGTTTTGGAAGAGTGCAAAGGAAGAGATTCTCGTGCGTGTGCGAAAGGGTTCTCGTGGGAATGGAGTAGAACTTTTCGAGGGCTTTGATGCTTGTCATCTACACGCCCGGATTCAGTGTGGCCTTCTTGACAAACAATGTGGCCTTGACGATCTTCATCTTGTAGTCGGGGTTGGCTCTGCCAGCCAAGAGCGCGAACGTATCTTTGCTGCGCACCATACGTATCTTGACCTCTACGCCGTTGATGAGGAATTTTTCCTGGAGGAACAGGTCCACGTGGAGACGACCCATCATGTCGACCACGCGACTCCGAACGATCTTGTCGCGTCTAGTCACGAACCCAGCGTTGGCTGCATCTCCGGCGGTTATTTCGAAGGCTTCCATACGAATGCCAGTGTCCTTGTGCCATATCTGACTCGTCAGTTGCGTTTCCTTGCATCGTCCCAGTAACTCAGCAGCGTCTCTATGTTGGCGCGGTACGGGTACGTGTTGGTCGAGGGGGTCACCAGCGCCCCGTTCAGGTAGACGTCGACCTGACTGAACAGCGAATGGAGCCAGTTATTCACAGGATCGACGGCATCGGCAACGTCGTGGTCGACTCCGTCGGCACGGGTTACCTTCGTCTGTGCGAAATCCAGGCAATTGTCTCCCGATCCGGGTATGACAAATTATATCGGTCCGCCCGAGTCGAGCGAGGACATGGATTGATGTTGTACCGTATGACTATCGATGATGCTGGTCTGAGTCGGAGGCACGTTAAATATATCGAGCTCGCTCTTGAGTCCCTCACACGATTGTTTGTGTACAAAAGCCATCTTCGAATATGTCGGACTCACGTTCCCGCGACGTGCGTGTCTTCGTTTGTCTCCCTGTAGTATTGACTCGTTTCGTGACGGGTGCGCGTGTTATACGTTTGCGCGGTTGCACACCAGGGGTCAAGAGGTCGCTCAACATGTCCATACAGGCAGCGGTGACGCGACGTTTGTCGGCCGTTTTGATGTTCTGTCCCGACATGACGTCATCGGCTATGCGTGCGCCGGTCGTCAACGTTCTCTTTCCCAACGCCACGGCACCTCTCTTGACGCTACGCAGTAGTCCTCCAAAAAAACTTCCTAGTCCGTGTCCTCGTTGGTATCGGGCACCTACGAAATAGGGAAGCGCGCCTTCCGCATGACGAATGTTGTAGTCGTTGTTATTCATCTTTAGAACAGTGTCGTCCGTCGCCGTCGACAAGGAAGTGTCACCGTCACCTTACGGACCTCGAATGGCGCACGACGTCCGGTGTTGTCTGTTATATCGATCTATATCGTCCCAAACTCTTTTTTCACAAGAAAGGGACGTATTGGACGTTATCGAAACTCTTGGACATGATGGACCCGTTCCGTCCGATAACCGCCACGCTTCGCAACAACAGTGCGAGACTATCGACGACGACACGTGACTCCACGACGTCCGTGTAGACGTACATGGTGGTGAATCGTTGATGCATGTCCACCAGCGGCCTCCTTTTCGAAGGCGTACTCACCAACACTGTCTGGTGTTTTGGATTCGGCGGAGGTGGTCAACGTCGGTTTGATGTTGTTTCCACGCATGGGTGAGGGGACGTAGGTGTGTCGGTGCTGGTGATCTCCGTCGTATGAAAACCTAGTATGGTTTCCATGACGTTCCCTAGGGGTATGCTAAATTCCGTTGTGGGTGTCATGTGCACGGTCATCTTGTGAGAGATATCGCTGTAGCTCAGTTTCGCCTTGACCCTATCCGTCGACATGTTCAACAGTGCTATATTGATGGTGTGCAACAATTGGGTCACGTTGTAGTAATACCCATGCTCGATTTTGGCAGACGGAGTGAATCCTGGACTATCGGTCTCGTAGAGTTGGAACGTGGTAACCTCCTCACTAACGTTGTAACAAGTGTGCGGGTAGCGGAACTCTACAATACCGCATTTCCACTCGCCGCTACCAAACAGCACAACACGACGAGACACGTCCTTGATGTAATGCGACGCGGTGTTGTCGGGGTGCCTTTTTACGGAAGCATTGCTGGACAACATCAGATACAAATCACTCGTCGTCATGTTTCAACGTTAAATTGTGTAACAGGTAAACCAACGAACTGCTCAACATGGCCGTCCACAGTGTCGGACTCCCGTGATCGATCTACAGTTTGTAGATGCTGACCACAATGACCGTGTACAGGACGACGACTTGACACAGAAACACGATCTCCTCTTTGGTACACGTGGAGCCGAATAAGTTCCTCGGAGTACTATGGATCTGTGGCGGAGCGTCGATTTCGTCGCTATAGGTAATGTCGTCTCTTCCGTCATGGGTGGTCAAATGAACGCTTGTCGGAATCGTGACTAGTCTTTGTAGCCGACGAGGCTTTAGGCATTGGTCCAGCTTTTGAATTTGGAAGGATATCCGAACTCTCTTCACCAACACCTCCCTTCGTCTGTCCACCTGCCGAAGGTCCACGATCGATTCAACGTGGTACAGTTGACAGGTCCGGTTCGTAGAAGGTTCCGTCCAGTATCTCGCCGATAAAGCCCGTCAATCGATAAACGGGCGTATCGTACCGATGTACATCGCGTATCGCGAACAATTCCTAGATTCAATTCATCATGTAGCCTTTGTCAAACCGTCTCTTGACCTTGCTGATACGCACGCGATCCGCTACTTGGTACTTGGGCACGACCTTGCCGTCCGCCGTCCGCCGTCCGCCGTACATGCGCTACCACACCTCTTCCTGATTCGACGCAATCACATGCGTCGGATGCATACCGACGCTGCGGTGGGGGGTGTCGTTGTACGAGCGAACCAGGTCCTGAAGGATATCAATGAAACGCCACGTCTCGTGTTTCGCCAGGTGTCGCCCGTCCTCTTTGTAGGTGGAGAAGTGATGGATGCCGTACTTTTCCAATACACCTCTAACGCCACGGTTCAGGATGTCCAGTCCTTTATCGGTCTGAAACGTCAGCGGTCGATCACCGTCGGTGAATAGACCGTCCAGCGCCGTCACCATCGACGTCGCCGACTCGTTCTTCAGCGGAACACATCGGGCGACTTTTGAGAAGACGTCGATCACCGTGAGTAGGAACGTCGTACCGTCATTGTCTCTTTTCAGACTGGACACATCGACGAGATGTGCATACTACCTTTGGAAACGAACTCTCACCGGTTTGTGTAGAGAATAGGCGTTCTGCTCGGATAGCAACTGTTCGACGACTTTCCACTGTACACAATCGATAGGTCGAAAGGTGGCGCGGCGCAAAGACTCGATTACCCCGTAAATTCTCACCTTGACCGGGTCGAAGTAGACTCCCTGCAGCTGTTTGCGATGGCGGATAATGAATCAGATTGTCGATGGTAATCCCATCCACGATGTGAAGTCTGGCGTAAGTGATAGCGGCGAAGAGACAACGTCAACTGTCCCGTGGATCTAACATTATGCCGGCGATTCATAATGGTCCACCTCCTTTAAAGACTCTCCCATTCCGGTGACTCCCCCTTGCATCCGGTGATATGGGTACGTCGGACGGATCCATTCGTCAACGCCCGAAGGTGTCCACTGTAGCGTTCGTCCTGCCCTACCGAGCGATCGTATGGCGGCCGCCGCCACTGCACTCTTCTTTTATGCCTGTTGAATGCGTAATTTACTGGCCTCGTTGTCCACCAACTGCATGGGTAGATTGTTGTTGCCGATTTGTCGCGCAAACAACTGCCATCCCGTCGGATCGCACTGGCAAGGCGTATTTGACGCGGCTCTTGTACATCTCGATTTCGTACACATCGCCGGTGACGACGTCGCGCTGTCGGAAGCGACGATCGTTGATCATGATCGACGCCCTCTTCTACGCACAGTAGGTGATGCCACGGTGCCTGTCGACAGTAATTATACATTTACCATACGAAGAATTCACCATCAATTTATTGGTGTCCGCGACCATGGCCTTGTCGGAGTGGACGTCTTCCTCGCGACGTGTGGCGGACACAGCCTCGCCGAATGGACGGAAACAGTCGACCGGTGTATACTCGAAGACCACGTAGATGTGGGTCACCTCGAGTCAGTGCTCGAGGTACCATCGCAAGAGAGGTATGGCGATCAAGATCATATCTCCACGATAACGTCCGACGAGCATACGGCGCGGGGTTGTCATGATATTCTTCGGCGTATCGACGCATGAACGGACTTAGGTCATCGCCGGTCATGTGAATCTGCAACTCGGCAAAATGTGCGCGCAATTCCTCCGGTACACTGAATCAGTGCGAACATGGTGCCATTGCGTACGCCTGTCAGGAACTGTTATGACGTCATCTTCCATCGCACGTGTCGACGGCGAGGAAAAGTGGCGTCCAATAAAAGCTTCACGCACGCTTCGGACCTCGACTCTTTCCACTCACATTCCCACAGCTCGACGACCTTGACAAAGTGTCAAAGGTAGGCAGTGTTCTTTCGCGTTTCGGCGAAGATTTGAGCCATGGGTTTTCCGTTGACCTCGTTTACCTCTCGTCGTGTAAACGGACATCCGTGGTAGTAGCATCTGTGAAACTGATAGGCAGTCTTTGATTCGTTGCACCGACCGTCCACCGGCACCTTGCCGATTCTCTTCTATCGCACGTTGGACTGATGACGTATGTCGTAACCGGGACGTTCGGACTCCCACGTCAGCCATTCCGCAGCCATCTGTCTGGTCGGTTCTTCCGCTTCGGGGGGAACTCTTTCTCCTCCCGTCGTCGCGTGTTCCATCCCGTCGTCTTGCAATAGGGACCAGCGGTATAGAGCATTCGCGTAATAGCCAACTATGGACTGACAAATTCGAGCTGCTTCTCCGTAGTCGTTCCGTCGTATATTCGCGACCCCTTTCTCGTGATGTTTGGTGAAGATGAGTGAAGCTCCTACGACGATGTTATTTCTGACCAGCTGATGGAGATCCTTGTTTGTCTCGTTGAAGAGCGTACAGAAGGTCTTCTCCGGGACATAGTTGAACAGGTAGATCAAGGCCAAACCTGGTATGCTTATGCCTTATTTAAACATGTAGATACCGCGATACCACACAATGTTTTTCGATGGCCTCCAAGAACGGTACGACGTGCCTGTTTTTGTACCAGACGAAAAAGTTCCGCAATGTCTTCATGTCGTCTGGCCACACATCTAGACACCGGTTTTAGTCTTTGTCGGATATACCTTAGTTCTTCAGGCAATTGAAGAACGCCTCTTTCGGAGGCAGAGCGGTGTCGTCGAGTCTCTCCAAGCTGTCCATGTATTCGTATGCGAAATCATCTTTCGTGACCACGCATCCGTAGGCTTTCAAGTACTTATCATACGAGAACCCAGGTGCGATGTAATGAGTCATGTCGAGGTATTTCAGGTCATCCGACGATAGACTCATAAACGTGTTGTTCCGTTTAATCACAAAAATGCGCCGCCACTCTCGTTTACCGTGTCTTCTTCCTTCTCCGTCTCCCTCTCCTCTGTTTTTCTTTCGTGGACAGGAAGTAGGGTACGAGTAACTGTTTGACGACGTACTGATCGTACCTGCCCAAGTTGAATCAGATGACAGGCAAATGATGAATCCAACCGTTCAATTGACCCAAGAGCTATTTGTAGGGATTGGTCGGTTCCCGGTGTGACTCGTTGTCCTTCTGTGCACTAGCCTGTTGTTCGACTTCTCTTCCGCGAGTTGGGGAACACGTCCTCGTTATCAGCTTAGATGGCTTCGTAGGCGGAATAGCTCGTGGATTGAAGGATTACATAATGTCGGATAACAACTTGTTGTTATCACCATCCGTGACGACACATAGCATTTGTTCGAATCCGGGAACGTTATTCGCCAGAGCCTCACTCAGCCAGTGGACCTTGGCACTGTCCGATGGAAGCTGTGACGTATCGAATCAGGACTCGAAGTCGAATGTAGCACGATAGGGGTAGTAGCGCATCTACTCGGGTACACGAATGTTTTCGTCGTGCAAACGCTGGAACACTGTCGGAGACGGATGGTAGATGCCGCCGGCATAGATCTTCCGTATACCTCCCACACACGTGCGCTCGTGTCTATCCAGTTTGGGTACGTATTTCCATAACGAGACGCCACATTTCCTACATCGATAAGAGTGACAGTACATGTTCACGATTTGTATGTATGAAAAGTGTGTTTCGTGGAGATTGACATACAACGTGTCGGCATAGTGACACAATGAACGACAGATAAGTTCGGCAATCGCTAGCACGAGTATGTAGATGCACATGTTGGTCTCAAATGTGGTCTCAACGCGATAGAGATCGTCCATGGTCAACCCACCGAAAGTCTTTCCGGTGTTGACACTCTGTAATTACACCTGGATTGAACAGGTCCTCTGGTCACGTGGGTTCGGATAGCCGGTCAGTGGTCTCGAACGACGTCCCGAGCTCCCTAGTCAGAATGTCGGCGAAGGGGAGTCGTGGTGGAAGACGCATGGGATTGTCGTCGACGTTGCTAACACGTGATCGTTCTTCACGTCTCGCTCGCTTGGGTAAGGGCGGGTCGGTGGCCTCTTCACGTCTGCTACATATCGTCTTGATATGACGTATTCTCGTGCACATGTATCACAACGTTGCGTATCGCTTTTCTGTGATAGAACCCTGCCGCAATTTCCTCCTGATGTGACGTAACAAGGCATCTCATCTCGTAAAGTCTCTTGTACATGTCGGACAGCAGAGCGTAGTGCTTTTCGGTGTTTCGTCAATCGTGATGGTGGTTTGCTGTAGGCATGTTCGTCAACTTGTGATGACTGGATCGATGGTGATTAATGAGTCTCCTGTATGTGACGTTGTAAGTCGTTGTTAGTATCGAGGACGACCCCGCAGTGGCGATATGTGTGTTGCTTCATCGTATCTACAACTGAAGGTATCTTTGCACGTTTCTATATATCAAACACTCAGTGTCGTTACGGCTATGACAACACTCATGGATGTAGGCGAACGAACGTTTGGCTGGAGAGGACCGTGGCTACGTGTGTTGGGTGGGAGTGATATGTCAGCAGACTCAGGTAACACAGGTGGATGGATGTAAGCGTGCGTAAGTGTGCATGGAGAGGGCAATAGCTATATGTGACCTATGAACCGCTTACTATGCACTGACGGATGTGGATGGCATGTCAGCAGGATCAGGTAGACGTGTTATCTATGTGCAATGTGCAGTCTCATGTAGGTATGTGAACTTAGAGAGGTATACGTGCGTCTAAGGTACATGTACCTGCGTGCGTGCACATGTCGAAAGGACATATACCTGTGTGTACACACAGACAAAGAAATAGTGTGTGCGTGACAAAAGCATATGTACCTGCGTGTGCAAACAGACAGAGGAATAGTGCGTGCGTGCGTGTGACTAAAGGACGTGTACCTGTGTGTCCACCCAGACATACCGGAAAGTCACTATTCAATGTGAATGGTCAACGAACAATGCAGAACGCGATTACATGTACTTTTATATTCTGATATTAACAATTCCAATAATCAACTCATAACATATAATAATCACAATCAAATATACACTAATCAGCTAATTAAGTGCAGGATCTACCAATTCTTAATACCTGTGAGACAGATCGGAGCGCATCTCAGCCCAACTGACGTACGGCCGCGTTTCTCCTTCATGTCACCAGGCTTCAAGTCAGGCACAGTTCCTTAACTGCATATCAACATTTATGGCTCTGCGGAGTGCATCGACTAGTTAATTTATATGTTCATCACGAATAATATTTCACGCAACTTCGTGGCAGGTGTGTCGCTCGGTTTCTTCAAGGCGATATAGTAATTGCCGCCGCTTGCTCCGTGTCGTCTAACCAGGCGGACACACGTTCGAATGATGACTACAAACAGACATTCATACTTACGATTCCATTGTTCAGGACAGAGTAATGATCGTATCCCCCTTCGTTGTCTTTTTAATAGTCACCCTGACCTGGTTGCCCCGTAGAACGGCCAACGTCTGCCCGCGTTCGTCATCCGTTTTCAAGGACATATAGTCGGTTGCTAAAAAAAACGCCTACGGCCCGCTGGACTACACGGTCAAACTCCGTGGTCCAAAGCTGTTTGCCTTCACGATCGGCCAGAGGCATCCCCATAGCGTATTTGTATACAAGTCCCCCTTCTGTCGCCCATGAATCGGACAAGTTCTGACACTGTGGTGACCTTTCGCTTCAAGGGTAATTGTGCGGTTGCAGACGCTGGGTAACACACGTTCTTGGGAGACAGAGTGCATGTTACGAGAGTCAGTGAGCGATAAAATGCATAATTGCCATCATTGACTTCTTCGAAACGTCTCAGATTCATCTTGTCCTCGTGGCATGACGTGTCGTTAATGTTAACATACCAGTGTGCTTCGTGCACTTTCTAATAAAATCCCTCAACTGTATAAGAATAACGCTGAGTATATTTTACCCACTTTCCCACACCTCGAACTCATTCCCAAAATCCTTCCGCATTAGGAACATTTTCAACCAAACGTGCAAACGTCCCTGTATCCCTCAACCGTTTTCGAAGTTGAGAGTCACGGAATTTGACAGCTAAAATGGCATACATTATCTGTCGTCGTTGAGCTAGCCATACAGTTATTAATTCCGCTTTCCATTTTATTCGCTTACTGAGATGTTTCGCCTATAATGCATTACGTGCAGTCTGGATTTTTCTCGCTGTGCTAACATCGTCAAAATACATGGACTTCTTGAATTCATACGCTGCTTCCGCGTAACAGAAGTGTTCGCCCCATATGTGGATATCACACGTAAAGAAGTTTGACATGTAATATCCGGTACCTCTAAATGACGCGTCCATTTGTTGACCATGTGTTGCAACTGTCTAACGTTAGCACAGACCACTGGCCACTCACACACTTGTTATCTTCTCGATGTCTGGGCGACGCGGCATGTGACGGTGTTCTCTCGTCGGTAATTGTTGCCTGCTTCTGATAAGGCGCGCTCACACAGTTGTTATCTTCTCGATGTTTGGGCGAAGCAGCATGCCATGGGGTTCTCGGTTCTCGGTAGTTGACGCCTGTTTTCTGATAAGGCGCATCTTCCACATGTAACGAGACTCCTTTGTGATATCATGTGGTTACGTCGCGTACAATATTCCTTCCTTATCTGTCACCGTATGTTGCCCTTGCTTAAAAGATTTAAATTCTAGTTCATACAGACCGTTTTCAAAATTTTGATTTATGTTGCAAAGTGGCATAAGTGTTAATTAAACTTTGGTAAATTTTGAAATATGGTGTTTTGTTCATTCCTACTTATACGTAACAGAACATACGAATTCATCTTACACTCGTCCAGCACACATACGGTATGTCACTTACCCCTTGATTATCCGTGCAAATTGGCATCGGTGTTGATAGATAATTAAAACTGTGTAAACTTTGACGTATGATGTGTTGGTCATTCCTACTTACACGCGATAGGACATAGGAATTCATCCGCAGCCAGGAGGCTGGTCATGTGACCACAATGACAGACGCCATCTTAGAATTTCACCATGGGGCCAGCGCCACCCACGGTGGCGTATGAAATAGGACCATAATACTACTTATGCTGCATGGTGCCGGGCAGCATATTCTCATTTGTGGAGAATATCGCCCTGTTTGTAACGGAAAATATATTCTCGCGAATTTGCTAACTGTATATTTGTCCTTTAAAAATTTGTGTTTTCCGTTTTAGGATTTTCCTCTCAACATGTTTTTAAAAAGAAAATATCTCCTATAACACTCGGTTACTAGTAGATTGCCTTTTTACGGTGCAATTGGCCCATTTCGACATAAACTTTGATCCCTTTGAATCATTGAAAGTGTCTCTTCACGAGTTGCACTTGTTTAAAATACCCTGATTATTTGTTATGAGGCAGGATTTTTGGGGAAGTTGGTCTAAACTCAAAGTGAAAGTGGTGGAGGAAATTCCCACACTCTAATAACAGTGATATCAGCTGGACGTCACATAGAATGCAGATTTCCTGTTAAAATTAATGAGATCATATTAGCCATGCGAAAATCTAGTCACATTAGGCATCATTAACCTAAATATTATGTAGAGAGTCTACCTTTTCCTGAAATGACATTGTAATGTACATCGCATTTTTAGATTATTATTTCACACATCTCGCTACCCATCTGCTGTGTACAAGTCCAAACTGGATGGAACGGAACTCGTTGGGATTGTGACAACAAATCTGACCGTACCGTGGGGATTAGCATTAGATTACCGCAACAAACGTCTCTTCTGGGCTAATTATGGTAAGTGTACATTTGTATCGTCCCTATTTATTTTTTATTCTAGAAAAATTAGTAGTGTATGTTACAGTGCATTTCGAATTACGAATTCAAAGTTTTATCAAATCACATGGTTAGTATGCACACGTAACATAAATTAGTTTAAGAAAATGTAGGTCTACCGACAGCACAGTGAAAAAGCTGGACATATTTTAAATATTACATCAGGTGTAGACAACACAGTTCTGCTGTAGTTCCAAATGGACGCGTATTGCTTGGGTGCGCGTCTATTAACACTTCATAAGACATAAGTGGCATAAGCTATCGGCGGTGGACGAACGCACACATTGAATAGGCACGTGAAATCTTGAGATAAGGAACGCTCAACAAAGACCAATTCGACACGTCTACCAAAAAAGTCCGGTGCATGATCGGCAGAAGACGGAACGTGACAAGGATGCTCGACTCAAGACGCTAGAAACGGCAGTTTGATCGTTCGCGTTTTTATAACTTTAGACAATCGTGTTATTGCTGATGGGGAATTCCCACACGAATGAAAGACGGCACTTGTAGTGCTCCTGCTTAAAATAGTAGGATTGGATCCTATTTTAAAAGACCATCGCCCTATTAAACTATTGGAGATTGAGCTTTCAAAGTTGCTGCACCAAAATTGTGGAACTCCCTACCAAAAGATGTGTGCAGCTGTAACAATGTCTGTGTTTTTTTAAGAGCAAACTGAACACTAACTATTATAACATACAATACAAGAAAGTTATTAATTTTATTAATTTAAATAGTTTTTAACATTTTGTATACGTATTTCAACTATGTCGGATGTTTCTACGTAACTTATTAATTTTAATCATTTAAATAGTTGTACCTTTTCATCTAAGTGTGTGTACTATGTCGGAAGTTTGTACTGTTCTTACTTTCTACTGTGCCATTTGTTGTACTTACAGTACTATATAATATGATGTCATTTATATGTATTTACAATTAACGCCAGGTCGATTATTTGAGCGATAATGGCACATGTCTAGAATATTGGTCCACCTTGATTTTGAAGAAATAATTACATTTCTGCCAAAATGTGAAACCTCCCTGCGCTATTTCCATCATTCCACGTCATCCCAGGCATATGTAAGTTATAAAATATTACGTACATTTGAGGCCTAAATTGCGTCAACATTCGCCACCATCGCTCATTTTAAGCGCCCGGCGCGATAACGCACAACGCAGACTGGCGCAAATTTAACCGATTTTAGCCTTCAATCGGACTCTAAATCGAGAGAACCCGCGTTCGAACCCTGTGCTGCCAAACCCTGCGAAAGTTCGTTCACTCTACGTTGCTGTAGTTCACTCATATATTTGAATTAATACCTGGTTATAGACAGTGGTAGATATTTGTGTACGAATATCTTCGCATATTAAATGCAGCGTGGCTGTATGCTCCCAGAGAAGTCGATATGGTGTTCGATTGAACAGATCTGCCAGGAGGTAAAGTGTATAGCGCTATATAGCTATATATATATATATATATATATATATATATATATATATATATATATATATATATATATATATATATAATATATATACATATATATAATATATACATACGTATATATATAATATATATATATATATAATATATATAATATATAATATATATATATATATATAATATATATATATATATATAATACGATAAGTTGAGTGAATAGGTTCATCAGACTTGGTGGTTCAAATCAGTGATATTTTTTGTTATTTCACAGTCGGATTACCTTTTGTTCTTCTTCAGACGACTACCTCTAGATGGTAGCTATAAGGTAAGTTTATATATATATAAAGGGTAAAGCGGTTTGTGCAGTTTTGAGGACTGGATGCTGCACTATATACGAACTTACCTATCTATCTATATATATATATATATATATATATATATACATACATTAATTTATGCATGTTGTGTACATTATTTTTTGTAGACAGTAGGCGTGTCGAAAGCGCGGACTATGACGGACAAAACCGCAGAACTATCTACGAAACATTAGGAAAACCCCGCTACATCGACTTATTTCCAGACGTTGCGTACACTACAATATTCTGGACACAATTTACAGAAAGGTACTGTATGTACAACTATGTGCACAGTTTTTTAATTTCATTACAATGAGATGGCTGGTACATTTACAGGATCAGAGAACTTAATTCGGCGTAACCTCATATTTTACACAAATATGCCCCATGTGTGGAATTGTGGCAGATTTGAATATAGATCATTTTTCCAACTCATTCACAACGGAGATAATGTATTGGTGTAATATGCTGAACGCATGTCATATAATGTATACGATTTCTGAACATCACCTCCCACTGTGCTTTGTAATTACTCCGCTATATACGTGTATTTACGTGTATATAAGTGTATTTCATAGTGTTTGCTTTTGTTTGCGTGTACTTTCGTGAATATCCTGGTATGTATATAGCTAAATGCATTTGTTGAAATTATAATTATGAAATTGCGTTTCTGTTTTAGTGTAATGTGGGGAAAAGGTGATGGGAAAATCAATAATGTTTTTCAATTTGGAGAAGTAGAAATCGAAGACAGAACCAAGAGGGGCATTGCGCTATTCCAAGAAAATTGTCAAACATCAGGTACGAATAAGCAAACTCACACCTGAAATACCTGACAAAAGCAGTTCAATCTTGACTGATTTTGGCGTCATTGGCGCATCGTAATAAGTTGTTCACACGCTAACGTTCATTCAGCTGTGATCGTTTGACGGGCATATGCATTGGAACTTAGTACCACGTTCAGACGGACATTAACAAGTGTACCATACCGGCAAACAAAGAGATGATGGAACGCCAAAAACTCCTCACCGTAGTCCATGTCATTCATATATACCGGTGTGATATGAAATGGAGCATTTGCTATTGGCAGCGCCCTTCAATAGATAGTGCCAACTGGCGTAGTAGCACAACTAATCGAAAGCACTTCGTGCTGAAGGTCAGAAATGTTCCATGTTATATTTATTCCACATTACTAGTTTATCTTAGACAATTCAAAGATAATGACTATGTTCTCTGTTAGCACAGTCTATTGAGCCATGTCCATTTCCTCAGCTGTTCTTCACATCCTCTGCCGGCTTCTCTTTCTCCTGCCCAACACATGGCCGTCTATACCATATCATCTTCCGGCATCTTATTGTCGACAGGTCGTCTTCGTATTGTCCGATGGTTTGGCTTATTTATTATGTTACAGCTACAGACTGTGCAGTCTTCTATATTGTCCGTTTATGAGATGTACAAGTGGCTACGCTTCCATATCAACTCCATAGTGTTTATTCTCCTTTTAGGTTCCGCTTTCAGGACCCCGTCTCGCAAGCACAGAGAAGTGTCGATGCTATAAAAACGGGCTATATTTTTATTTTGTTTTCCGGGTGATACAACTGTAGACATATATAGTTTATAGTAATGACATATAAAGTTACGACAAGGATAACACTGCGTCGGCTCACATACGAGGTGTGGCGACAATGTTGATCTTTTACACTGATAGCAACAACACAAGAGGGTCGTCACTTAGAAGCGTCCCCATATTCAACCGTGTGCCCTTATGTTGCCATAAAACTCGTAAGACTCGTAATGGCCTCCGAAATCCCAATGCGTTTCCCGCAGAAAACCGCCGATATACGTATTCAATATACTCGGGTCAGGTTCTTACGTTTTTTATCTGCTACACTTTATTTTCCTGCCCCTTCTAATTGGCGACTGCGTTGCCCATAAGCGTCACTGGTGGGACAAGTGTCCGATCGATCTGAGTACCGAACGGTCGTTTGGAGGATCGAATCCTGGTGCCGTCCGATCGTTGGTTCGGTACCTGTATTGGCCGCCGTGTCGAAACTTGGGCAATTTTATTCACCCCACTGTGTATTCGGAAGAGGATAGACACTGTAAGCAGATGGTCGATTCTACCTGGAGTATACATGCACGGGGATGTAAAAGAAATGGAAAACCTGCCGTGGACTCACCGAGCTGGAATATCCGTCTCAAAAATTGTACACAATGGCGCCTGTCAGTTAGTAGTAGATATAGAAGATGAAGGAAGAGGAGGAGAAACGTGTGACGCCTCGAATGCCCAGAAATCGTCACCTGTCATTTCGTACATAACACTTCCAAACGTAAACAATCGTTCCGTTCATAATCGTGTGCGATTAGTAAATCATAACTGCACCTAGGCCTGAACTACTGTAGAACATATTACGTACGTGTAGAATAATGTCATATTCGTTGTTAATCTCTCTACAGAGGTTGCAGAACAGTGCGTACCACGACTGTCGGGTGATGAGGTTCATTTGTCGAGGACCCAGAACACGCTCCTGTTTGAGGCGAAGACTTGCAGTCGAATTAAGGTGCAGCTCCGGAATGCTCACATTCACATGGCCTATGAACTCGCCTTTGCGAGTTCCCTGAATGAAAACAACATCATCAGGATCGTGGCGACCAAGAACAATATCAGCAAGACGTCTCCATTCATGGAGGACTGCAGCAAGACAAGGCAATTCTGGGTGAAATGGGCGAATAATGTAATCTCTGGAGGCGTAGGATTCAATCCGGGATCGAAAGAGGTCATGCGATTGGCGGACAGAAACGAACGCTACGGGAAAGTCGTCACTGTAGCCAACTTGCTGACAGACCCAAACGATGACAACTCTATCTTCACGTTCTATCCAGGTACTTGGCTTTGGCTGATAATTATATAAAATAAATATATATGTATTTGAAGCCTGTAACGTAGGACTAGTTAATAAGCATATACGCGTATTCAGTGATATGTATGTAAAATCTAATAATGCTGCAATGTGTTAAAGAGCGGGACTTAATTTTAAAGGGAATAAAACATATCATGCTTGACTTCACATTATATTACACATGCTATCTATTTTCATGTCCACCAAGCCAAACAAAATCAAAAACAATTAATTGAATTATAAATTCCACATTTTATGTGGTGCATCCGGGCATTTTCGAATATGCATATTTTTGGCGCGCTTTTCGGGATGTCGAGATGTGACGTCACCTATGACCCATACTCGCATCAGGCCGACCCTTTCCATGCATTCAGATGATTACAAGGATGGCTTTCGGGTCGAAACGAGCGTCAAAATTAGTTATTGTGCGATATTCCGATGTAATACAAACACTAGTCATCATAGAGGAACACGCAGTTATCTTACGGTTCCACATGAATCTAATTTCATTCAAAACAATGAATGCGAATGGGCCTACAAGTCGACTAGGTTTCGCCGAGCTTGGGCTCGTTTTTAGAATAATTATATCGGATGCAACCAACGGGAGATAGTCTACACCGTTAAAAATACATAGCAAACATATATTGTATCCAGCTACATAAAAAACGTGTATAATTTCATAATATCACTAGAATATCGATGTATGAAGGAGGAGTTGTACAATGTATCATAACAACAAATATAATGTAATGAACACATAATGTATTAACTGTATATATATTGTACGGTAATATAGTGTAATTAGATATGTGAAAACAAATGGTGATCTGTCTGGATAAATACAATTTATAAACATCGTTATATATAATTACCATATTTTCATTTTTGTGGCGAATAAATAATTACTACTAAAATATTTACAAACAGTGCATAATAGTATACAAACTGATTTGGTTGATATTACTTGGTGAAAACATCAATAAAAAAGTGTTAAAAAATCAGTGGTTTGGTGTTGGGATTGAACCGGCGTCGTCCGATTGCAAAATAAAAGCCAAGGAACCAACGCCTTTACCAACTGAGCTAGCAAGACCGACAAAAATTCGCTGACTGATTGATATTGACGATGGCATCAGCAATATAATTATAGTGTTCATTATGAGGTTATTGTTTGTTCTTTTGTTATAGTATCATCTCAGCCTGTTTTGGACCCCCCGGCGGCGACTGAAAAGGCAGTCTGCCTTAACGACAACAACAATAAAACCTGCCTCGCCCTGGCACAGACAGATATGTATACATTCTCAGCGGTTACCAAGCTCTGGGCTCCACAACCGCATCTTAAATGTTTTCAGTCTGGACTCACCATCACGAGATGTGTGCCCGAAGCGATCAAGGCGTCTTTCAGCGTGATGATCACTGGTCGCCACCTCGTCTGTTCCAACTCCATCGTCCAAGTGTCGATCAGACAAACAAAATGGCCACAATGCGAAACTGCTGGATTCTACCGGAAGTGCAAACTGAGCGGAACCACTGGCTCTGGGAACGACGATCTGACCACGTGTGTCGCCAAATGTATCTGCTATGGAGACGACTGCAAACACGTGACTATTCACATCCCGAAGTTACAGGAACTTTGGGAAATATGCGAAATCAACATCAAATAAGCACCACAACTTCTTACCAAATCTTTAATTTGTTTGAACAAATAACTATTAATTGATTTAATTGTCACAGTTATTGCGGTCGCGTCTTATATCTAACCTAAAACGTCGGATATATTATTGTAATCTATATATTCCTAAGCTATCTTTGGAAAATTGTAAGTGCATCTCCCAATTGTTTCATTCGCCTCTTTTTGTGTTAAGTCAGCATGGAACATTGGATGTCCTTTCGTCATCATCTAAAACACCACCGATCTGACCTCTCTTATCCGCCATATCCTCGAATCAAACCGATTAAACTGGACACAAACTGGAAGTGAAAACCAATTACATACTCTCTAATCCTTTTGGTTTCGAGGCATTATTAGTGAAAGCGTATTTGTGTGTAGTATTATAATTAAGTTTAATACTATGCCCATATACTCATCCGCAATACTGAACAGTTTAAGAAATTGATACAATATTTATATCAGGCAAAGGTTAATCGGAACGTGTCTGTTTCGTACGTGACATATGCGATGTTTTCCTATTCATTGATCGGTATGTAAGATTGTCAGGACAAGTTGTTGCATTATTCATTTTTGATTCTTGGTTAAATTTCATCAACATGAATATAACGATTGTACATGTTCTGAATATGTTCAAACATGTACGCACGCGCGCGCGCGCGTATGTATGTGTGTGTATTTGCGTGTGTGTGTGTGCGTGCGTGTGTGCGTGTGTGCGTGTGTGTGTGCGTGTGTGCGTGTGTGCGTGTGTGTGTGCGTGTGTGCGTGTGTGCGTGTGTGCGTGTGTGCGTGTATGCGCGTGAGTGCGTGTGCGCGTGTGCGCGTGTGCGCGTGTGCGCGTGTGCGCGTGTGCGTGTGTGTATGACGATGTTTTGTGCAAAATGTACTTTGATTACACAAGTCTTTATTTATGTTATGCAGAAGAACTTAACAAATATATATGGTCTTGCTAGTCTTCTTTCTTTTAAAGATTATTATTGTACTGTTCTATTGGTGTTAATACTAATTGATAAGTGACTATCATTGTAATGGTTTTCTGGTTTTCGTGTGTATATTTAACATAATTGTAAAGTGTTAATCTTGTTTGTATCGATTCTCAAGTGTTTCAGTCATGTTTTCTAATTTGTTATGTTTACTGTTTAAATAAATATAAAAATAATATAGGAATTGTGTGCTAAGCGCCTAAGATAATTTTATTTTATATTTATTCAGGTGTATAACATGTTATGAACCCCTGATATATTATCATTATTATTATCCCATTCTTGTGAGATGTTAAAAGCGTTTAATAGTTTACAAATCCTACGTTACTCTGCGATTTGTTTACGTTGTATTTTACACGGTAGCAGTTGTGCGAGGCACAGCATGTCGGCGGTAGAACATCGGATTGTCATTCGCGCGTGCCTTGTTTCGATGCAGGCAATTTCGTACATCCCAATCTGCCATTGACTTTCTGAAGAGATAATAAAAACCATACCTGGTGGTCAATAAAAAAAAAGTGAAATATTTCAGGTTACGTGTGTAAACTGTCGTGAACTCATAGAGTGGAGTATTCTGTTTCGAATCCATTAGATCTTATTTTCTCCGCGTGTCGAGCGGGTGAGAGCCAAGTTGGTAGTTTTTATGACAGAAATGCCTCTGCTGAATCTCTAAAGAGTCAGAATAGAAACGGTTGTCGTTGATGCGTCTGTTTTATTATATTAAGTAGTTGTATACTCAGTAGTGATTGCTAATTTGCTTATTGCGAGTGCTTTGATATAACAGGTAACATCGAAATGTACATATAGTGATTTCTAGTAAACGCATTATATTTCGCTTTTGGTTATGTCTGACACTATAATTTAGGGTTATTGTTCTGCTGATGCAATGTTCTTTTAAGTGATTAGTTTTCTTATATGCCATCACTTACTCAGTTTTCTCACGTAACTGGCGCACAATGCAAAATGCTTTTGGTTTGATTGAAATGTAATTGTTTCTCAGTGTTTCAGACGTGAGTGTCATTGCATTCTCTGAGCAGTTCTTTCTTCTTCATTAATTAGAGTTGCGGTGTTGGTGACGGTTCATAGGTTACAAACTGAGGATGGCGTGCACTATACACGTGTTGTCCAAACAGTATCACAAATTCAGTCATATAATACACGTCAAACCAGACGTGTTAGGTGAATTGAGTGTATTAATTACAGTGTGTTGGAATGCTTCCACCAGAAGTCGAGTAGCTGTTCAAATGAACGAGTCAGCCACGAGGAAAAGTGTGAAGAGGATCCAGCAATACTAGAGATTGAATCTTATATAAAGATCCCGTTGTATAGATCATTATGCCGGGTTCACATAGAAACGTTTAACCGCATAATCTTAAGCCGATTTAAGTCGTACAATAGTTCGCAACGCCTCGCGTCTTTTCTACAATGGGCCAACCTGCGTAACTATCGTATGCGTGACAATAAAACGGTTCTAAAGGAAATTTTTTATAATTCTGTATGAACGTTGCTTTACGTTTTACCTGTGAAAACATAAACAGCATGTATTCTCGTCAAATATTGCATGTTATGGATTGATTCAGTTTTTGTATATAATTTCTATATAAAACTATGAGGAATGATGGAAGTAATGTCTTGAGATCGACAAAATACCGAGATAACCATGTACTGTAACGGCGTAATAACTTCGGCCAAGTTTGGAAAGGATTCTCGGATATGCAACAGCTCTAATAGCATTTAGTATATGTGATACGTGTAATGATGTACCTTACAAGTATGAATAAAAATCGCGTCTGCAAAGCACGCTTGGACGAACCTCGGTTTTCATCGACTAACCTGCTTAATGGCACAACGTATCACTGCACAGACATATTTATATCACTGGTGTCTGAACGAAACTAGAGGAGGTTGATCCCTGAGCTTCAGTTCAACATGCCTCCGCTGTTGCTGTTGGTCTTTTGTGAGACATGACATCGGACAACGGGGCGGTGATTGTGGTGCTTTTGAAGATTTTTCGCGGCGACGTTCATAATTTTGGAACCTCACCAACAACCACCTTTAGGGTCGCCAAAACAACCCTCCTTCAACCTCTCCCAAAAAACCGTTTGCACCCCCCCCCCCCCCCGAGGTTCGCCACAAATTTAAACAGTACTGTTTAAATTCGTGCCTCTTATATTTGTTCTACTATCAAAATAGGTCAAAGACGTCAATAAGTAGGTCATTGCTCAAGCACAATGGGGTATTTTCTGATGTCGCATAGATAGTGGACCATTTTTCAGGTATAGCGCCCCCTGACTTGTCCTAAAGAATAGCTAGAGAACTAGACAAATAGGTCAAATTACGTCATTTCTGGTTACCAAACAGGTCTACGACCTTCCCATCACGCTGTTTTTAAATTGTTGCCTACCTAGATCTCTAGCATACGTTAACTGGTTCCTGTATTAACAAAGAAGTGTTTGTTAATTTTTGTGTACCTATGTATGTTATTAATGGCACACGTGAAGTGATTCCTGAACATGTAACATGCGTTGGGGCATCTTTATTAACAAAGTCAAGGTCTCCCTATCTTTTAACATTGATCAATGCTATAGTTTTTACATAGGACATTTGCACTTACCTCAGTTGAGTGCGGCCGATCATGCTGGTAACCAACCGTCCATCCCAGCTGTCGATGCCGGTGACCAACCGTCCTTCCCTGTTGTCGATGCCGGTGACCAACCGTCCTTCCCGGCGTCCCCTGTGCCTATATTTCCGCTAAGAATGCGTCCCCGTGTCTTTCCCTATAAGGGCGTCGACTGTGTCTTTACTTCCGCTAAAACTACGTCCCCGTTTCATTACTTCCTATGTGGTCGGACCCGTCTATTACTTGTCAACATCCAGGTACACAACATTCTGTCTCGTTTTTACTTCCAAGATTATCGCCCTCCCCCTACATGGTCCTTGATATCAACTGAGCAACGTCTTTTCTTCCCATACGGCCGCGTCCACGGGTAGGTATTGTGGACAATTTATCTTTATGTCCATACAACGTACTTCCTATCTCGTAACTTCTTATCATCGTTTCCTGCCTGTTATGTCCCACCGTATTCTAGCAACGGTGTATTTTCCCCATATAATCTTGAATATTTTAAATAATATTGAAATATTCATGCAGAACTATATTGAAGGCCCGCTACTACTAAAGCAGCAACGGACGTGCGGTCTCTGTGTCGACACCAACCTCCGCTCCTGACGATATCACAACTTCTACCCACGCTGCCAATGTCACAACTTCCGCTCCCGTCGATGTCATGCCGACAATGTCACAACTTACGCTCCTGTCGATGTCACAACTTTAACGACGCGACCAATGTCATAATTTCTACCGATGCTGCCGATGTCACAACTTCCGCTCGTGTTCCAGCTGGTCCAAACTTTACCATTGACCTTCCTATGACCGAAATGAAGAAGACGCTTGCACGTCACATGGCATGTAGCGTACTTGAACTCTCAAGACGACAATGCCCTGATTACGAGATAGACGAACCTAGTAAAGTTCATCACGATTGTATGTCACCTGATGAAATTCTAATTTACACACACTTTGACGAAGCTGTGGAGGCCATTAATTCAACTGCTTTGATGAAAAACTGATTCAATGTTTTGTTAGACGCAGGTGTGAAGCTATCCGACCTGACGTCCAGTCAGTGGTGTAATACAGAAACTTGTTTGCGAGAACTGTTTTCAGAGGAATGGCGAAACGAAGTGAAGCAGAGGGTTCTGGCAGTAATGGAGGATGACCTGTAAATAAGTGTTTTGTGCTTTGGCGAGGCCATTGATGACATTAATTTAACCACAGTGGTTAAAGACTGGTTGAGTGTTTTACAACAGTTAGCTTTTAAACTACCCGACATGACATCCAAACAATTTTGTACTATCAAGAGTTGGTTGCAAGATTTTGTATCAGAACAATGGCGAAACAATGTCCAGTCTCAGGTTCTTGCAGTTATGGAGTGTGACATGTAAATACGTGTTGTCCACGAATAAAATATGCAAACCTTACCTTGTGTTTTTTTCGTAGTATAATGCTAACCGTACTAATAGTCTTACACTTTACAACTAAAAAGAGAATATCCGTATTGTCAATATTAGGGTCATCTATTTGCATAAAACAGGTTCATGTACGATATGCAAGACACAGGAAGAGTACCATGGACCAAGCTAAGCCAAACGTAGACCAACAACTTCCATGAACCAAACTTAGATCAACGAGTTGAACGAACCAAACTTAGACCAAAGAGTTACACGAAACAAACTTAGACCTATGATTTCCATGAACCAAATTTAACCAAACATAGACAGCATATATTGGTGAACTGTACGATGATGAAAGGGGTGAAAGACCATCAATTAACTTTGACGGTCCTCCTATATTGAAGGACGAGGTTCGAAAAGCCATCAGATCAATGAAAAAGGGAATAACTGCTGGAACAGATAATATTAACATTGAAATGATTCAGTGTTTAGAGGAATTTTGTATTGATATAGTAACAGACTTCTTGAACAAAATATATGACAGCGAAAGAATCCCAACTGATTTATCCAGATCCATTTTGTAACAATACCAAAGAAACCAGGCGCAATTGAATGTGAACTACATCGTACAATTAGTCTCATGAGTCACTTCACCAAGATGTTGCTTAAAGTTATTATGACCAGGATGAGAAACAAAATAAAGTCGGAAATTGCTGAAGAACAATGTGGATTTATAGAAGATAAAGGTACAAGTAATGCAATATACATCCTGGAAGCGCAGAAAGATCTGTATGTATGTTTTATTGATTACACAAAGGCATTTGACAGAGTTCGTCATGAAGAAATCAATGCTGGAGAGTTTGAACATTGATGGGAAAGATCTGAGAGTTGTGAGAAATCTGTACTGGGAACAAACAGCACCAATACGAATAGAAAATGACATCAGTAAATTTTAAGAAATAAAACGTGGTGTAAGACAAGGGTGTGTCTTATCACCCGATCTCTTTTCACTATACAGTGAGATCATCTTACGTACATTAGAAGATATGCCAGGTATTCAAGTAGGGGGATACAACATGAATCATTTACGATATGCAGACGACACGGTACTGATTGCTGAGAACGAAATAGATCTACAACAGATGCTAGATACAATAATAAAAGAAAGTGAGAAAAAAAGTCTGTCCCTGAACAAAAAGAAAACAGAAATCATGGTTATATGAAAGAAAAATACACTCCAACATGCAACATGGTAGCATATGGCACTGTTTTGAAGCAAGTCCGAACATTTAACTATCTGGGATCACTAATAACATCCGACGGTCGATGCAACGATGAAATCAAGAGAAGAATTGCTCAAGCCAAAACAGCTTTTCACAACATGATAAACATTTTAACAAATAAAAATATATCAATTGAAGTGAGAAAACATGTACTGCAATGCTACATAGAACCCATATTGCTATATGGATGTGAATCCTGGACAATAACCAAAAGTTTACAAAAAAACATAGAAGCCACTGAAATGTGGTTGTTAAGAAGAATGTTGCGAGTGTCATGGACTGCAAAACAAAGCAATGAAGTCATTATTAGGAGAGCCAAATCAAAAAGAAAGACCATCAACAAAATTAGAACACTACAAGCACGATTTATAGGCCATGTCATGAGAAAGAAAAAGTTAGAACAAATAGTAAGAACAGGAAAGATAGAAGGAAAAAGATCCAGAGGACGCCAGAGAATAAAAATAATAGATAGTCTCTCAACATGGTGTGGAAGGAGCACAACAGAACTGCTACAAACTACACACGACCGTGCGGTTTGGAGGGCCATGATCGCCAACGCCTGTGACAGACATGGCACATAGAAGAAGAAGAAGACAGCACCAGAGACAACGGACGAGACAACGAAAGATATATCGCACGAGACTACGTACTAGAAAACGGAGGAGACAACGAACGAGATATCGCATGAGATTATGGACGAGACATCGCATAAGACAACGGACGAGACAACAGACGAGACAACGGACGAAACATTTACAATGAGGAGGAGGGGATATACTTGCAATTCAGTCAACACACTGTAACATATATAGGTATTGCTAGCCTACATTCATCTCGCTGATGGAACTTCTGCTGGTGATTTAAGCTGTTAGAGAGAATTTTAGTGCGTAAAATTCATCACGTGATTCATTTCGTTGTTTACATTTGAACACTAAACACCTCCACCATGAGCTTGTCGACTGTTCTACTGTCTGCCAACAAGCACACACCATCACCCTCCTTAGCTCCGTTTCAGAAGTCACATTGAAAGAGGTATTTCACACAACGGGACAACTGGAAACGGCACATCGCCTACAGTCTGTGGGCTATCGATCAGAAATATGTCGCTGAATTCACTGAATTCACTTGTCCCGATACCTACTATGACACATGTGCCTATGGCCCAGCGACATGCTCGACATTGATGTCTCTATCTCAGGTGACCATGGAGCATACAAAGAAAATACCCCTTGTCGATCCCCGTATTTTGGACTACATTCAACCGGAAGCTTCTTCTCCTGCTAAACCTATCGAAAATGTTTAGCGGCGACTCGACAACGAAATGCGAGACATATTAGAACGAAGCGATATAATAGAGGTGCAGATATGTGTAAATAACAAGAAGAATTGTAGGTTTTGTGGTAAAAGCACAAAAATTGGTGCATATGATGTTAAGGGAGTACTAAATGATTTAAGAAATAGTGCCAATCTGAATTGTTTCCTTGACGCCCGTAACATGGAAAAGTCAAAAATGGCCGCCGCACGATTCTAGATATTTATTTATTGTCCTATCTTCGTGAATAGTTAACACAAAACATAAATAAAGTGTTTTTATATGTTTTCAGACATGCCGAATCCAATGGCGTAATCAGTTAAATGATCAAATGAATATATTTTAAGATAGGGCACAGGTTAATGGTAGAATTCATGATGGCCGCCACCTGAATTGTGACTATCTACCAAATGTCATATTTTCCCAATCAGTTGATAAAAACCATGGTTGAAGTGTCCTTGTATATTGTTTTCTTAAAAAACAAACTGTTCTGTATATGTCTTATCGAAACAATACTTAGTTGGTGTCATTGTGGTCGCAGTTACCACTGCAACGGCCGTAGTGATGTGCATTTCAGAGTAGCCCTGACACACTTGCATAGTCCTGTGCACCCTTTCTGGCATCTACCGCGTAGCAACTCGGAACATGACGCCGCTGCTTCTGGGAGTAATGTCCACAGTCGTTCTCATCCTTGTGTGGCTCTTTTACGTCAACCGCAGGTCTCTGGAGATGGATGTTCTGGAGTACGGACATGTGCCAGTCCCCCCACATGTCGACCTTGGTATACAGCCCGTTTTGTGTGTTGCAACAGTGCTGCTCCTGTGGGTGGTATGGCGTCGATGGACCTGGCTTTGGTACTGAAGATATGTTTTCTGGCAGAGTCAACACTAGTTTATGTGCAGGTTCGGTCATACAGTAGCATAACGTAGGACTCTGGCACAGACATGCAGTCTCCACAGAAGTTCGATGGATGTGTCGACAAGGTAGATAACACTGGAGTGACTTTTTTGAAAGATTTCCAGATGCCGAATGCAGTCTTATATTAATTAAGCCAATGTTTAACAACTGCTTAACGTAACGTACCCGAAATATAATATGGCCGCGCCCAGCCTGAACGCGTGTTCCAGATGAACGAAAACCATCATGCGGCATTTTGAAGATGTATGTGTGTTGACAATTTTATTATAGTAAATAAACGCACATCATATTATCGAAATTCAAGTGCATTTACAAAGCACACACTGCTCCGCGAGATTATTAGTCAACAACGGTTGTGGCCGTGCCCAGTGAGAAGCAATTTCTGATCTACAAGATGTCAAGTTACTTGGAATCGACATAGATACTAAGGATGGCAAATTGTTTCTGCTAAATGTATACCTGCCTTACCAATCACCCGACAACTATGGGGAGTTTTTGCAATTATTTGGGTACAATTGCTTCAATAATTGACGAAAAAGACACAAGCAACGTTGTCATAACTGACGATTATAATGTTGCTTTAAAAAAAACCTTTTGAAGCGTTGCTAATTGGTATCTGTGACACTCTTGGTCTGATAAACTCTTGATTATGAAAACATTGGTCAAACCCCCATACTTATACTTATGTGAGTGGTGCACACAATTCGACCTAGTGATTAAATCACTTTATCTGTTCACATAGTGTACATTCAATGATCACTGATTTACATAGTTTAGATAAAAGTGCTAGTTCGGACCATTTCCCTTTAGGACTTATTATCGCTACTTATGTAACTGCAGAAAGTCAAGACGATGTTTCTAACGAGAAGCATGTTGATAAAATGCCTCCTATTTGTAGATGGCCCAAAGCACAATATTTTAACATCAGAGAATATGGAAAGAGTAGTGCTGTACATCCGAACAAAATACACTTTCCAGAGTCATTTACGTGCATTAACACGAACTACTTAAATAGACCGCAAATATGTGACATCGATAACCTATTTGATGATTGATGCAATGCTCTTCGATTATCTAGACTTGAAACTATTAGTACATGCAAAAACATTGTGTCCAGATTACGTTGTACCTGGCTGGAATGATTATATTGCGGAGACAGACAGTGAAGCCAGAAATTTGTATATTTTGTGGCGTGATACGAGAAACCCCAAGCATGGCCCAATTTGTGAGCTAATGCGGAAAAAAGGTTACATTTCAAACATCTGCTTAAACAATGTCAACAACATGAAGAAATAGCTCGAGACTAAAGATACAGTTAGTTTATGTAAAAAAAACGTAGCAAAATTATACAAGCTTCAGCTGTTAATGGTGCTAACGATCCTACCTCCATAGCTGCCATGAGCAAAACGCATTCTGAATCTTTCCTAAAAATATCACTACTGATGTATGGCAAGATCCGTCAGGTGAAGCGAACTTATGTATATATTCGTGTTCAGAGATAGTGTAAAACTTAATAAAAAAATATGCAATGTACAGGTTTTCCATATTTATTCACCCCCACCGATTAACAAAAATATCAGTATTTATAAATTTCCAGAAGGAGACTCATCAGCCTCCTACACACTCTTATCATTGATAAGACGTAACCATATAAATATATATGCTAAGTCACCTCTCATATATACAAGTAGTAGAACAATTTCTTCCATCTTATTCCACACAAACAATCAAGACAAGCTAATACAACATTATATGATCACAATAGTGAAAGGTCGTAGAACTGCTGCCCTCGTGGCCATCGTAGGGTACATATGTGTCAAAAGTGTGTTCGAGATCAACGATAATTGACATCCGTGACGAGCTATGGTATTACCATAGCTCGCCACGGACTTGAATCTGTTCTGGCCATCGCCAGCCCTCCGAAGTCGACTCCGCTCGGTTGTAGGGAATTTCCCTCTTCTCGCGGGAATTCTCTCTTGACATAGAAACCGCCTATTCGCGAGTATCAGCACTACAGGTCACTCGGCTTCACGCACAAACTTGTAGACCTTGTTGGTCCTCGCCCCGACACTACAATGAATGTTAACTACAATAATAAGATATTCCAGTTCGACGGTGTGAACTATACAGGTTACATCATCCTTTCTGTGGTTCACTCTTGACTGGTGTATTCTATCGCTCCCAAACCTCAGTTAATATACAATATACTTCGCATCTGTCACGTGACCCCTGCTGATGCTGACACCATTGTAATAATTTCACCACCCAATATAATATAATAATTCAACATGTACATAAATCTTCATTATAGCAACATTCCCATACGCTGTGACATTATCCCATATAAGTGTCCACCCGTACCACAGTTCCTATTCGTATAAAGCTGCCTACCATGCTATAATTATTAAAACTTTCCTACCTGTCTGCCCTAACTATCATGTAATGTTTCTCCGGTTCTTTAAAATCTGACCCTATGCCACCTCCTCAATGCAGTCACATTATTGCGTAATAGTCGAGTTGCCGCCCTACTATGTTCAGTATAGAACCCGGAAATGATTGGTAGTGTAAGATTTGTTTACTGAATCATGTAGGTTATAGGTCCCTCAATTCAAATCAGCGGGATGGGAACGCGCCATCCTTGAGCAACTTGTGGGAGCCAGGCAAATCCAAGATGGCTTCCGTGAACCTATGTCAAATTAGAAAATGTGTTACATCTTTGCACTGGAGCATGCCAGGAACATGATTTTGGTGTCTCTACACATGTTTGGGCATATGAGGAATTCAACCATTTCCAATAATGTCCGACTATGTTCACGTAACACAAATTCAAAATGGCTGTAATTTTCACCGAACATAGCCAAAATCGAGCATACGTTTTGATTGGTTTATGCTAGAGACACGATTTTGGTGTCCATCCCTAAGTTTTGACATATCAGGAAATCAATGAAACCATTTTCAATTTCGTCCGACTATGAACACATAACCAAAATTCAAAATGGTCGCCATTGTTACCGAACATATGCCAGAGACACGATTTTGGTGTCTATACCTATGTTTTAACATATGGGCAAGAACACAGTACTGATACACACTTGTATTGCCTTAAGTCAATTAATAGGTAATAAAATATTGTACAATGAAAGAGAATGTTTTCTTTGACTTGGCATTGGCACTAGTTAATATGGGAAATTGTTTTGCAATTAAATGTGATATAGCATCACTATTCAGTCGTCTCATCACGGGAGGGCACCACCGGCAAGTCGAACTTCAAATTTTTTTTTACTATGAACTGTGCGCTGTCCCTGCATCAATCATTGATAAATATGGATGTCTGAGGACTGGAACAAAATCCACTCTCGTCTCTAAACTGAAACTGGATGATCTTCATCCAACAGCTCCAGACATAGTGATCGTTGATGGCCAGCAACTTATATATCATATTGTTTGGCCCTGTGCTGGGTCTGCTTCAGATCTCGCCAACAGTATGAAAGACAGACTCAGCCAGTACCAATCAACAGAAGTGCTGATCATCTTCGATCGCTATGATGACCCGTCAGAAAAGGACCATGAACGAATCCGGTGTGCAGGTGAAGGAACTGTTGACTACAACATCGCAATACCCAGCACATTCCTATGCCGCGAAGAGCAAGGCAAATAAGAAGGCTCTCATCAAGGTTCTCTCCACATTCAATTTGGGCAACAATGGACGATGGTTGGAAGAGAGGAGGGCGTGTACAGCCATGATGAAGAAGATATTACTATCATTGGTTATCTTTTGGAGGCTGTGAAGAATGGCAAGAAAACTGTACGAGTGATCAGCGATAACACTGACGTCTTTGTTATGCATATCTTCTGGGTGTGGAGTACGCAGCTAACAGCTCGTGTGCAGCTTGATCGATGGAGTGGGGCTATCCTCAACATCAATGAAAGTTCTTTCCTCCTTGGTCCGAACTCCCTCCAACTACTTATTATGCATACACTGTTAGGCTGCGATACTGTGTCCTGTCCATTTGGTCTTGGCAAAGCGATGGCGCTAAAGGTATTGAAGTCTCTACTGACCACTCTGGCCTCTACACTGTCTTCGGTGAAGAGGGTGCTACTCTCGAACAGCTGATGGAGACTGGACGAAAATTCATCAGTTCGCTCTATATTGTTGCTGAAGGCACAAGCATGGCTTCTGCCAGGTATGCGCTCTACTCCAAAGCAGATCACTAAACTCCGCCCATGATTGATATCGCTGATTATAGATGGGAGTTTGTAATTGGTGCAGGGGGTGTGCCAACTACATGCATCACAAGAGGACCAGGAGCCCCTCTGCCCCCATGGACGCCATCAACTGTGAGTGTAAAGCTGTAGAGAAAGCTTGCAGCAATCATGCACGTAGCTGTCATTCTGCAGGATTGTCCTGTACACTGTACTGTTTCTGTGTTGGTGAAGCCATGTGCCTCACCCCGTTTACCAAACACGATGAGCATGAGAATGACGCTAGATATGATAGTGAGGACAAAAGTGACAGTACAGAGGAAATAGAAGAGGAGGATGAGAGAGAATGGCGGAACTAAACTTTTCTATGAGAATGTAATGAGAATGGCATCCCTTTCCTATACCGTTGGTTTTTAATTGATTGATGATATTAAACAGATTGTCAATGTCCAAATGGAACCTGTCATTACAAAAAATGCTCTCAAATTGTGTTGTATTGTGTTTCAGCAAATTTGTAATTGAGTAGTTCTTACTTTCAACATTAAATTTTTTACTTTTAAATGTTGTACATGTATGATACAGAATCATTCGTGATTACTGCTTGCCATTTTGCAGCAAAGCTTTTGTATGTTTCTTGTCAGAAGTAGCCATATACATGTATATGTATGTATGTATAGCTATAAGCATACTCATAGCTCAGTCATGATGACTGATCATTGCAAACGAAGAACTGTAAATAAATGCTATCTTACAAACGTCCCAATTTTAGCAATGGCTTTATTGCCATGTCACAACAACACAAAATCATTCGAAAAAATTCCAATGAACTCATTATGCACCAAAACATCATGTTTCTAGCATCATCCAATAAAAAGTCCTTTTTGGTCGATTTTAGCTATATTCGCAAAAAATGACGACCATTTTGAATTTTGGTCAGGTGTTCATAGCCGGGCATCATTGGAAATGGTTTCATTGAATTCCTGATATTACAAAACATCTGGATGGACACCAAAATCTTGTCTCTAGCATAAACCAATCAAACGTTATGCTCGATTTTTGGCTATTTTCGGTAAAACTGACGACCGTTTTGAATTTTGTCAGGTGTTCATAGTCGGGCATCATTGGAAATGGTTCCATTGAATTCCTCATAATTCAAAGCATGTGTATATACACCAACATCGTGTTTCTAGCATGCTCCAGTGCAAAGATGTAAGACATTTTCTAATTTAACCTAGGTTCATGGCAGCCATCTTGGATTTGTCTGGTTCCCACAAGTTGCCCAAGGATGGCGCGTTGCCATCCCGCTGATTTGAGTTGAAGGACCCATAACCTACATGATTAAGCAAACAAATCTAACACTACCAACTCGCAACTAGAATATTAGGCACTAGCCAGCCGTCAAAAGCCGTACAGGGCATCCTCAATTGTAGTTTTTTCAAAGTCGCTATCAACCTATGTTACGTTCTTAGCACCACATCGTGAAAACGTAAATATGCTAATTGTGAAAGAGTGTACAAAAATACTGGGAATTTGTATAACCACAATGATATCTTGCATGGTGCAAAATGCTATCGATAAATTGAAGTCTGGTAAAGGATGGGCTATCTACAGAACATAGTATACATGCAGATAGGCGCATAACTATACTACTGTCCATTTTTATACTAATGTTATCTCATATGGACATTTACCTGATGACGTTATGGAAACTATTGTTATCCCCTTGGTCAAAAGCAAGTATGGTGACACAAGTGATGTTGATAACTACAGACGTATAGCGCTCGTCACAGTTGCTTCTAAGATCTTTGAAATTGTACTGCTTGATCTTATGGAATCTTATCTAGATACAACTGACAATCAGTTTGGATTCACGAAGGGACATTCCACTGATCATTGTATTTATGCATTAAAAATGTTATTCAGTATTATAGAAGCTACAGCAGTCCTGTGTATCCTTGCTTTTTAGACGCATCGAAAGCATTTGCTAGAGTGAACCACTGGACACTCTTTGGAAAATTGCTTAATCGAGGTGTGTCTGTCCTACCATTGCGAATCTTGCTATGCTGGTACAGAACTCAAATGTTTTGTATTAAATATTTGTTCCATAACATCGGACTTTTTATGTACTTAACGGTGTTCGACAAGGTGGGATTTTGTCTATCTATCTATTAACTGTATACATCGATGATATACGCAATGTGTTAAATAATGCAGGTACAGGTTGTCACATACACAAGTACTGTACTAATCATATGTTTTATGTAGACGATTATTGTGTTATTGCGCCTAGTCCCAGTGGTCTTCAGGCTTTGCTGAATATTTGTGCAAATTTTGGATTTGAAAATGATATTGACTATATTCCCATGAAGTCGATATGTATGGTTATCAAACCATGTGGCTTTCATCTAAAATGCCCATATATTTTTATGAACAGTAGCAAACTTGTTTTTGTTGAAAAGACGAAATATTTAAGAGTAGTGATATGCAATGACCTGAAGGATGATGAAGATATGTTAAGACATCTGCGTAGCTTTTATGCCAGGTCTAACAGCATTATCCGTAAATGTCACCACTGTCCTATCGGTGTTAGCCTAAATCTGCTTTATGCATATTGTTGTACAATTTCTGAGCAAATTATAACAAAGGCAGTAATTTAAAACTTACAGTTGCTTACAACAATATGTATAGACGAGTCCTAGGATACCACCGATAGGACAGTGCGAGTAGCATGTTTGTTAATAATGCTATCGTTAGTTTTGATGCCATATTGGGTAAGAATTTTTACGGTTTTAAGAAACGGATTCTCAGTATTAACTGTATGATCTGATAAAGTGTATGTACGACTGTACACACATTGTTGATGGGCCAATGGGGTCTAGTTGGGCCAAATCTCAGTATATTGTGAAACGGCAGTTATTCTTGTTCTCCTGACCGAAATCGCGTCTACTAAGCTGTCCCTTCCCAATCTAATATGTGTATGTTTCCTTTATGTCATGGTCGTGCGTTCTGTGATGGATGATTTATTTGTCTCCTTTACGCCTTCTAGCGGCAGTCATCTGATGCGGTTCGCAAAACCGGTCCAAATGTTACGAGAAAAATGTAAATTGACTGTGAAAAAAGCCAAAGTAGTAACGATTTTGACCATCCAGTTTGATTAAATGCTTCGCGCATAGCATATGTAGATGTCGTGAACTCAGGCTTACGACAAATTAGTTCATGTATTGCATTTATAAATACATGTAAGCATATTTACTTGTCTAGATTTCTTTTAAAGCTAAACATGAAAGTATTTGTTGTAATGCTATACCATTCAACACATTGATAAACTATAATACCGCAACATCTGGCGAGCGGAGTCACTGTGACGTACATGTATAGTCAGTAGATCATACATGGTGGGCTTTGGGTCATGGCCCCCTTTTCTTATTGTCTTTCTTCTTCATAACCTGTTACGCGACTACATATGAACAAGGAAAACTACTGGTGAATTAGCTTGTACCTTTGATATCCCATTTGCGAGATCTTAGATATTTGCAATCTGCTTCTCAGCAGATTGCGAAGAAACCGTTTGGTGTAACGTAGTTACAGAAAACTCGACGTTACCGGTTGGGTTAGTTTATCGAAGTTCAAACATAAGCATAGAACGCTATGAGGGAAGTGAGCAAACGGGATTGTATTATTATGCGGGATTTTAACCATGGACATATACAATGAAAATCTCTACAGAGTACAAGAAATAAGGACCACATTTTTTTTAGTTTTAGTACAAGATAGTTTCCTTTCTCAACATGTGCTAGAACCAACCAAGCTAATGATATATGTGATATTCACTGTATTATATTGAATATCACAAGGAGTTTTAACTTCACACGATAGTTGGCGCAAACTGTTCATCTCGCAAGCATCTGGCGTGGACAATTCATAATTTGTCTGATGCTGCCGAAAAGGCGTACTGGGCAAAGGTTAGTTTTCGAATCACTGCTTATCGAAGTCTTCAAAGTACAGTTTATCAGACGAACACTGCTTTAGTTAGCAAGCCAAGGAACACCATATTTTCTGTCCATTTGACTGCCTCTTGATTATGACCAACATGTAGTAATTAAGTTATTGTAATATTCTTCAAACTAAATCTATCGACCATCCCGACTCCGTCCAAGTTAGAGTAATATTCTTAGTTTTTTAATTTTAGGGTATATTTAATTATTTTGTGGAAATGTTCATGTGAATTGTTGGTTAGGCAGTAGGCCTATAATTGGTTTGAAATTGAGAAGATCCTTTCTGTAACGTAGCCTAACAGTTGTTAATTAATTATATCTTCTTCTTCAAAATGCTGTGTCTGTCAATGCGTGTCTGTCAAGTTTGCATTAATTGAATAACGTTTTGTCTACACAGATCACAAGTAATCTCCACTAGGTCAACGCAGTAGAAATAGCATACTCTTTTTTAATCTTGTGCAGACAAAATATGTAGATCTTTACTACTACTAAGATTTGCACAATTAATTTACCTTTTGTTTCACGGTACATTTCAAACGTTTTCTACGGATTTCATCAGACGGAGATCGATGACGATACGGTAGTCATTCTTGTTCTCCTGTCCGAATCCGCGTCTACTAAGCTGTCCCCTCCCAGTCTATTATGTGTATGTTTCCTTTATGTCATGGTCATGCGTTCTGTGATGGATGATTTATTTGTCTCATTTACGCCATTTCGCGATGGTCATCTGATGCGGTTCGCAGAACCGGTCCAAATGTTACGAGAGAAAGGTAAGTTAATTGTGAAAAAAAGTCCAAAAGTAACGATTTTGACCATCCAGTTTAATTAAATGATTCGCGCATAACATATGTAGATGTCGTGAGCTCAGGTTTACAACAAATTCTATCATCTTCTACATAACTTGTTACGCGACTATATATTAGCAAGGAAAACTACTGGGTGAATTACCTTCAACCTTGGCATCTTATTTGCGAGAACTTAGATATTTGCAATTTGCATAGAAGCAGATTCCAAGAAGTTGTTTGTTGTAACCGCACATTTTTCGAGGCTATATTTGGCGGAGATAGATCGTAGAAATCGGTGGTGCAGTAAAGTTTATAAACAAGTGGAATTACTGATTGACAAGTATTATTCATTCTTGCCTTAATATCATTAGTAAAGTAGCAGTAAACATATATTTAGTAGCAGTTGTGCTTCAAGTTAGTTAGATAAAGTATTTTAGAACACTTTCTTCTAGTGAGTGATACTAGGGTAAGTTAGCCTACGATAAGTTTGTAAACATTATGTGGTAGAATATATAGGTGATAACGTAGCAAACATAACAGTACTTACATAACATAATATCTGTGTAAACTGTATCTGCTAGACATTTTGATTAGGTAGCTTTGTTATTAAAATTAAGCATTTGCGATAACCGTGCGAACTAAGTGGATCACTTTACGTAGCTAGTGTCCTACGTATTCGCTACGGTGCGGTATACCTTAAATAAATAAGGCAGTATAGCGTAAAGTAATTGATTGTACTTAAATTAGGCTACTACTGGTAACGTTGGCGTTACTGATAGGATAGATAGTCAGCTGTGACTATAACCAAAAACTGTAACCGAAATCAACAAGGCAATTTTACGTAAAGTGTAACAAGTATGCACAGTAAACAGTCTTCTTAAAGACTACATAGACAGTGAATAATGTAAACACAGTTGACTAAACTATTTTAAATAGCTAATTACATTATTACTATTAAATAAATTATGATATGGCGCCTTGCAAGCGGCAAGCCAAGGCAAAGAGACACTTGGTATGCGACGACAGCCATAGTTGGGTGGATTTTGCCTTATCCGGCTGTGGGAAGTCATGGGCAGAGACAAAGGATGAGGAATTCACCTGTCAATGCGGGTTTTGTGTTGGAAGGTGGAATGTCTGGAGAAGGAGGTAGCTAGGTTGGTAGATATTGTGAAGGGGATGGAGATGAGAATCAGCAGGGAGACAGATGGAATGGAGAGAGACGACAGTGAGAGAGTTGGGAATACTGTGAGACTGAAGGAGCAGAGTAGTGGCAAGAACACCGAGGAAAGGAGACTGAGGGGAGGGAAGGTGATCGGAAGGGAAGACATTGGAGGATCGACGGCAGGAAATGTGACAAACATGAAGGTGACTGGGGAGAAAGTGACCGTAGAGAAAGAGGTAGGAGGGAAAAGAGACGGGAGAGGAGAGATGGAAATGCAATGGGAGGAAAGGTGATAGGAAGAAAGGAAGTGAGAGTAAATGTGACAGAAGAGAAGTTTGGAGGGACGATGATAGGTGGAAAGGTGACAAGAGAAACAGCACTAGGAAAGAGTGGAACAGACGGGATTGTGACAGGAGAGCAGAAGACAGGGGAACAAGACTACAACCAGACAGATGCAAACCGGAGAAGGAGCTACTCTGAGGCAGTGATTGAAGGGGCAATGAGGAAAGAGAGGGTGTTTGTGGGCGACTCCCATATGAGAAAGACGGACAAGACACTAAGCGAGGGGGAGGACGTCGTTGTTTGTCTACCGGGGGCTAGGATAGAACATGTGACTGAAAGGATAGAGAAGGTATTGGGGCATGGCAAGGGAGGGTCTATACTAGTACACGTAGGAGGGACAAATAATGCTGACAGGGAGGGAACAATTGGAATAGTACAGAAGTACAGACAGTTAGTGAGGAAGTTAAAGAAGACAAGAGTCGAGCAGATTATTCTCTCAGGAATTTTGCCAGTAATGGGAGGAAGGGGACCAACATATAGAAACTGCAAGAGGATGGCGGTCAACGAACTAGTTGAGCAGATGTGTAAAGAAGAGGGGGTGGGATTCGTAGATTTATGGGAATACTTTGTTGGGAGGGAAGATATGTACATGAGAGATGGCCTCCATCTAAGTGGAAAGGGGGCTGCAGTTTTCTCAGAGAACTTGTTGCAATAGGTTGGCAGTGGGACAGGCTGCATCTATTTAAACCAGATTCGCGGGGGGGGGGGACTCGCAGAGAAGCCTGGAACTGGAGGCATAGATAAAAACAGCAGAAATAAATCAGCAAAGAACAGCCTGGAAAACTGCTCTGAATCAGGATATAAATGCGTTTGTTTTAATGCAAGAAGCATAATAAACAAAAGAAGTGAACTAAACATTATGGTAGAAGATATTGACCCTCACATGATAGGTATAACCGAATCATTTGCCACCACTGATACATCAGATGCCGAATTGGCACTAACAGGCTATGTAATGTTCAAGAAAGATAGAATAGGAATAAGGGGAGGTGGAGTTATTTTATATATTAAAGACTCTATGCAGGCTTATGAAATAAAATTAGAAAGAGAAGCAGATTGCGAAGAAGCTGTTTGGTGTAACATAGTTACAGGAAACTCAGCGTTAACGGTGGGGTTAGGTTATCGAAATCTAAACATAAGTGTAGAATAGAATGAAAAAGTACAAAACGCTATAAGGGAAGTTAGCAAACGGGAATGTATTATTATGGGAGATTTTAACCATGGTCATATACAATGGAAATCTCTACAGAGTACGGGGAGTGAGGACCACAAGTTTTTAGTTTTAGTACAAGACTGTTTCCTTTCTCAACATGTGTTAGAGCCAACCAGGGGTTAGACATAATGTTGTCCTCACAGAATGAATTAGCAATAACATGAAGAAAACAATGTACAATATATATACATAAAATAAATTGTGGAGTCGCACAATACTGGGCCAAATTGGTGTCCTGTAACTTACGCTATATTTACTCCATAACCAGCTTCTTCGTGAAAAATTCCTGTTGATAATATTTGTCCAGTGTCTTAGGCCCATAAAGGAAAGAAGAGACACAAAAAACACATCCTGCCTGTTTATTGTTGTTTGATTTTGGTGGATAACGTAACGTCCACCATTTCAGGTCCAGAGTGCTCTGATCACTTTAAACATTTTTTATTTCTTTTGGTTTGATTCTGATGAGGTACTAGCATACATCATTCAAACAAATTTGGATTGTTGAAAGGTTTCACAAAATGTTCATATTTTTGTTAAAAGACATCATATAACTTACATCATGAACTTCACTTGCATTGCGCCACATAACAGTGAATAATGAGATTTTATCTTCTTCTTAAATTTTAGGTGTAGATGTATCTTGGCTACCATCTAAGACAGTTCATTTATTTTAAGCATTTTGTTTTTTGCACTTTTGTTTTAGGCGTCCAGTCCTCCTTTTTTTAGCCCAGTAATGTGCATCACCCAGACACATATATAATGTAATATCAATAATAATTCACGAGTAACCAGTTGTTAGGTTTCTTTTAAACTGGTTAATGGTCAGAGATGTTCTAAGTTTATGAGGCAGTGTATTCCAGAATAGTGGTCCTGAATAATTTATTGTTAGGTTTCGAATGTTTGTTTTTACATTTTTAACACATATTAATTTGCCAAACCTCTTATAGATAAGCCTGCTGGTATCCATTGAGAGAAAACTATTATTTCATCGAAGCAGTATCATATTTGACAGGGACGTACAAACTACTAAGCTCATATGGTTACTCACATTTACCTTTAATCCTACATTCCTTTTAGTTTAATTTTAAGATAACTCACCTTTCTTTGTATAGAGACTTACTCTTTTCCTCCAGCTTCTTTCTGTACTGTGATAAATATTCCTATAGTCTCCCAAGTGTAATTTTTGGTAGTTGGTGCATACTACCATGTACGTCCCTATACATGTTGTTATTCGGTAGTTTCATGCTGACCTCCTCTTCAGGCTTTTGATTAGGCCTAGCATGACAGAGGCTAGCATCCAAAACTCTAACCTGTAAAATGAAAAACAATGAAATTATCCTAATTAATGTTCAATATGTGACTAAGATAAAGTATAGTGGGTTCGGAGTAAGACTGCTTATGATATAGAAGAAAGCACTGTGATCAGGCTGGACTGATACCCCCGCATCCCTCTCGATAGTGTATGTTACTCCAAGGTTTTGGGCTGGTTGTTATGAAATATAGAAACACGTCCTCCCATTTTTAGGTAAGGTAAGGATGCGTTTTATTTATCCCAACTGCAGAAAAATAAATTATACAGAGAGCGCGGCTATTGTAGTGGTTAGCACATCTGCCTGGCATGCCAGTGCTCTGAGTTCGAAACCCGGACCGAGCAGGCATGATATTTGGTGTAAAAACCTGGCTCTCAACATTGGAACTGAGTATCCCTCACGACTCGGAAATCACATTAATGTCGGTCCCGTCTAAATTTACATAACGACAGCAAAATACAAAACAAATCACTGTGTAATGGGAGACTCCACACTATTACCGACTGACGCTCACGCTTCATAGACGAGACTGGCTACACTGACCGTTTTATATACATATTAGATGGATGTATATGTTGCTTTAACTGAATTGTACACGTTGTAGTACGAATAAATAGTATTATTATTTATATTTACATATTAAATTATGCGCAAATGTATGTGAGTAGATTTTTGTGTGCAAACTTATTTGACCAAACGGCATTCTAGTGAATTATTTGACAAAAATCTTGCACAACGATAGCTTAAATGGATAATCGAAAAATCAGAATTCCACAATGTCGGCGTAAATGGATAATCGAAAGTCAGAATTCGACAATGTAGCATTGTGGAATTATGGCCCTGATATCGTTCCATATTTATTAAGTATAAATTACCAATTAAAAAATATTGTACACGGTGCCTACAACATAATATGCTTACATATATTTTGTTTTTTTGAATTTTTTTATATTCTTATAAGTCTTCATTGTTCCACATCATTCCACAAATGAAATGAAATTTATTTATACACCACATATCTCTACAAAGCAGACTCAGGGGTGGTTACAAACTAACACATGATGTAAGAATACATTACGTTGTCGTTACAATATTACAATACATTTGTTACATAAGCTAACACAACTACACATTTCGATTATTATGTACGTCATATATAACATTAAGATGTATATATGCATGTATTTAAAAGGACAATAAATTACGAAAAAGCCTGATTAAAAAGACATGTTTTCAGGTCTCTCCTAAAACGTCAAGAGTCACGTTGGCTTCTTAGCTATAGTGCACGAGAGTTCCTGAGGGTGGGATCTGCACATGAAAATGTGCGTTGGCCGTACCGTTACAGGTTAACTCTAGAAACAACCATAAGAAACTGATCGGCCGAGCAGAGAGTATGACAGGGTACATATGCAGATATACGGTCAGCAAGGTACTGTGGAGTGTTTGCATACATGGCGCCGTGCATCAAGGTCAACAGTTTAAATTGAATTCGCTGCGCCACAGGTAGCCAATGCAGCTCTCGTAGTGCCGCGTCATGCTGTGTTGGTTACGCCGACGTAAGCAGAGGACGCCACGCGCAGCTGATCGCTGAACCATCTCTAATCGGTTCAACAAGGTTCCAGTATTGCCGTACAGGGCCACGTTTCCGAAGTCGAGTCGCGACGTGACTAGCGCGTGTACAAGATACTTGCACGCTGAAAGCGGGAGAGATGATCGTATTCGCGCTATGCCACGTAGTTGGGAGTAGGCAGCCTGACAGGTACGGCTAATGTGTGCGGCCATCGACATCGTGGATTCGAGCTGTACTCCAAGGTTACGTATGTTGGCGGTAATGCTGACGTTGCAACAACTTCTAAGGTAAGTGAATGTTCCAGTGCTGGAAAGGACCGCGTTGTCCATCTTCACTGATGCTGGCATGTTAACTTTCAGGGTCATGACTTTCGTCTTCTTATGGCTGATTCGCAAACCAACATGCCTGCCAAATCTCCTAAGGCGGGTTGTCTTCTTATGGATGTGTATGTGAGTGTGGGACAGGAAAGCAAGGTCATCGGCAAAGTCCAGACCCTCTAGAACAGAAAAGGGAGTCCGGCGAATCCCTCTTGGTACATCTTCTGTCACTCGTCGCATGACCCAGTCGATGACAACATTGAAACGGGCAGCTGACATAACGCAGCCCTGTCTCACACCTGTCTTAACCTCAAAGTAAAGACTACTGGTTCCAACATTGCAGATGAAGTTGGTAAGAAAGTTTTGATGATGTTGACGATGCATTGTGGTATTCCGTATGTTCTGAGAATGCGCCAGATGCACTCTCTGTGGATGGTATCAAAGGTTTTCTCAAAATCTATAAGGTTTATGTGTTAGCTGTCTTCGCCACTCTGAACAATGCTCGATGATGTTCCTCAGCGAAACAATATTGTCAGAGCACCCCCATCCTCTGCGAAACCCAGCCTGTTTCTTCCGTAGTGTTGCATTTATAGCCTCTGTGATCCGCTACATGATGATCTTGCATAGGATCTTGCTTGGTACTGACAGAAGGGTGATCCCTCGCCAGTTGTTACAGTCTTGACTACAATATGTTTTACCAAAGTTATCAATAAAAGTGGACTTGTGTTTTCATGCAGTATTCTTAATTAATGACATACTTGAAGGAACTGACGGAGGAACTCAACATGAGGGGGATCGCTGCCTAATTCGTGCCCCGCTTGCTTACCCACGATCAAAAGCAACGCCGGCTCACTGTGTGCAGGGATCTCCAGGAGCAGGTAAGAAATGATCGAACCTTCCTTTCCAATGTCATCACTGGTGATTAAAACGGGGTTTACGGCTACGACTCAGAAACCAAGCAGCAGTCATCCCACTAGAAGAGTCCATTTTCACCGAGACCGAAGAAAGCGAGGCAGGTCAGGAGCATCGTGAAGAGCATGCCGATCTATTTCTTTGACATGGAGGAAATTGTTCACGAGGAGTTCATTCCTGTAGGTTCGACAGTGAATCAACACTTTTACGTCGAGGTCCTGAGGCGTTTGAGGCAAGGTGCATTTTGTTATTGGTTCAGTCTGGGAACTTTTGGAACCGCATATGTATATGTATACACAATACAATTACACTATTTATTGATGATAGTGCTAAACGTGTTCAAGAAACATAACTAATAGTATACGTTCCAAGAAAGCTCTTATTGCGACTCACTCACTCCCTCACTCATGTCGGCCACTGGGGTCGAACATTGGTGGTTTCAGTCATCCGTCTCCATATACTCTGTCTGCCATAGCCGTCTTCAGCTCCTCCGTCTCTAGACCCACATCTTCCTTTAAGCAGTTGATTTAAGTTGCTGCTGGTCTTCCTTCCTTGGTTCTTCCATGTGTCGGTTGCCATAAGATGGTCTTAGATGCCATTTCATCCTTATGTCTGTAGCAGTGTCCGGCACATCTCAATCGTCTTCTTCTTATTTTATCAGTGACTACACATTCCACTGTATATTTCCATGTTTGTCAAATGCTGTTGCCAGTGAATGTTAAATGAGGCTCGAAGCATTCTTGTATAACATCTGTCTAGCTGTTTGTCAAGTTTTTCGACATTGTCCATGTTTCGCATCCATAGAGTAGCAGAGACTCTACTGCTCCATATTGCGTCTTATCGAGAGTCACATGTAGAACATCAGTCCTATCTTCTCAACAAAAGATATAATGATTTATAGCAATAAAAACAGTTTGTCGACGATTTGTGAGTAATGACCACATGTTAATATTTACTCCTGTTATTCCGTAATCATGAAAATTGCTGAACTTTCGTTATATAACCTTGATTTCTCACAATCCTTTACCGTTTACAGGTAAATCTCCGGCAAGTCTAAACGTGGCCGAAATATCTACCCTGATTGTGTGCTATTTCTGCGTCAGTTGTGTGCATTTGCTTCAAGAGAGACAACGTGTGTGATATTGTAGGATGGGTGTACGAATGTAAATGGCATGTACTACTCTTTTTTGCAATCGATTAGCTCTTTGGAAGCCAAACATAAAACTACATATACGTTGATATGTCTGAATGCGAGATATTCCAGAGATTAATAGTTCGTTTATGTTTTGGAGGAATGCAACAAGAGAACGAGCCTCATGATATGGTATATGTATATAAAATGAAGTACGTACATCTTTATAAAACGGCCTACATAATATGTTGATTTAAATGACCTATCCATCGCGTGACCTGTTACCTAGTAAACATTCCGTCAAGCAATCAAAGAATGGACGCCGAATACTTGGTGCGTTGTTGCATTCCATCGTATATTTTGTTCAAATTCTGGCCACAAGTGTTTCTTTATGACAAAAACACAAGGCAAAATTAAAAAAGTGACGACTGTATGCATTAATGTTTGATTTGTGACATGTCAAGCAGTAATTGTAACGTAATTCACTTTTATAACCGTTAACAACAATGAGAGCTTGACAGAAGTCAAGCGCAAAAGTTTGATTGTGACGTAAGCAATTTATGTTGACTACGTGACGTCTGCGTGAACGTAATAATTACGTCACATGTATAATCAATTTGTACCAAAGACCGTATATCAATACAAGACGGTGCAGCGCGCGCTATCTACATTGTTCGAGGAGAGTACGTAAGCAGTTCGTCCGCCATTCTGGAGTTGCGCCAAGCCAGACCATACGCGTGCAGAAAATGCAGTTCTTTGCATTATCATAGCTCAACATTTTCAATGATAACCTCAATATTTTAATTATATAAGAAGTGGTACAGCCTGGTGATTATTCTGATGAATCACGACGAAGTTCAGTTGGCTCAATAAATAATTGCAACGTTTCTACGTCATTTGTTTGGTAATTTCATTATTTTGAATTGTGATAGGTAACAAACGTCAAGGATTACTTTGATATTTTTCATTTTATGTGATGCATCACAGCTTGGTGATTATTCTGATGAAATGAGGTGACTGAACAAATACGCTAACATCGCGCGCCGCGGTCCCGCAGGCGCAGGCGCTTGCCTCCCGAATGGCGGACAAAAACCTTCAGTGTGGACTGCCATTTTCTCGCTCAGTGACGTCTCCTGTCCAAATAAAGGCTGCTTGGTTTGTACCGTCTCTGACGAAGCACTATCGACCTACATGCCCATAATATGTGATCCATAAAATGTTTTGGATGCGTTTTGCATGCATTTCCAAATATTGTGTATTTACTTCAAACATGCTTAATACTGCTGCATATCTTCGTCAAACGCAAGCACTCACGCCCGCGCGCGCGCACACACACATACACACACACACACACACACACATAATGTGATATTTTATGTTATCTGTTACCTGTTGATGTATATATTTGTAATTGTATGTTGCACAGGCAGAAACGCAATTTTCCTACGAGGATCAATAAAGTAGGTGAAGGTTCGGTAATATGAGCCATTTTTTCACACTGATATCCTGAACCCGTATGAGTAGATATTTGCTGTGTGTAAAGTTGACGTAAAAGTTATCGTGGTAGACTATTCTTTATCTTATTCTTTATCTTATTCTTTATCTTTATTTTATCTTATCGTAATTCCGCGTCAAGGAGTTTTGTTCACTTTCAGGTCTGCGTATCAAAACCGCCACAGTCTTCTGAACATTCACCCCAGTACACCTACGTGTTCCAAGAGCACTTCTTGGTAGCAGGTGGAAGTTGTCCTATCAAAAATCCGCATTGAACGAAAACCACTGTCATCCACAGTAGGAGCATAACGTAACTTTTGGTTATTTCGTCTGATATACTACAGTGCGAAGGTAACTGCTAACCAAAGTTGTCTGGAAAACGTTTGGTAAATTAACCTGTATAGATATGTTAAGCTCCAAAGTACGCAGACATTATTTTGGCAGAAAAATGCAATAGGCACTAAGCACAATGTAATCGGAATCCATCGCGTTGGTCACACGTAGAAGATAAATGTCTAAATCAGCATGCATAATGATACTTCCACGATCATTCACTGGAGGAATTAACCTGAGAAAAGCTTAAACCTATAATTCGCCTTGTCAACGTAATCAAGAATGGCTCGTGCAGATTTCTCGTTTGCAACAGAAGAACATAGAACGACAGCCATTAAGCATTCAGTGGTGTGTTAACGATAATCTTAGCTACGTTCTTATGTCGCGCTGTATCCAGTATTTAGGACTGTTCAGCGCGCTCTACTTTTTACTCCCTTGCAGAACTGTTCAATCAAACACAATCTCGACTTCTCTGGGAAGTATTCAGCTACTTCACAAAGATCATTCATCAACAAATATCCACAACAGTTTGTAGCCAGGTACTCATCTATCTAGCTGAATGAACTGGAGCGACTGCTCTCTACGCAGATAACTATTACTTGTTTGACATCAGTATGTATCTTATTTGAACAAATCGTGCTTACAAGGAATCTTGCCCGGAATGCCGCCCCTATTTGCATCAAAATTACACAAAGCCGTAAAACTGTTGGTGTAGGATTATGTATGCGAGTGGCTGCCAAAAATTACATTGATAAAGACTATTCAGTCGAAACCGGTCGGTAAATTGAGAGAGAAATTGAATTTGAAATTCGTAGCATGGCTCATAATCGCCACTACAAGACCACTCGGAATAAGGTAGACGGCCAGGCTGGTAGCAATACTAACTTGGCTAAACTCCTTTTCCAGTTGCTACAGATGATCCGTCATATAGCGATCATGAGTAAACAAGCAGAAGGCTCTCCCGTTAAAGCCTTCTTGCATAAAATAGCTGAGTTGAACCATTTCATCAGGCCAGCTAGACCGAATTCAGATATCATCAAACGGATTCAAACCCTAAATCGAACTTAGGCTAAACAGGTAGGAGTGATTGTTCACGACCACTACCTTAATTACCACGCTAAATTCAATCCTTTCGACACTGAGAAATACTCGTGCCTCCAAGGACGAGATTCCGTCATACGGCGCTCGGTTGGGCTCGAGATAATTTCGGTCGGAAGTTGCAAAATTCCACTGTTTCGGAATTCGGAACAGCTTTGAGTAACATATCTCTAGGCAGGAGGGCGTGGGAACAGAGACGGCCCTTCTTTGCAACGTCAGCTGCTCCGTTGCACAGAAATCAGCCTGTCCGTACCACGTCAGCCGTCCCGGTCCAGCGGACATTCGAGGGTCACACCAAGACCCACTCGAAGACTGACGCCCAGCTTAGACAACATTCGGCACAAAGTAAAGTAAGCCATTCCGGCAATGGGGCAAGGATTAATGTTCGACCCCTTGTCTTTAACAATTCAAATGGTAGGAACGTCCGGGCCCAAAATGTCAAGGGGGTTGGTATCCCACCACCATCCCCAGTTAGGTCTCGACTTCCAAATTCGAGTAGGGTCGCCGCGTTTGAACAAAATAATCTAACCAATAGCGTTGGCTATGCCAAGGCAGGACCATCCAAAGAGATGTTTGAGAAACATCGGGCGGCCCCCATAATAAACAAAAACAATGTTTTCCCTCCTCCGAAGACACGATAGGGGACATAAGACGATGGGACGACCCTGCTAGCAATGCTTTCGCTTGTCAAGTCTGCATTCAGGATGCCTTCAACAACGCTTGCTTCCCTTACGGGACCCACGCACTGATGTTTGCCAAGGCTGTATATTACGACATGCCAGCAGCCGCCGACGCCATTTTCGTTGCTCGCACAACAACGGAGGTAAACAAGACAGCAAGGATTTTCCCGGCCAACGACAGCAAGTGGAATCATCGAGCTGAGGATCTCCAGTGGGAGATATTCCAGAGAAAATTCGAACATGCCCCGTCCTTCGCGAGAAGACTCGACACATCGGAAGGAATGAACTTCATCAGTCATACGTCTGACAACTATTGGGGCACCGGACACGACGGACACGGAAGGAACATGTACGGGAAACTACTGACGCAATTCCGTGACTGTGTCCAGGGCGAAGGAAGGATGGGCAAGCTTTCGCGGAAAAGCTCAACCACCCAATCGAGACAACCGTCGACGAGACACAGCATTGACGAGAACAATACAGCTACGGACAGTGAGCACTCAGAGTGCGAAACAGAGACAACACCTTTGCCAAGCAGTTCTACGCCCACGACAACTAAGCCACCACGCAAACAGCCAAGGAAGAAGGTACTTATCAGCTCGTTGATACACTACCAACGGAACGAAGCAGAAGTATGGCTACAATCACTCTCACATCGGCGCACAAGCCAACTGACTTAAGCACCGCTCTATTCCACTGTCGTATCCACTCCACCCATTTCATCTCCCTCCTTGTTCACGGCTAATACATCAGGGACCAAACCCTCTCCTACTCCGACTGCATGTCGTAAGCGGCATACCAATTCTCTATCACCGGGGCCACCGCCGTTGTGTTCTACTACCATCACCCCCCCCCTTAGCAGCTGCTATCACCTCACCATCGCTGCATCACGCCATACGTGAGCCTTCTAATGTTTCTGCCACCTCTTCTCCATCCCTTTCTCCCAACTCCTTCCCGCCATTACCGAGACAATCGTGTTCTCCGGAGCTTCCAAGTCACATTCTTGCCTACCTGTTTCCAGACCACGGGTGGACCGCGCCATAATTCATAGACTACCCCCTTCGCCTACTCCTGCACAACGATTCTCTACTGTGCCCTCCATACATAGAAGCACAAAGTGCAAAAAATCCAGCTGGATGTTACCGATAATCACAAAACGTGTCGTTATTCTGGGTGACTAGAACGTTTCTAGGATTACAGAATCGAAGGAACGAGACATCCAAGTGGACGGTTACCCTGGAGCCAAAATTAGGAATCTCGAACAGATGATGATGCATCCCGCAGAGACAGACGGCACACATCCAGATATTGTGATCTTATCGGTGGGAGTCAACTGCAGCCGACGATGATCTTTTGGCTTCCAGTATGACTTCCTGGGTGCGGCTGCTCAGGAAGCTTTTGACCCAGTCCAACATCTTCCCTCGCACTCCGTAGTGGTGAAGTTTGGTAGCCAGAAGATGGTGGGATACTTTGTCTAACGCTTTGATAAAAACCAATAGCACAGCGTGGATCTGGCCACCCTCGTTGAGGCACATCACTAGGTCGACAACAGCCTGGATGAGTTGGGCTTCACGGGACCTACGTTTGCGAAACCCATGCTGGTAGTCAGATAGGATATTGTGTTGTTCCAAGTGGTCTATCAGATTATTATGTATGATGTGTTCCAATGTCTTGCAGGAGATGCTCGTGAGGGATATGGGTCTATAGTTTGAAGCAGTAGTTCTTGTTTCCTTCTTGTATACTGGTATGACCCAGGCATGTTTCCAGTCTGCTGGTACTGTACATTGGTTGAGTGATGCTTGGTATATGAACGTTAGCAGTGGTGCAAGTTCTGCAGCATATTCTTTCAGAAACCTGGCTGGGATCCCATCAGATCCTGTGGCTTTGTGGGGGTTTGACTGCTTCCAGTAGCTTTCTTGCTCCTGCTTCAGATACTCTTATATGCGGAAAGTCACTGTATGGGCTCATTCCAAGACTCGGTGCATCGCTCATGTCTCCGTTGGTGAAGACTGATGAGAACAGCATATTAAGAATGTCAGCTTTAGTCTGGCTATCGCTGTGGACGATGCCATTCTTCGTGTGTGGGGCTACTCCGCTGTTGTCCTTCTTTTTGCTTTTGATGAAAGACCAAAACTTCTTTAGATTTCCCTCATTTTTATTGTTTTCGCCTATTATGGAGTTAATATATCCGTAATACGCCTTTCGGCACTCTGATTGGGCCAGCTTTTTTATTTCTCGATATTTTGCTATGTCGCAGGCACTCTTGGTACGCTGGGCCTTCTTGGAGTATTTCTTTTTTCTTTCGTGACATGTTTCTTATTATGCCATTGGCCCAGGGTTGGTTGTAACGTTGGGAGGGCAGTCTTGTAGGGACGTGGTTGGATAGAACGTTTTGGTACTTGGCAGATAGCAACGCCCACAGGGTTTCCACAGGTGTGTCTGGATTGTGTTGGGTTTGCATTTCATCAACAAATGTTGCTAGCTCTTCTTGAATCTGCTCGGTGTCTGCTTTTCTCCATATGTGGATCTTCCTCTGGATAGGTCTTTGTCTTTTTGGTAATATGTCCGAATTTACATAGACGGCTACATCGTGATCGCTGACCCCTGCTACAGGTTCGCATCTGTTGACGAGGGATGGCCGGTTCGTGAGGAAGATATCTAGGATGTTGTCAAGTCTTGTCGGGAAAGTGACCATTTGAGATAGGCCCAACATGGAAAATGTGTTGAGGAAGAGTTCGTTTATCTGTTTTGTGTACTGGTGTTTTGATACTGTGTTTGTTTTCTAATCGATATCCGGGAGGTTTGTGTCCCCTGCAATCCATAGGGGGCTGTTTGGGAATTTCCTGGCTATGTTGGATATGGCGTCACACATAGAGGTTGAGTAATCAGTGTTATTATCTGTGGGTCTGTAGATTCCAAGTACTATGAGAGGAGTGTGCGCGGTCTGGATTTTCACAGCAACCATTTCACACGGTGTCATTATCGATATCTGTTCAGCAACCAATCCAGTCTTGATGGCAATCATGATGCCACCATAGCCATCTTCTCGGTCTTTCCTGAAAGGGGGGTCATATCCAGGCGGCATGAATTCACTGCTATTGACACCGGGCTTCAACCAAGTTTCACATGCAACAATGACGTCAGGTTTTACGTCGTCTACCATGAGGTGAAATTATAGTTTCTTTGCGCAGATTGAATGCGTATTGACGTTAAGTAGGCTGATGCTGTGTATGTTAAGAGGCTTTGACATTCGATCCATAATTAAATATCTGTGCCGCTAGGTTCGTCGTAAGAATTCAAATCTAAATGGGCCCTCGACCATAAAGGACTTTGCCTTAATTTAAGTAGAAGGCGTAAGATTGTTAATAATAAAATGATGATTAACACATTGTGTTAAAATATAAAACGAGTACAAATAATAATAGCAAACGTCTAAGAAATCTAAAAAATTCGAGTGTTTACATCAGAGAGCATACATGAAGGCCGTGCAGGATGAGACGGGTTTCAAGATTAACTTCTTGAGACTAAGTCGTAGCGATCTGGGGCGTTCTCAGATCATGTAATGCAGCGTTAATAAAAAGCCTGGTTAGTACGAGGGGTGGGTGTGTGGCAGATATTTCGCAACTGTGAGATAGTTTCCTAGTTTCCTAGTTATTTCCAGCATTCGGCAAAGTTCTATTAACTGACTAGTCTGTATATATTGTGGTTACAAAGTTATGATCTTATGAGGTCTCATTCAACTAGCAAGCCTTTTTCAGAACATTATCGCCAAGCCGACCTTTCTATGCTGGCACTGAGGGTGGTCACTGCCAGGGTGCTTGTCGTCCTCAGTGGTTCTTTTACGTCCCAAATTGAGACGGGACCGACATTAACGTGATCTCCGAGTCACGAAGGATACACAGTCCCCAATGTTGAGAGCCAGGTTTTTACACCAAATATACCATACCTGCTCGGTCCGGGTATTGAACTCGGGGCGCCGGCATGTCAGGCGGATGTGCTAACCACTACACTATCGCGCGCCCCCTACTACACTATCGCGCGCCCTCTAATACGTCGGTATGTTTTGATGCCCGATTTAGGGCGTCTAATATTATATATAGTAGGCGCTTATATATATATATATAAGCGCCTACTGACTTCTGATGTATATATATATACACCAAACCAACAAAACCACCGCTTGCGCCACCTAGCGACCACCTGTCACGCATGACCGCACACGCCTGTTTTGTCGCGTTGCCCTGGACTGCACGCGGTCGCCCCTCGGTCGTGTATCGCAGGTCTGCCAATAGTGTATACAAGGTAAACTATCGGGATGGATGGCTGAGCGTCTGCAGACGGATCTATCGCGTCGATCGTCGGCTAAGAGACGCATAACGAATATTGTTACCCGATTTGAAAGCGTGAAAGAGGAGAGCAATGCTCGTGAAACAGTGCAGAATCTTCGAGAAAAAAAACATGGTGGGAGCTCTCGCGAACTCGATTTACAACTCTTGCCGTTGTTGGAGGCTGCAGAAGTGAGCGATGCGAAGGTCGACACGCTTGAGCAATCAGCTGACAAACTTGAACAGTACACTCGACGTCCAAACTTAACTTTCCACGGCATCGCGGAAAGAAGCGAGGGTGAGGACACAGACACCATAGTCCTCGAGATGACAATATGAAAACTACGCCGCCACTAACTAGAGAGGACTTAGAGCGAAGCAATCGCCTTGGCGCTAAACGAGCCACGGGGTCCCGCCCAATCATTGTGCGCTTTAAGACAGAGCGAAAGCGTGATAACGATTTCCGCAGTCGCTTTAACCTGAAAGACTACAACAGAAGAAATAGCAATGCACGGGTCTTCGTTAACGAAGATTTAACAAGTCGTAGGTCAATGTTGGCATATGAATGCAGAAAACTGAAAAACACAAAAAATCAACGACTGCTGGAATGCCAACGCCAAAATTATGGTCAAAGACCTCAGCAATAAAATCAAAGAAATCACATGTGTAAATGATTTCCAGTTGTACGTATGTAAGTGATCACCAGTTGTACATCTGTAAATTATCTCCAGTTGTATGTTAGTGTCAATGAAAGCATTGATAACTTGATAATCTGTAATACATTCAAGATTATTGTGTGATTCTACTTTTTATGTGATTCTATTTTTTATGTATTTCTATTTTTATGTATTGCTGTCCTTCTGTCGGTTAAAATTAATATCAACATGCTAATTCATATTTAAAAAAATAATAATTACATAATCTACTTATGCTGTATGATCAACTGCAATTAACAGTTTGCAGTATTGTTGATATATCTGATGATATATGGGCTATTCATGCCCTTTTTTCGTATGAATGACATTTAAAATAACTAGTATTATAACTAATCGTTTCTCTCCTCATAACATCAGTAACGCTTAATTACTTTTGATATCTTGATACTGGACTAATCAAGACATTATATCTCTTCTATTATTATTTCTAGATTGACAACTGTTAATCTATATGCAGTCACTGCACGTACAAAGGCTGGTTATATTATTGTTTTATGTCCGAACCTAAGCAATGACTTCTGATGTGACCTTTCTCTCCCACTTGGGAGGTATCCGAAAATGTTCTTTAATAAATCTTCTAGATATAAGCGAAAATAGTATTGAACAAAATGAACCTCAGTTCTTCATACTATGACATCGATATGTTTCACAAGTTAGCACATAAAAATACTGATAATTTTAGTATCCTAAGCTTAAATATTCAATCCATTAATGCTAAATTTGATGAACTTGAACTTTTTGTAGAGCTTCTAAACACTAAACAATTTAAATTTAGCATTATATGTTTGCAAGAAACATGGAAGTCAAATCATGATGATTTATCTCAATTCAGTTTACACGAATATGATCTAATCGCTCAGGGGAAACAGTGTCAAAGGTGGTTTAATAATTTACGTAGATAATAAATATAAATATAAAGTACTTAAGAATATCAACATGTATGAACATTGGGAGGGGTTAGTAATTCAAGTAAGTGGAGGCAGCTTATCAAAAACACTTACTATTGGAAACATATACAGACCGCCTAGATCATTAAATCAAAATATTATAGATTTCATAGCTGAATATTCAACAACAATGGCTACTCTAGAAAGCTGTAATAATCTAATAATTTCAGGCGATTTCAATATCAATCTACTTAAAATAAACGAGAACCAAATATATAGTGAATTTTTTTATACTATAATTTCATACAGTCTCTATCTAAATTACTATCTAAATAATATCTAAATTACCTTTCCAACTCGATTTACCAGAACTAACACTGATAGACAACTTTTTCAGTAAATTAAATAAATCAATATTAGATAGCACTGCATGAATCTTCACTAATACCCTTTCTGATCATCAACCTTACTAATCATGAATATCAACGTAAAATCCAAACCTCCTCCAAAATGTGTTCGAGTAAATCTACAAAATAAGGCAGCTATGCATAATGTTAAACTTGAGATCAATTCGGATGCAACGTATAACAAACTAAACAAATCTCCTGCGGCTGACCCCAATTTAAATTATAACATAATACACGAAGAAATTATGCATGCTAAGAATAAGCATATGCCTGTTAAAATCATGAAATATAATAAATACAAACATAAGCATTCAACCTGGATCACACACGGTCTTCTAAAATCAATCAAATATCGAGACTCGTTTTATAAGAAATAAAAAATGTATAATCCAAATCTACCTATGTACGAAGTCTTTCTCGGACCATCTTGTCAAATGGTCCTGACTTTTTTTTATTACATCGCCTTTTTTTCATTGTATTTTTTTCTAAACATAATCTGTTTTTTATCTATTTCTGACACTTTATGTAGCTACTTATCATGCACCGCTTTAGCTTTACATGAACAAAATACAAATATTATTAAACAAAATCTAGTAACTCAAACACTAAAGGCACACACTCTTACTGAAACATTACTGCACACTGAAAATATGTTGATCTTATTACAATTTAAAAATATACTGAAATGATCACTGACGAAACTTTTCTCCAATTTACAGGTGGTATTACAAATAATTGTCTAAATAATATTCTAAACATCAGTAATACTGTTGATGAAAATAATGAATTGCCAACAATACGCCGATCGTCATATTATGATTTTGAAAAATTTCATTTGTTAGTTCAAAACAATAATAAACATTTCAGTATCCTAAGCTCAAATATACAGTCCATTAATGCAAAGTTTAGTGAGCTCGAGGCATTTGTAAATGACCTGTCTTCCTTAAATTTTAAATTTAGCATAATATGTCTCCAAGAGAGCTGGATATCTGATAATGATGACTTATCACTAATTCAATTAAATGGATATGACTGTATATCCCAAGGAAAAAGTTGCAGCACCAAAGGGGGATTATTAATGTATGTAGATAAACACTTTAATTATGAAGTAAAGATGACATTAAATATGTATGATCAATGGGAGGGACAAATAATACAAATAAATGGAGGAGGCTTATCGCAGACAGTCACTATAGGAAATATATACCGACCTCCAAGGCCTTTAACTGAAAACTATAACGAATTTATAAATGAATTTACAATGGTCATATCATCTATGCAACATCATCAAAACAACAACCTTATTCTTGCAGGGGACTACAATATAAATATGTTAAAAATAAACGAACAACAACACTGTAGCACTTTCTTTGACATGTTAACCTCATTTAGTCTCTTCCCCCAAATTACTCTTCCTACGAGGTTCACAACATATACTGGTACACTTATTGATAATTTTTTTTGTAATTTAACAAAGCATATTTTGCAAGGTACAGCAGGAATATTAATAAAAAAATTGTCTGATCATCAACCATACTTTATGCTTATGAACACTGCTCTAAAAGAGGAACATACTACAAAATTTATACGAATTAATGTACAAAATACAGAGGCTATGTTAAAAGTCAGAAATGATATAATCTCTTCTGAAATACATAAAAAATTAGATACTAGTTCAAATGCTGATCCAAACCATAATTATAACATTATTATTAATGAAATAAATCAAGCTAAAAATAAATATATGACTAGCAAATTAGTGAAATTTAATAAATATAAACATAAAAAATCTACATGGATAACTCAAGGCTTGCTAACCTCAATACGATACAGAGACAAACTTTACAAACAATTAAAAATCACAAACCCTGAATCTTCTGAATATGGCGTATTATTGATTAATCTGAAAACATACAATAGTATTTTGAAAAGAAGTTTTCGCAAAGCAAAGCAATCATATTTTGACAAATGTTTTAATCAATTTAAATTTGATATAAAAAACACTTGGAAAACCATAAATGAAATCCTGTCTAAACATAAAATTAATAAATCATTTCCAAAATATTTTAAAGAATCCGATTCTATTGTGGCAGACAAACTAGAAATTGCAAATAAATTCAATACATTATTTACCAATATAGGTAATAACCTGGCTAATGATATTAAATACAAAGGCATTCATGATCATTCATATTATCTAAATAATATAGTAAACTGTAATTTTACATTTAAATACGTTGAAGAAGATACCATAAAGAAAACAATAATTAATCTACCCAACAAAAGTAGCTGTGGATGTGATGGTCTCTCAACCAAACTGCTAAAAATGCTTGAACCTGCACTAACCAAATCTTTAACTTTATTAATAAATCAAGTATTAACCACGGGAATATTCCCTGATAAATTAAAAATTGCTAAGGTAATTCCAATTTATAAAAAAAGGTGAGCCAGCAGTATTCAATAATTGTAGACCCATATCTCTTCTACCAGCTATTTCAAAAGTACTTGAAAAAATTATTTTTGACCAATTATTATCTTATTTAAAAGACTCTAAGCTTTTGTTTGACCATCAGTATGGATTCCGACCTAAACATTCAACTGAATACGCAGCACTAGAATTAATAGATAGAATAATAACCAAACTGGATAAGGATGAAATACCCATTAATATTTACCTAGATCTTTCCAAAGCTTTTGATACCATTGACCATTTAATTTTAATTGACAAATTGAAATATTATGGTATACATGGAACAAATCTGAACTTATTCAGCAGTTACCTAACAAATCGTAAACAATATACGGAAATTGACAATACAAAATCAAAAATGTTATCACTAACAACAGGTGTACCACAAGGTTCAATCTTAGGACCCCTGTTATTCATCATATATATCAATGATTTTGCAAAAGCCAGTAAAATTTTTAATTTCATAATTTATGCTGATGATACAACTCTATCAAGTACACTAAACACTTTCAGCGATAACATACATGACGAAAATTTAGAATCTTTAATAAATGAAGAACTTTTAAAAATAAATGAATGGCTCAAAATAAATAAATTATCGCTAAACATAGCAAAATCGAAATACATGACATTTCAAAAGGCAAAGAAAAATATACAGACACTTACTCTGAAGATAGACAATGTAAATATTGAACAAGTCAAAGAATTTAATTTTTTGGGTTTAATTATAGATACAAATTTAAACTGGAAAAAGCACACTGAAAAAATTGCAAATGCTTGTTCTAAAAAAATTGGCGTATTAAATAAATTGAAACATGTGTTACCTCTTCATATTAAAATAATATTATGAATATTTTTACATATGTCAAAATAGTATTTATGCAATGTGATGTGGATAATCCGTCAACGATTCGTTGTCATGATAATCTACCAATGTTCCGAATTACGTAAGCACCCAGGATCAAAACGAGGCTGGGTGTGAACTGTCCCTTTGTGTTGGAATCTGATAGCAGCGAACGTCTTTGCCGTTTCAACACAAAGGAAGATTTATTTCAATCAAGTTCTCGAGGTTAGTATAGTTCAACGTTGTTCATACTATACTTCGATCTTGTGTATGCAATTTCGTGCGTGGTTTCGCGGATTAGTGCTTTGATAATCCTTGAATTATACTGCATTCAAATTTGCTCGTTTACCCCGAATTTTTTCCTTTGTTCGCCGCCATTTTTTAAGCCGTCGATCATTTTCATTCCTCTTATCATGTCCGCTATGGACTGCCCCGCCGACCTCTTAGTGATTGGTCACAGCTTCGTTAAACGTTTACAAGCATCGCTTTTGCATCGTGATGGTACGACGCATGTTGTGGGGGCAGGTATAGGGGTTTCCCCGCAATATTCGAGTGTGTTTTACCACGGTGTGGGCGGACTTAAGATAGACGATTTGCTGGCCGAGTTGCCGCTGATCAGTGAGCTCGGCCCGCGAGTGGTTATTGTCGACATCGGCACTAACGATTTGTCTCATGCCGGTGTCGTGCCCAGTCAGCTTGCCTCCCGTATTGTCGACTTCGCCCAGCGGGTGTTGGCAGTCGCTTCGGTGACGGAAGTAGTCATTTGCCAAGTTATGCCGCGCGTCGCAGTGCGCCCGCCCTGGCACCAACAGCAACGGTATCCCGCGCGTGCCGATTTTAACAACGCTCGGTTCGTAGTTAATCGTACGCTGGTTGCTCTGACATCGGACCTGCCCCATATTCATTACTGGCGACACAGGGGTATGCACACTAACTGGGAGCAATATTTTGATCATTTTGGGGTCCATCTAAACAAAGTTGGGATGCGCAAATATGTGCGCTCCATTAAGGGGACTGCCATCTTTGCTGCCACACAGTGGTAAATGCTCCACTCCTTTCAGTACAGCCCATCTTCTTCTGGCTTTCCCCTCACTGTGCTGGAAATGTATATCACAGTACAATTTTGCCTTTGACAGTTTGTCTCCACCATGTGGTAATTACTGCATTTTGGTCCTTAATACTGTCATTGTCTGGGGGTTTATGTTGGTTGCAGTATGACTGGCTTTCGTTCAATCTTCTCACTGTTTTGCCACAATTGTATTTATATACGCTTTCTTCATTTTAATTTACACTATCTATGGGAACCCTAACGGCAGTAATCACCAATACAATTCCCCCCGTGTTTGATTGTTGTGTTACGGTAGTGTTACCAGTGCTGCCACACACTGGGGGGGTCGATTGGTGTAGCCCACATGCTTAGTAGCTCCTTTGTGCCATATAACTTGTGGGGGCGCTGTGATACAGGCTGGTTGCTCTGTTTGTCCCACTATCTTATGATCCGTGTTGTTTGTGGGCGTGCTGTGAAACAGACTGATTGCTCTGATGGCCCCACTATCTTATGATCCGTGTTTGTGGGTGTGCTGTGAATCAGACAGATTGCTCTGATGGCCCCACTATGTTATATTACACGTTTTGTGGGTGTGTCGTGATACAGACTGCTTGCTCTGATGGCCCCACTATCTTATGATCCGTGTTTGTGGGTGTGCCGTGATACAGACTGGTTCCTCTGATGGCCCCACTATCTTATATTACATGTTTTGTGGGTGTGCCGTGATACAGACTGATTGCTCTGATGGCCCCACTATCTTATATTACATGTTTTGTTGGTGTGCCGTGATACAGACTGGTTCCTCTGATGGCCCCACTGTCTTCTGTTTTTTGTTACAATACATCATCAAATTTATTACCTGTAATGAGCCTGAACTCTACAGCAAACTTGTCAGTTGTACACAATCAATTCTATTATCAGGCAAGTTCACCGACACATTCTTTCCATTGCCACTCTTATTCCACGCTGCAAAATGCACACTTACCTTCCATTTGTTCTTAATATATGCAATTTTATCTCTGTTTACATATATGTGTGAGTATGTATGTGTGTATATATTTATGGAGTGTGTGTGCGTGTATCTATATGGATAGTATATATGTATGTATATATATATATATATATATGGGTGGATATATCTATGTCTATCTATATCTATATAAATTTTCATCTAGAGGTTATATCACCTCATACTGCCCGTGGGGATGAGGATTATATACCATATTGGTCCATCCTGTTATGCAGGTAGATAGTGGGTGAGCTGTGATACTGACTAGTTTGTTGCCATGGTTTCAGAGAAAATGGATGTCGTTCCTGCCCTTTGTTTACTACTTTGCAGTATGCCCCCACGCGGACGTCCGCCGAAACAGGTTCGGGCCATGGTGCGACCGCCGTCCCAACGCCTTGCGGCCAGGAAACGCTCTGTCGAGTTTGAACCGCCCATGCCAGTCCCTCCTGCTCGCCGACGTCGCCCTGTTTCTGCCGCTGCGGGACGTCCGGAGGACTTGCCAGCTACGTCGGACAGTGTGCCGGTGACAACTACCAGCACTGCTGATATGGTAGCCATTATCACCCGGATCTTTCTTATCCAGCGGGTAATTCCATCAACGAAGGTATTCCAAAGGAATTCACTACTGTATCTTATGAAACTTTAGATCATGTCATAGCTTTGTTGGGTCAGTTTGGCCGAGGGGCTCTGGTGGGGAAGACAGACATTGAGGATGCATTCTGCATCATTCCCCTCCACCCGTCATGCTACCATTTGTTTGGGTTCACCTGGGATACCAACTTCTACTATGATCGTTGCCTACCAATGGGATGTGCTGAATCGTGTCGCCTGTTTGAACGGTTTACTTGTGCGTTGCAGTGGGTCCTGCAAAGCAGGGGTGTCATGCCTGTTAGTCACATATTAGACGATTTCATCTTCATCGGCCCCCCAAATTCATCTCGTTGCTTTTCACGATCTCAACCGATTCATGGCTCTGGCCAAGGAGCTTTCTATCCCAATCAAGCATGAGAAAACCTGTCTCCCATCTACGCTCATCACTGTTCATGGCATTGAACTCGACACGGTCAAATGGGAAGCTCGCCTCCCCCAGGATAAAGTTCAGAAGCTACAGACATCCCTTGCCGTCATGCGGAAATGCCGTTCTGTGACATTGCACCAACTCCAATCCGTGATTGGGCTACTCACATTCGCAAGCCGCGTCGTTTCCCCCGGTCGTGCGTTCATCCGTCGCCTCATCCATCTTACAAGAGGTCTTTCTAGACCTAACCATCATATCCGGTTGACGGCTGAGTCGCGTGCTGACTTGGTATTGTTTTGTCTCTTCATTCAATGGAGTCACAATGCTCATCGATAGTAATTGGGTTTCATCGGATTCCATTAAGCTGTACACTGATGCTGCATCTGCGAACGGGTTTGCTGCCGTTTTTGGTTCCAGATGGTTTAATGGTACCTTTCCGGAAATCTGGGATACTTACAACATTGCTGTATTGGAACTCTATCCTATCGTAGCCGCTTTGGGGACAATGCATGGCAAACCACTCAGTCCTGTTCCTCACTGATAACCAAGCTGTGGTGGACGTGATCAACAAGCAGTCCGCTAAGAACTGTCACCTCATGCGTTTACTTAGACGTCTGGTCGTGACTGCGTTGAAATTTAATGTATATTTTAAATCTAAGCACATTCCAGGAAAGACTAATGTCATAGCTGACAAACTGTCACGCTTTCAGGAATCCGCAGCTCGGCAGATGGCACCTTGGCTCCAACCGCAGCCAACAGCGATTCCGGCAGCAATTCTTCCTTGGTAGCAGTGATGCTACATCTACTAAATGCTGCCTTGTCTGACGGTACTAAAAAGGCCTACAAACGATCTATTACATCGTACGCAGCTTTCAGCCGGAAACAATTTCCCAACTGTACGATATTTCCAGCTTCGACAGGTCATTTGGCTACATATATAGCAAGCCTTTTCTCCAAAGACTATGCTCCAGCTACCCTTATGTCTTATATGTCTGCTCTGTCGTATATTCATAAATTGTCTGGTATGCCGGATGCAACTAAACATTTTGTTATTAAAATTTTTTTGGCTGGGGCTCAGAAGCTGGCAGGTACACCTGACACCCGTTTACCCATCACTCCCTCTGTACTATACCAGATATTTGACGCCTCACAATTTATTGCCTCATCCACCTATACCAGGTATATGCTACAGAGCATGTTTCTCTTGGCATTTCATGCATTCTTGCGCATTGGGGAAATGACGGTCCATGCCCGATCCAGGAGCGACGCTGTCATACAGTTTGCCGATGTCACCCTTTCTCGTTCACACATTGTTCTAGTTTTGTGTCATTTAAGCACAACACATCTGGGCGCCCTGTCACTCTGTCCATTTCGCAAACGCACAATCAGTATTGTCCTGTGCAAGCACTTTCTCGATTCCTGAAGGTTCGTGGTCCATTTAAGGGCCCACTGTTTGCATTTCCTAATGCCTCCCCTGTTTCTCGAAACTAATTTTGTCAACACTTGCATAAAGCTCTCCAGTGGGCGGATCTAGACCCCAGTAATTATATAGCTCACAGCTTGCGAATTGGTGCCGCTACCACGGCAGCTGACATGGGGATGAACGAAACACAAATTCAATCTATGGGCAGGTGGAAGTCCACTGCCTTTAAACGCTACATTCGTATTCCTATGCCGCACATGACCGGCACTTGATTGGTCTCGTTTTCCTGTAAGCGTTGGGTGCTTCAGCTTGGCTGGCGCCCATTCTGTACTGTAATATTCCTACTGATCTACCACATTATATATTATTGGGACACACTCTTTTCTCGATATATTAAATTTTGGTCTACTGCTGTGGGCAGGGGGTTGTTGCAGCATGGCTGGCTTCCGTTGTTTGCACTAGTATTCCCAAGGATATACAAAATGCCGTTTGTTTAAGACACTCTTTCCCTACCTGCTTTATGTCGCCCATTGTTGTTCGCAGTGGTTGTTGCAGCATGGCTGGCATCCACTGTGTATAGCTTGGCGATACGGAGCATGACTGATCACCCTGGCATCCAGTTCATGGTCACGTATCTGTTTAATGTGTGACATTGCCAGGCTAATTGGCGGTTATATTGAATAGACGCTGCAGCATGGCTGGCGTGTGTCTTACTTAAGGTGTATTGATACTTATTTTACTTTTCTCCTGTTAATACCCGTACGACTCCATAGGCAGTTTAATGCACTGGCAGAGCCCTGGGGTGGGGTGGGGCCTCTAATGCAGGAGGCCGGGTGGGGAAAAATGACCACCCACCTTTGCTAATCTGATTTGTCATTTAATAATTGTTTGTAGTACCTCGATGATAGTATCAGTTGTTTAGCGCTTAAGCTTTATCTCATCGAGTGATGTATTTGGTTTGTTCCTGTTGGTTACAATTATTAAATGACCGTTAACAACTACATTAATTCTTGTTCAATTATTATAGCAAACAAGCTCAGGGTTCTGCCAGTAAGCATCAGCAGGGTATAAATGAATATTTTTACATATGTCAAAATAGTATTTATGCAATGTGATGTGGATAATCCGTCAACGATTCGTTGTCATGATAATCTACCAATGTTCCGAATTACGTAAGCACCCAGGATCAAAACGAGGCTGGGTGTGAACTGTCCCTTTGTGTTGGAATCTGATAGCAGCGAACGTCTTTGCCGTTTCAACACAAAGGAAGATTTATTTCAACCCACCATCCTCCCCTTACTACCACCATGATACTTTGTTGCATGATACCTAATTATACTTAATTTCTTTGGCAGCAGGCTTTGATGAACCTGCTGCACTTGTATGTACCTATGTTTTTTTTTTCCTTGTACGTGTTGGAAAAATTACCACCCACCTTTGCTAATCTGATTTGTCATTTAATAATTGTTTGTAGTACCTCGATGATAGTATCAGTTGTTTAGCGCTTAAGCTTTATCTCATCGAGTGATGTATTTGGTTTGTTCCTGTTGGTTACAATTATTAAATGACCGTTAACAACTACATTAATTCTTGTTCAATTATTATAGCAAACAAGCTCAGGGTTCTGCCAGTAAGCATCAGCAGGGTATAAATATAATTCTTTAATAGTGCCACACATTAATTATTGCATCATGGCGTGGGGCTTTCAATCAAATAGAATAACAAAACTTCAAAAAAAAGCCATGAGAATTATCACCTTAAGTAATTATACGTCCCACACAGAACCACTTCACAAAAAACTCAACTTGTTAAAAGTAGATGACATCCTTAAATTACAACAATTAAAATTTTATTATAAATATTTGCACAATGACTTACCAGTTTATTTACAAAACTGGAGGATAATGTTTAACTATGAGGTACATAATCATGATACAAGAGTCAGGAATAAAATATACACTTATAAAATTAAACATGAATTTGCTAAGAAATGTCTTAGGCATAATTTGCCACTTTTACTAAATAACATTCCTGATATTGTCAAAGAAAAGCTTAGTACTGTGTGTACTAAGCTTTTCTTTGACAATATCAGGAATGTTATTTAGTAAAAGTGGCAAATTATGCCTAAGACATTTCTTAGCAAATTCAGTTCACAAGGATTTGCCAAGTATGTTAAACTTTATTTTTTACAAAACTATCAAGTAACATGCACCAGGCAAAACTGCTACATATGTATGCAAAATTAAGAACTGACAACCACCTGTCAACTTGATACAATACAAAACAGTGCCTAAACGACAAACACAACAATCATGTAAGCTTGCTCACACTACACACATGCATACATATTATGTTTTTTTGTTATTTGTTTTTTTCTTTTTCTGGAAGAATTTTATTAGGTGATGTATTGATTCAGTTAAAGTTTTATTGGAAAAGGTGGCTCCTCGATAGCGACTACCATAGTCTTAGAGGAGTCTCCTGACCCTACTTTTCGTTATTTATCATACATTATACCATGTTTACCAAAAGGTTATATATTTGTAAAATTTAAATTTTTGGACATGGATGTATTGTATGTATTATTTGAAATGTCTGGGTCAAATAAAATAAATTCTTCTTATTTTGAGTCATGTTTTAACCGATATAAAGATGACATCAGAAATACATGGAAAACCATAAATGAATTTATCTCCAAAACAATTCAAACAACACTGTTTTGTTTAAAAGTAACGGCATAACTATAACAGATAAAACGGTTATTGCAAACCAATTTAACAACTTTTGTACAGGTATGGGTCACTCGACAGCACAAGACATTCATTACAATGACAATAAGGATTATAATTACTACTTAAATGATAATGTCCATTCCGTTTTCAGTCTATTAAATGTTGATGAAGAAATAGTCAAGAAAACCATTGAAAGCCTTCCCAATAATAGTGGCTGTGACGGTATTTCCTATAAACTTTTGAAAATAATTGAACCCTCCATCATCAAACCATTAACACTGGTAATAAATCAAGTAATAAATACTGGTATATTTCCCGATACACTTAAACTCGCTAAAGTAATTCCTATTTTTAAGAAAGATGACCCATCTGTTCTTAAAAATTATAGACCCATATCTCTTCTTCCAACAATTTCAAAAGTGATAGAGAAAATAATATCTAGTCAACTAACAGCATACTTTAATGATTCTGATCTATTTGTTAAAAATCAATATGGCTTTAGAAAAAACACTCTACCGAGTATGCATCACTTGAACACTAATAGAATAATTACACAAATTGATCAAAATTATGTTCCTTTCAGTATTATTCTTGACCTCTCTAATGCCTTCGATACAATTGATCACTCGATACTATTAACTAAACTAAGATATTATGGATTACAGGGTCCTACCCTGAATCTATTTAAAAGCTACTTAAGCAATAGAAGACAATACACCGAATTTCAAAATGAAAGTTCTGATATCCTACCTATCACAATTGGTGTACCACAAGGATATATTCTTGGTCCCATATTATTCATAATATACATTAATGATTTTCCTAAAGCTAGCGAAATGTTTAACTTTATTATGTATGCCGATGATACCACCTTATTTAGCACCATCAATTATTTTCAAGGTAAATCCCCAAATAGAAACATCGAATCGGCAATAAATGATGAACTCCTTAAAATAATTGAATGGTTAAACATTAATAAATTATCATTAAACATAAACAAATCCAAATATATGATTTTTCACATGCAAAATAAAGCTGTCGATAACTTTACGCTCAATATAAATGGTACAAACATTGACAGAGTAGATTAATTAAATTTTTTAGGAGTTACTTTAGATACAAATTTAAATTGGAATAAACACATTGAAAAAGTATCAAACAAGTGTTTCAAAACAGTCGGCATCTTAAACAGACTAAAATATGTCTTTCCCCTAGAAATTAAAATTATCTTATATAATACGTTATTTTTATCACATATCAACTATTGTATTATGGTGTGGGGATACCAAGGTAGTCGAATGCTGACAATACAAAAGAAAGCTATGAGAATTTTATTTATAAGTAAATATAATTCACACTCTGAACCACTTTAAAAAAATGGAATATCTTAAAAATTGATGACATGTTAAAATTACATGAACTTAAGTTTTATTATAAATATGTACATCATGACCTCCATGCTTACCTATTAAATTGGAAAATAATTACAAATGCTTACGTACACAATTACAACACAAGGAAAAAAAACAGAGTTACACCCATTCAGAACAAAACATGAATTTGCCAAAAGATGTCTTAGATACAGTTTGCCACATGTCATTAACAATACCTCAAAGTTAGTCACAGAAAAGATTGGAACACATAGCTTCAGAAGTTTTGGTAACTATGCAAAAAACAATTTATTACAAAAATACGTAGATACGTGTACAATATTAAACTGCTATACATGCTATCAAAGTCATTAAAACTATTATTACATGTGATATGTATGGATATGTATTGTTTATATATAAATCAGCACATGGATATTGTATTTGTGCATATACACATACATATCAAGTATATTGAAGTGTACTATTGACAAATAGTATTTGTTTATTTTAACATACTTTTAATACTCCAATACATGCATATATGTAATCAAGTAATCTCGGTTTCTTTTCTTTTCCTGCACATTTACATTTACATTTGCACTTCCTTCGGTAAAATTGAGTTGAAACAAATTATTATTGTGGCTCCTATGAGAGCGACTGTTATTGTCTTAATAGGAGTCACAGACCCCATCTAATTTGAAATAATTACACTGCATTTGTATATATATGCCTGTTCATGTTAAGTTAATTTGATATTATACACATATTGTAATTGGGGTCTAAATAAAACTTTCTTGTTCTTCTTGTTCTAGGTAGAGTGATATCATTGATTATCTTCTACTATACTTAATAAGAGAGACAATGGATGTAATTTCAGAAGACTTCTTAAGTCACATGTCATGCCTCTGTGGTTACCATAGGATAGGTAGTAGATAATTGCGCTGTATTGTAGCACCTTACATTCAGGCATGATTTGAAATAGGAAACAGCAGTTGGTAGACACATAGCCATAGGCACATACTGGCTTACTATCTTCTTCGTAAGACAGGCAGCGGTGAACAAACTGCACAAGTTTGATACACCGACAGATGGATGTTAAGTCACACTTCGCACAACAGTCGGACCCTGTTTTTACCATATTACAATCCACAGTTTATCCGTTTTATAATTCAATAATGACCAACTGTGTGTAAGTTTCCATGTCTTTGACGTGGATATACTGGGTGAATAAGAGTTGATTTCATTCAAATGGTATAACTATACGTATCAGCATTAGTGAATCAAGAGATTTCATTCAACTGGTGTAGCTATACATATCACCATGATGGAATCATACTTCCCAAATCGGTAACGTCAGGAATATATTCGTTCCAATGAAAAGGGACAACTGATTATTGTCTCGACTCTCTAGATACAGGAATATAAAATACATGTTGTTAAATTACCTTTCAACATATAGATTTGATACATCACCAGTCACATGGCAGAACTAAAGGTACAACTGGAATTTAACAATGCTTATTCTATTGTGTCATACCTCAACATGACGTTGATGGTCTGCTGAAAAACATGAAACAAGAACTGTGCTAGTTAAAATCTTACAGGCTCTACCCTAACGGGAGACCTGCTTGGTGAATGGCAATAATCACATGGATCAAGAACTCCAATAACCTTCCCCTAAACAATGCTAATTTCAAGTTTGGTTTGGGGGACACAGTAATTGAGATAATCTAGATACCTATATTACATTCCACATTAATATAATTTCACATCCGCTGGATTATCTGAAGAAGAAGAAGACGAATTTGTTTTTATTTGATCCAGACATTTGATTATACACCCAGTACATCCATGTCAAAAATAAAATTAAAATAATACAAATATATAACCTTATGATAAGCATGGTATAATGCATGATAAATAAAAATAAATAGGGTCAGGAGACTCCTCTAAGACTATAATAGTCGCTATCGAGGAGCCACCTTTTATGATAAAAAATGTAACTGGATTAATACATCACATGAATCAAATTCATACATCACCTGAGTCAAAATAAAAAAGTAAAAACATAATAAAAAACAAGAAGAAGAAGAACATGATGTGAATATGAGCATGGGTGTAGTGTGAGCAAGCTTACATGATTATTGTGTTTGTCGTTTAGGCACTGTTTTGTACTGTATAAAGTTGACATGCGGTTGTCGGTTCTTAATTTTGCATACATATATAGCAATTTTGTCTTGTGCATGTTACCTGATAATTTTTTTAAACATAAATTTTAACATACTTGGCAAATCCTTGTGAACTATGTGTACTAAGCTTTTCTTTGACTAAATCGGAATGTTATTTAGTAAAAGTGGCAAATTATGCCTAAGACATTTCTTTGCAAATTTATGTTTAATTTTATAAGTATATATTTTATTCTTGACTCTTGTATCATGATTATGTACCTTATAATTAAACATTATCCTCCAGTTTTGTAAATAAACTGGTAAGTCATTTTGTAAATATTTATAGTAACATTTCAATTGTCGTAATTTAAGGATGTTATCTACTTTTAACAAGTTGAGTTTTTTGTGAAGTGGTTCTGTGTGAGAAAAATAGTTACTTAAGGTAATAATTCTCAGGTTTTTTTTTAAGTTTTAGAACAAGCATTTGATATTTTTTCAGTATGTTTTTTCCAGTTTAGATTTGTATCTATAATTACACCCCCAAAAATTAATTCCTTGACTTGTTCGACATTTACATTGTTTATCTTCATAATGAGTGACTGTATATTTTTCTTTGCCTTTTGAAATGTCATGTATTTAGATTTTGCTATGTTTAGCGATAATTTATTTATTTTTAGCCATTAATTTATTTATTAAAATTCTTCATTTATTAAAGATTCTAAATTTTCGTCATGTATGTTATCGCTGAAATTGTTTAATGTACTTGATAGAGTTGTATCATCGGCATAAATTATGAAATTAAACATTTTACTGGTTTGTGCAAAATCATTGATATACATGATGAATAACAGGGGTCCTAAGATTGATCCTTGTGGTACATCTGTTGCTATTGATAACATATTTCATTTTATATTGTCAATTTCCGTATATTGTTTACGATTTGTTAGGTAACTGCTGAGTAAGTTCAGATTTGCTCCATGTATACCATAATATTTCAATTTGTCAATTAAAATTAAATGGTCAATGGTATCAAAGGCTTTGGAAAGATCTAAGTAAATATTAATGGGTATTTCATTCTTATCCAGTTGGGTTATCATTCTATCTATTAATTCTAGAACCGCGTATTCAGTTGAATATTTAGGTCGAAATCTACACTGATGTTCCAAAAAAAGCTTAGAGTCTTTTAAGTAAGATGATAATTGGTAAAAAGAAATTGTCAAGTACTTTTGAAATGGCTGGTAGAAGAGATATAGGCCTATAATTATTTAATACTGTTGACTCTTCTTTTTTATAAATTTGAATTATCTTAGCAATTTTTAGTTTTTCAGGGAATATTCCTGTGGTAAATACTTGATTTGTTAATAAAGTTAAAAAATTGGTTAGTGCAGGTTCAAGCATTTTTAGCAGTTTAGTGGAGAAACTATCACATCGACAGCTACTTTTGTTAGGTAAATTAATTACAGTTCTCTTTATGGTATCTTCTTCAATGTAATTAAATGTAAAATTACAGTTTACTATTTTATTTAGATAATATGAATGATCATGAATGCCTTTGTATTTAATATAATTTGCTAGATTACAACGTATATTGGTAAATAATGTATTGAATTAATTTGCTATTTCTAATTTCTCTCACACAATAGAATCGGATTCTTTGAAATATTTGGAAATTATTTATTAATTTTATGTTAAGACAGGATTTCATTTATAGTTTTCAAGTGTTTTTTATATCAAATTAAATTGATTAAAACATTTTTCATAATATAATTGCTTTGTTTTGTGGAAACTTATTTTTAAAATACTATTGTATGTTTTTAGATTAATAAATAATACGCCATATTCGGAAGATTCAGGGTTTGTTATTTTTAATTGTTTGTAAAGTTTGTCTCTGTATCTTATTGAGGTTAGCAAGCTTTGAGTTATCCATGTAGACTTATGTTTATATTTAAAGAAATTATCAAATTTGCTAGAAATATATTTATTTTTAGCTTGATTTATTTCATTGATAATAATGTTTTAATTATAGTTTGGGTCAGCATTTGGATTTGTATCAAATTTTGTATGTATTTCAGAGGAGATTATATCATGTTTTACTTTTAACACAGCCTCTTTATTTTGTACATTAACCAGTATAAATATTGTAGGATGTTCGTCTTTCAGAGCAGTGTCCATGAGCATAAAATATGGTTGATGATCAGAAAAAGTTTTAATTAATATCCCTGCTGTACTTTGTCAAATGTTTTTAGTTAATTTACAAAAATAATTATCAATAAGTGTACCAGTACATGTTGTGAACCTTGTAGGAAAAGTGATTTGGGGGAAGATACTGAATGAGGTAAACATATCAAAGAAAGTGCTACAGTGTTCTTGTTCGTTTTCTTTGAATTTGCGGTCATTTATGCCTGCGAGTCGTCTTCAAGGAGCGTCAGCTGTACTTCGTGGGCGCAAGTTGCTGACGCTGTTCGGCCGTGTTCTTACAGCTAAGTATTTTCTTTGTTATCCGCCATTTTGATTTTTGCTTACGGATTTCGTCACTGGCCATTACCATGTCAGTGAATTCCCCTTGTAAGTTAGTTTTAATGCATAGTTATGTTTATTGGGTTAACGCATTCGTAGTCGTCAAGCCCGACACCGACCGGTCGGTTTAACGACTTTGAGGTGAATGGCCGACCCTGTGAAGTCTCGTATGAGAGCATTCGCGGGGCTCGTGTCGCCACCTATTGGCATCTATCCCCATTATGGTACCTTTGCGGCGGTTGTAGTTCCCGGTGGTTTCGCCGGGATCGCCTTGTTGTCATGTATATGTTCGCCTGGTGGCGCCACATTTATTTGTAGGGTCCGTGTTTACATGCATTGAATGCATGTTTTATTTCGGTTACATAAACCCATAGTACATATACATTTAAGTAATACATGCTAATGGAATAAAATGTACACCTTTAAAAATATTAAGTGAAATATATAAATAAGTCATCCAAGCTAATAAGTTAAGAGATAAAAAGAAAAATGAAAATGGAAAAAATAAATATGTAAAAACAAAAAATATACATTGACTATTTACAAGATATAGGGATTTTGACCAGCAGGATCACATGGATCCATTATCAATTACTCTACGCACTACAATATGATTACTACCATGCGTTGTAGTGCGTATGTCACTGTTTGCTGCTGGGGCAGTTTTTTCCAGGTCAACACATTATGTTCAGTTTTTTCTATATTCCTGCTTTGTCAGTATTATAGTGCTGGTGTCACTGTTTGTTGCTGTGGCAGTTTCTTTGCATGTCAATTCATTATGGTGGGTTTTTGTATATTCATTAAGTGTCATGCATTGTAGTGCTTGTGTCACTGTTTTGCTGCTGGTGCAGTTTTTTGCATGTCAACACACCGACATGTGTTTACATGCATTGTAGTGCTTGTGTCACTGTTTTGCTGCTGGGGCAGTTTCTTTGCATGTCAATGCATTATGGTGGGTTTTTGTATATTCATTAAGTGTCGGGTTGGTGTTTACATGCATTGTAGTGCTTATGTCACTGTTTTGCTGCTAGTGCAGTTTTTTGCATGTCAACACACCGACATGTGTTTACATGCATTGTAGTGCTTGCGTCACTGTTTTGCTGCTGGGGCAGTTTTTTTGCATGTCAACACATTGTTGGGTTTTCTAAATTCCTGCTTTGTCGGGTCAGTGTTTACATGCATTGTAGTGCTTATGTCACTGTTTTGCTGCTGGTGTAGTGTTTTGCATGTCAACACACCGTCATGTGTTACTGGAGGGATGTGCAATAATATGATTACCGCCATGCGTTATTGGACGGATGTGAAATATCATTACCGCCATGCGTTGCTGGAGGCATGTGAAATAATATGATTACCACCATGCGTTACTGGAGGGATATGGAATAATATGATTACCGCCATGCGTTGCTGGAGGCATGTGAAATATGATTACCGCAATGCGTTACTGGAGGCATGTGAAATAATATGATTACCGACATGCATTTCTGGAGGCATGTGAAATAATATAATTAACGATAAAGATTGCTTTATTGATCCTCGCACAGCACTTGTGTTTCTGTCTGTGCAGCACATTCAGTTACAAATATAAACATGCACGTGTATAATATCATGTTGTACAGATAGTACAGATACCAACATTAACAACACCCACATATGCCAACACACACATTTATTACTGCCATGTGTTTAATTGGCGTCATGGTCACATTTCTGGGTTTTCAGACATGCTTAACAGGTTTGACAAATGCAACATTGTTGATTATCGTACATGCCGATGAGAGTGATTTTCTGTGTAGTTCGAGTACTGTCCTGTGGTGTATTTCTTCTTGTAGAATTTCTCTTGAAATTCAACCATGAGTCAGCCAACAGCCGGGTCAGAGGCCGGATCGGTTACACTCGACAAAATACACTTGGACATATTTGGCTGCCTGGTAGGGACATTGGCAGATCTCTGCTGCGAAAACGAGAGTTCCTACGTCGGAGCCAGTGAATGCTCGACACAGGAGCCATGACTGTACACTCAGACTCCAGGTGGTGGTGGACAGTTAGTCGAATGCAAGGATACATTTGGCATTTGTTGGAGCAGGATATAGAACACAGTATGGCATCATTTGAGAAGCTGCTGCACAGGACACATGCTTTTCTAACAGCAATCCATCCTGCTACACTTATGGCAGTTGCAAGTGGTTTCAGTCTAGAAACAGACACTTAACTGGAGTTGGGGCAGCACCAATACGATGCCTTAATCAAGGGTATACACAGCATATTTTATGTTACAGGTCGAGGACTTTAGCTATGCAACGCACGACCTATGATCAGACATTGTGTAACAGTGTAGGTAATAGTGATTTTAAGGCCAGACACGACAGGTAGATATGATTATTTTTTTATTTGTGCAAACAGTTCAATTTTTTTCGGCCCAATGCATGAAATGGGTCTTACTGAGTAAAATATATATTTTTCAGCCAGACCTCCCGTTTCCATGGTAACAAACAAAATGGCCACCATTTTGAGCAAATATTGGCAAATCTGGAAACCTGTCATTTGTTATTGAACACATATATAGTTATAATTCTTGCATATCCATGTTCTCTATAGATTATGTTGTGCAATGACCAGAGCATTTTTTTTAATGTTGTGTTTTTAATTTTAAAATATTTTTTTGGTAAAATACGAAAACAAATATTGTTTTTTGGCATTAAATATGGCTATATCTTTCAAACTATTCATGATTTTAAAACATTGTCTGATCATTCCACACAGTAGAATGGGATAAATGCATCACTGAAAACATTATTATATAGCGTAATTATTCCCAGAGATATCCCGTTTCGAAATGCAGAACTTTGAAGAAAAATATTTTTGAGAAAATGGCTGTCAAAGATTGCATAACGGGTGCTCAGTGAAACATTGCATGATTAGCAAGCTGGTTACTTATTGTTGGGATACACCAATGGAGAGGCTAATAATGGCTTCAACACATTCCTGACACACACCAGAAGCAGCATCCTGGTGTTGAATTCAAAGGAAGTTTGTATTTAGGAGATGTTATACTATCTATCTGGTGACCTTAATTATTACAGTATCCTTGGGATGTTTTAAGCACAGCACTACAAGGCCCATAATCTTTGCAGGAGAGGGGTGGATGTTAATAAGGTTCTGTCAATTACTAAGCAGCAGTGTTAAGGGAATTTATTCATGTCAGGGGTCCAGTAATAATAATAATAATAATACATAACTTCTTACGCGCCAATCTCCTCAGACAATCCGAGCTCAGTGGCGCACCAAAACCAAAGGATTGAGCATTCTCGTATTTGTGTGATAGGCGGAAGTCGTCAACAAATGGATGGATGTGCTAGGAAGCTAAGGAGGATAGGCAATATTGAAAAGATAGGTTTTGAGGTGACGACGAAAAGTAACAATATTTTCTGCTGATTTAACACTAACGGGAAGCGAATTCCATATAGTTGGCGCGGCAACTGAAAAAGCTCGAGTTCCAGCCTTTGTCTTAACTCTAGGAACAGATAGCAACTTCGAACTAGACGACCGAAGTTGTCTGGCTTGTCTAGCTGGTGTGAGCATTGAGTGTAAATAACTAGGTTGTTTGGATAAAAGGGCTTGGTAGGTGATTTTGCAGATCTTAAACATAATGCGATATCGCACGGGGAGCCAATGCAGTGATTTTAGAAGTGGCACTGAGCGGGAGAATCGAGGAGATTGTGTGACTACCCTTGCTAAACAATTTTGGACGCGTTGTAGTTTTGCAATATCCTTGATAGCAATACTATCAAGGAGGGAATTGCAATAATCTAATCTGCTGCTAACAAGAGCTGTTGCGTTAGTCTTAGCGACAGAAAGCGATATGTGCCGGCGAATGCGGCGAAGATCACGGATATGATAAAAACAACAACGGCACGTTTGGGATATGTGTTGTCTGAAATTGAAGTCGCAATCAAAGGTCACTCCTAGATTCCATACTGATGCTGCTGGTGTGATATTTGGACTCAGGATGCATGTTGGAAAAAAGTCATTAAGTTTACCTCGCTGCATTGGAGTACCAATGATGAGGAATTCAGTTTTGTCTGCATTTAACTTTAATTTACTATCGGTCATCCATGAAGAAACATCTTGGAGACAATCGTTGAGTCGGTTTAGAGAGTGACTTGTATCGGGCGTGGCCAAGGAAATGTAGATCTGTGTGTCATCTGCATAAAGATGATGATCCAAGTTATGACTTTGGATTACAGAGCTGAGTGGCGTAGTGTAGACAGTGAAAAGCAAAGGCCCAAGAACGGAACCCTGGGGAATGCCACATGAAGTGGGGAGTGAGGTTGAAAAGTAATTATCTATCTTTATACATTGATGTCTATTGGTTAGATATGAAGAAAATCAGGTCAGAGCTGTGCCAGATATGCCATACCACATTGATAAACGTTTGACAAGAGTGTTGTGATCAATGGTATCAAAGGCGGCAGACAGATCAAGCAAGGTAAGTGCAGTCACTTTGCCTTTATCAATGTTTAATATAACATCATTGTGTACTTTTAGGAGAGCAGTCTGTAGAAAGAAATTGTTTGTATGCTGATTGAAGCACACTGGATAAACCAGTTGAGCTGATATGACACCTTAGACGGCTTGCTATGACTTTCTCAAGTATCTTAGAAATAAAGCTAAGATTAGAAATAGGCCTATAATTTTTGAAATCACCTTTAGGCAGAGAAGTCTTCTTGAGAACAGGATTCACATGTGCGTGTTTAAAATCATCTGGGAATTTACCCAAACTGATAAATTTATGATGTTCGTTATTGTACCAAGTAAAGAGTCAATACATGCTTTTAGTAGTATGGTTGGTAATGGATCGAGATACCATGACTTATTTGGGGAGGACATTATTATTTTCCTCACTTCATCAACTGTGGCTGGCTCAAACAATACAAGTGGAGACTTTACTTGCAGGGAGTCCACAAGTCTGACATGGAAAAGCAGAACGTATAACACTTATTTTTTCTTTGAAATGACTAGAAAACGAGTCACACAGAGATTTGACTGACACATGACTAGGTATAGATGGAGGCGGCCGTCTGTGTAAAATATCATTTATGCAGTTCCATAGCTGACGTGGGTTATCAGAGTTACTCGAGACCATGTTTGTGTAATAATTTGATTTAGCTTTGGCCATTTGTCTGTTGCAGTAGTGACACTGTTTAGAATATCGTGATCTGTCCAAAGGCGAGCGTGATTTGCGCCATACACGTTCGAGATAGCGCCGGCGCTTTTTAGATTGTAGAATTTCAGGAGTCATCCATGGAGCATGTGGCTTTTCGGACGCAGATTTAGATCTCAGGGGTGCATGTGTATTAAGTAAATCTTTGAGTACTTGACAGTACTGTCGACACAGATCTGACAGATGTTCTTTGGGGTTACTGATGAGGTCGGATTTAAGGATGTCTGTCATTAATGCAGCAATGTCAATCTTATGGATCGGTCGGTAAAACACATTGTGTTTGGACTCGGGAATTCTAGGAACTTTGAGATCAGCAATGACAGTGTGGTGGTCTGATAAACCATCAGAAGCAGTAGGTGTCTTAATATTGTTACAATCTGAACGGGTGATTAACAGATCGAGCCAGTGGCCATGTATGTGTGTTGAGAAGGTAACATGTTGTTTCATGTCATAGGATGCCAGAATGTCATTAAATGTACTTGTTGTTGATGAAGGTGAGTCCAGGTGAAGATTAAAATCACCGAGTATATAAAATTCGGAATAAATAGTTGCCAGATTTTCAAGTAGATCCTGGAATTCTTCAAAGAAATGGGCCAGGTGTCCTGGAGGGCGATAAATGCACACAAAATAAGCAGAGAAAGATGAATCAGAAATTTCGGCACAGATGGCCTCAAAGCTGGAGTAATCAGGGTTTGAATGCAAATTAACTTTGAACTGTTTTGAGACGAGAAATCCAACACCACCACCTCGCCCAGGGTATCCTGTTTGTAATCTACATTTCGTATACATTACTTCAGATGAAACGACCTCCGTTGAATTTATAATCCTTTTATTATTATAAATTACGTCTTACTATAACACCACATTTTACACATGTCATCGTCAACCAAATAAGGACTCGATCCCTTGGCGGAGCCTCGGCCTACGGGCCAAGCAATCTTGTGTGTGACATATTCAAATGCTGTTCGGTATATTTTATTTTATTCAAAAAGTCGTTGTATGCCTTTACGATAATAGCTCCTATTCTTTAACATGGTGAAAATTCCCTATGCTTTAACATGGATAAAAATTCCCTATGCTTTAACATGGAGAAAATTCGAAAAGTGGTCGTATACCTTTATGATAATAGCTCCTATTCTTTAACCCGGGCGCGTACTGGTGCAAAATCCGTACCTTTTAACATGGGGTAAAAATTGCCTATCCTTTAACCCGGGCTCGCACTAGTGGAAAATCTCTATCTCTTAATATGGTGAAAAAATTATCTATGCTTTAACCCGGGCGTGCACTGGTGGAAATCCCTATCTTTTAAAATGGTATAAAAATGGCCTATCCTTTAACCCGGGCGCGCACTGGTGGAAAATCCCTATCTCTTAACATGTTGAAAAAATTCCCTATGCTTTAACCCGGGCGCGCACTGGTGGAAATCCCTACCTTTTAACATGGGGTAAAAATGGCCTATCCTTTAACCCGGGGCGCGCACTGGAGCAAAACCCTTATCTCTTAACATGGGATTTCCACCAGTGAACGGAAACCATGCGCGCTGGACCACCTACCATACTACTATTGTTACCGGATCTTTGAGGCAGAAATAATATCGGCTTCATGTCTACTTGAATTCAGATTGTGACAACTAAGCAAGTGACAGCCGTTATTACCTTGCTCTGTTACATGCATCGGCTGTCATCCGTTCTGACACTTTCAGATCACTACACCATTGTCGTATCCGGATGAGCATGGATGACATCATCTGTCAACGACTTCCATACAAATGTAGCGGGTCCGAGGGGTTGGGGGAACGTGTACCTTTGGATTGTGGCCGCGCTATGTCCCTGCACGAGAGTGGCGTACCCCCGTAGGCCTTCAGGAATTGTGAACGTCGCCGCGAAAAATGTTCAACACCACCTCCCTCCGTCTTCGGATGTTATGATCGGACAGCGTATCAACGGAGTGGCGACAGCAGAGTCTCGCTAAAGCTCCGGCTTGGCCCACCTAATTTGAATCTTGGTTGGCTGGCAGTGGAGATTTTTTGGCGAGCCTCAGGGGGTGCAATTGGAGGTTTAGCCCCCCATCCAAGACTACTCACTCTCGATCCACTCCTGGTAGCAAAGAAATTATTTTAAGAGAAATATGTTAGTGTATTGAAAACCTAAATGTTCGGGTTACATCTAAGATCATTATAAAAATAGAGGGTCTACCATCAGTTGATACGGGTCAATTTGGTATGTGCACGACATAGGTACACTAGTTGTTTCTGACCCGTTAGACGGGATCGTTTCTGGGTAGTTTCGAAGACGGGATTGGGTGAATCGCATTGGAGATTAGCGACGTCAAGTTTGAAGTCAATAATATCCAAATTCCATTCATGTCTGCATTAATTTATTTAAATATCATGTTCAATCGCCAGTCGTGACACTGGGACACTTGAGTCATACGATTCGAATCAACAGGCGTGATGAATAATGATGCAGGTTACACCGGTTATACAGTTACCAGTTCTACCGGTTAACACAACTGCGTAGGACTCTCCTGTCATTTCGAAGACACCAGTTCATTCTGATTCACACTGCTGATTTGTTCTTCAAATCCTGCCTACCCTCCTGTGCAGTAAACTTCAGAATACCAACCAAAGTACACCATTATACTCTTTTTATTTTGATAGGACTATCAACGATGCCTTGTTACGTTTTGTTCATAATAATCATGATTAATATATCCGGCGCAAAATAGTTATGCATACTAATATCGACGTCGGTATGAACTCATTAATTGACTTACTATTATTATCATTAGTATTATTCAATATATTCAATAATAGCCGATCATCTGTATAGATGGAATTGAAATGTGATATCCCATTGTTCTATTCAGTAAATAAAAAATATAACAAATTCAATTGGTGATTGATGTATATTACTAATCAACACTGCTAAGAGGTAACGATAACCTACCAAAACAAGAAAAACAATATCAGTGTTATGGCAAGCATTAACAGTAACTGTGTATCTATGAGCGAATATTCCTTGTTAAGGAACGAAGCCATCAATAAAAAAGACTTTCGGATGTGGAGAGGCGAGCATACGAGATAACAAACTCATTCTTTAATTAACACCGACTTAATCCTCCGCTTGACGCAACCGAAGTGTTAGCCTGCATAAATGATGTTTCATGTAGTCTAAGTTTCAAAATTCAACCCATTTGACATGGCCTAGCTTTGCAAAGTTTGACACGATCTAGCGATATCATTGTCAAACTAATTGCAGGGATATGACAGCACATATTACAACAATACTTCATCAAATTCTTTGCGTGACATGACTTACTCAAATTCCGTATCACCGCGGTATGATACGATGCGGTGATATCAAGCGTGTTTATTTGATCCGCCGCTTCATCGTGGTTAAAAAGATGTCTGGTGCGACGTCGACACAGTCTATGCGAGGGCGACGCGACAGAATGCAGACGCTTGTGTGTTGTCTTATGCTGGCGACGGCCGCCGTTGTGACGGCTGATATCTGCCGTGATCCCGTCTGCGAGTTCACGTTCGTCATACGTCGTGCGCGGTCGATGACGTACCGGGCACCCAGCGGTAACCTGTACGATGTTGCGCTCAACGGTACACGTCTACAGGTGAGAATGTCTTAAAACCCGTGTAAGTTAGACATTTAATATGTGGTCCTATCAACAGTGTGTTTGTAAACACATATATACTAGCGAGCAGTTGTTAGAAAGATACTTATGAGCATATTAAATCGGGGTAAGTAAAGTGTAATAATATAATAATATACGAAAACCTACTTGAATTACAATATGATATATATTTTCACAATATGATGTAAAACGCTGTTCACGAAGGTGTATAATTTCATTATAAATATTTTTATTTTTTTCTCGTTGAAAGCGTTTAAGGTATACTCTTTGTGTAATTAGGTGGCATATTTAATATGTTTCATTTGTTTCAATAATCAGTTTTATTGAATTGATGTTGAACATATGCATAGGTCGTACCAATATAAATATATTTTATTCAATGTCAGTTCTTAATATGACACTTTCAATCAATAATCAATAATCGAAGCGCTTCAGTGTTGAGTAAATAATAAAAATTAAATAATATGTGCACCCGCTGTTGTATTGTAGTTGGTTAAATTAATGTACATAGTACCTCTCTTGGGCGGCCCCTTGCCAACGGCCACCCTCCACCAGCGGCCATATTTCCGTTGCGTTAAGTGTCATCATTATCAAAAACCCTTCACGAGCGACCATATGAAAAAAAGCGACCAACTGACTGCTTTAACGACCTTTTACCTATTTGCATCGGTCATTTGTCGGCCGACAAACGCTATTGTCTACGCAATATGAACGCTTTACATCCATCCCTTAAAGTTACATTCTGACCTAAATTACCATTTAAAACTGATTTTGTAAGTACCTATATGTACAACAAGTACGTGTATGTACAACAAGTATACGATATGTTATTTGATAGTTTTTTTTTTATAAATCGGTTGCAAAGTCCGCCCAGTGGGAAAAAAAACGTTTGGCAAGCGGATGTAAGTGTTCGTCTATTGCGCCGTTTTACCTTAAATTTGCATAGTGTATGAAAACAGAATTTAAAGCAGTTGAGGAAAGTGATATGCAGTGCGTAGGGCACGTTGATTCACTAGAGATGTTTATTTAAATGATGGCCAACCTCAGAATGCACCTTTAACTATTCTACCGACGTTTCTCATTGGACACGACCATAACAATTATTAACTAATAATATCGTTGAACTGTGCTGTGTAAGCTATCTGGAAATGAAGATTGGCGTCTTCTTAGTTCAGTTTGTCACATTAACTAATTACGGAAATGACTTTCTCAGCTTAGAAAAATACACAATTTAACAAAATGTTCACATAAACGAATATATATGATTCATCCTAAGTCTGAATGCCCCCCAAAATTGTGTAATTCGTTGGAGCACCGACTAGTGCGTTGGTCATCAACTGAAAAAGAAGTGACCCACGGGAACACACTTATTGGCTATTCGTAAGACCTATTTTGTTTTTTACATTAAATAGAAAACTTTCATTACCTGCAAACCATACTGATGATAATAATCATGCCTTAATTAATCGAACTACTTTTTAACTGAAACAATGCCAATAAAAATTATTGTAACTACCACACGCACACACACTCACGCGCCCGTATATATTAACTATATATTATTATATTTATATCGCGCGCGAACATGCGTACAGTAATCATAGCGCCATTGTACGGAATTTCTGTGAAGCTCGACACAATATCAATTTTACGGTAACCGCGGAGCACCGGATAGTCGCTGCCGTAGAAGTCGAGTTTTAGTTAAGTTTGTTTTGCGAAATTTGATCGTTGTAGGAATGTAAGATAATTGTTTTTGTAACGTAGTGTGTATATGTATGTAAGATATGTGAGGAGAAGTTTGGCGGTTGTAGGTAGTCGTTTTCATGGTTAGGTCAGAAAGTGAAAGATCGCCCACCTGCTTCAAAATCGATTTCGTTTTCGTTGTCTTCCGAAGAATTGGAAAGCCATCTTATTCACACAGTCATAGCGCATGCGCATATAGTTTAAATGGTAAACTTACCATAGCGCCAACTAACGGAGTTGGGAACAAATAGTACGCAGAAAATTTACGAAGCGAGTTAAACATTTGATTGTAGTTGGAAATTGTTAGTTTCTATTAACTCTTTTAGATGCTTAATTAATATCAAAACGTTGCCTTTTGTTTTTCTTTAAACAAATTATAAAACATTTAAGTAAAGTACATGAATAAAAACATTAAATGGAATATACAACCTAAATAAGTTAAATAATAACTAATTAAAAAGTATAATTTCCGTATAAATAAGTAAATAGAATAAATAACTAAAACACGATTCACTGTCAATCGCGAGTAATTCGTAGGAAATAGAAAATTTCCGTTAACTGCCAGTGATACAGTCTGTATTTTGACTGGCAAAATGTCCTATGGACACATCACGCCAGTGCGCATGGCGGCTCTTATGGATTTTTTACATGTTGGGCTAGACTAATCTGGAATGAATTCAGTGATGTACTCGATACAATGCTTGGAGGTAGAGATTTCCACTCTTTCATTGTGACTGGGAAAAAGCTGTTTCCAAATAAGTTTGTCGAGTGCCTGATTTGTACTAACTGTTTATTATGTTTACGTGAGCATCTGGTGTTGCGTTTGATGTATTGATCTAGTGGGATATCTATGAGGTTATGTTCCATTTTATATAATATGCTAAGTCTTTGGGTTTTTCTTCTTGATTAGAGTGTGTCCCACTGGAGATCTTTAAGGAGTTGTGTTACCGTTCCTGGCTCTCTAGAATAGTTGTTCTTACAAAATCTGGCGGCTTGTCTCTGGGTTCTTTCTATGAGTTTGACATTTCTTAGGCAATGTGGATCCCATGATGCTGACGCATATTCAAGTATAGGGCGGACAAGGGTTGTGTAGGCTATGGACTTGATTTGGGTTGGGCATTTATTTAAATTTCTTCTAATAATTCCCAATGTCTGTTGTGCTTTTTTGTGACTGAGTTGCTTTGTATTGTCCAATTTAATGTATTTGATATATGTATGCCAAGATAACAGTGTGATTCAACAGATTTAAGTTGTTGTCCGCAGAAGGTGTAGAGGTTTGGTGTCATTGTATAACATTTAGTGGGGTTGAATTTCATAAGCCACGTGTGTTGCCATTTCTCAAGTTTGAGCAGATCGTTTTGGGGGACAGATGTGTCTTGGTCAGTTTTAATCGGTGAATATAACAGGCAGTACCGTCTGCAAAAAGGCGAACAGTATGTCTGGCAGGTCATTTATGTAAAGTAGGAAAAGTAGGGGCCCCAGTACTGTGCCCTGTGGTACCCCAGAAATGACTTGAGTTGGTGTTGACTTGGATCCATTTATAACAACCCGTTGAGTTCTTCCTGTAAGGAAACTATTTATCCATGATGATATTGGGCCTGAGATGCCATAGTGTTTGAGTTTGTGGATTAGTCTTTTATGTGGAACTTTATCGAATGCTTTGGTGAAGTCAAGGATGGCCATGTCTACAGATTTCTTCTCATCAGGTGATTTGCTTATGTCATGGCTTGTTTGAATTAATTGTGTTTCAGTTGATCTTTTGGCACGGAAGCCATGTTGGTGGTCAGTTAGAATGTGGAGCTGTTCAAGGTGTTTCACCTTTCACCAAACCACAGGTGTTAAGGATATTGGTCTATAGTTAGATGTTTCTGCTCTACTTCCTTTCTTAAAAATTGCTGTTACATTGGCTTCAGTCAATAAGTTATAAATTAAAAAATGTCGGCATCGGTTTAATTAATAGACGCTAATTACGGCTTAATTAATATACGCTAATTATAAGTAATCACACGTGGCGTATGGCCATGTTCAA
>OZ023213.1:29215419-29242919 GCA_963995525.1 Escarpia spicata
GTATAAAGTTGTGTTTACGGTAGCACGAAAAGAACATATTGAGGTAATCGGAGAATAAGATTGGGCAGGTTAAATCCTGAAATTGAGCATTTGACACCTAATAGAAATAGCAAGTGTTTAAGTTCTGAAACCATACGTCTGCACACAAGTCCCTCTACAACTATTTCATCTCACATTTACCTGTGAAATTTCATTTTCAATGTATGTATAACACATTTGTGTTTTAAATTCAGTAAGAAATATGTTTCGGACTTCTTTTTTCGTTTTAAGGGGGAGCTTTGAAGTATTTTGCGCTCTCTCAGACTTGATGTTTTATAAAGGTGACTTTCTGTTACATATTACCACTACAAGGGGAATGCATGTTTTATCTTTAAAATACATTCATGGCAAGGTATGCACATTGAGCTTTTCAACAGGGTATACATTATTGACACTGATTTATAACTATCAATTTGTAAACAGTTTAGAATTTGCAGGGGTACGGTTTCATATAATACACTTTTCAGTACAATGGAGTAAATTACTGGCGAGACCATTGGACAACTCTAACTTGTTTTAAGAATGTTTTGGTATATATCCGACAGTCTAAATTGATTATGTTAGTGATACGTAGGTGATTCCGTCCTATTCTTAATAGTCTAATTAAGAAAACGCCGGAGGACGTACGGTTTCATGTACCTCCTCTTATAATGTGTATTGTGTATTAACTGTCAAAAGGTCGTGATGTAAGTATTTAAATTGGTTGTACAGACGTTACAGATACCAAGCGCTGATGTTCCTTCATATACTTTGCAAAAACTATTGAGGTGTGGGCTAAGAAACTGTCGGAGACGTACGGTTTCATGCTTATGTACGGTTTCAGTAGAATAGTATTTTTTTCTTATTTGATCGCTTTTTACTTAAACTTTGTTTACGTACATACCCGAGTGTAAAACCATTCCTGTGAGTGTTCCATATATGTGTTTCTCAATCATTCTTATCATTTTATTAATATACTGAACAATAGAACATGAATACAATGTTTTCATAACGTTATTTATTTAAAGTCTAACCGACCACTTTTGTAATTTGTGGAAAGGTAATTTTAAGAACAATTAATGAAACTTGAACTGAATGTTCCAAAAGCACCACCACTCTCTCATCCTTTTCTTGAACCACCTCTCTGTCGTCCCTCTCCTCCACCACCTGCCTCTACCCTTTCCACTACCACCTATATGTCAACCATCTCCTCCCCCCCCCCCCCCCCCGAGCGCCAGTTGCGTGCTCTCCCAACCAGAACAAGTTGGATGGAACATTCCGCCCTTCGTGTAGCAGCAATCCTTGAAGCAGGAAGTACTGCAGATTTTCACGACTGGGCCCGGGACCACAACAGCAGGGGCAGACATTATGCCACGGACTTCTGGAAAATTCCATGTTTCGATCTCATCCTTGCAGTCCTGGATGACTTCGAGGGTTATCTCCAGGAGGGTCATGGTCGTGTCACTAGCACAAATTTGCTTGGCATAACCTCGTGGTCATTACTCTTCCAGCCTTTACCAGGTTGTCAGTCTTCCTGTTCATGCCACCACCCATTCCGTCACAGAGGCCTTTCTTGTGGCCAGCCTCCAGCCAGGTGCACGAAGCTCTAAGACCGAACAGTGATGGAAATTTGCAACTAGGGCACATATTGTGCGGTTCCGGTACGGCGAAGTTGGTGAGTCTGTGATGAAGTGCAGAGTCGACAGTTCCGGAAGGATTTCATTGACTTCCTTCAACAGTGTGAGCAGTGACACTTGTAATCTACACGTAGCTCTTGGTACAAAGCTCGCCGCCCTGCTTGAAGTGTACCACCATTGCACACCCAATTTTCAGCATAGTCCATCTGGACCGTTGCCGCCGTCTTTTCCGCCATGGACTGCTTAAAAATGCGGATCTGGTGATATTGGATGGTCCCTCGGTGACAGTGATCACAGAACTCGACCATTCCGGATATGAGTTGGTCTGTGAAGTCTATTGTACTTTGTACAACTTGGGTCAGTTTCACATTATTGAATACTCTGCCCTTGTGTTCAACTTATTGGAATTGCCATGTTCGGTACCGAACTTCTGTTTTCGCTTGGCGTCATCTGATTCCCGAAAATAACGATAAATGGGATGACTGGGCCGATGAATCAACTGGCAGTTAGAGCCGACGTACGGTTTTGGGAGACGTACGGTTGCAAAGACGAATAAAAGCAAAATAAATCGAAGGGAAATGTATCTACAAATTACAATTTTGTCATATAGTTACCTTGTTATGTGTTATTTATGACCAATTAATATGTCTTACTAATCTACAAATCTCTACTTTCAATGCGTATTCAAACTTGCGACGTATGGTTTCATGAAAAACTTCCCCAAATCGGTTTCGTCGCTCAACACAATTTATTAGCCACCACTTTTGGTTTAAAACAGCACAGGACCTATGTATCCAGCTGTGGCATCAAGTTGAGTGTAAAATCTGTGTTATTTAATAAACTGTTGTACTGCATTTTCCTATATTAATAACTGCAGACGGACGGTTTCAGAAAAGTTCCCCAACATGAAAATAATCAGGAAAAACCTGGGTTTTGACCTGAAATATTAATTTTTTTATAAATAAGGCCTGAGACATCGACCTTCATAGCCAAACATTAACTGTATACCTTGCTTATGTTGTTCGAATAATACAATGCGTTTTAAAATACTGATGGCATATATTTCACAAAAATAGAGCAGAAATTACCCATTTTGGGGGGCAGTACTCAGAGATTCCATGGTACATATTTTTGTCAACGTTTCGTGGGAATCGACCATATATATATATATATATATACATATATATATATACCTGTATATATATATATATATACATATATATATATATATATACATGTATGTATATATATAGATATATGTATATATATATATATATATGTATATATATATATATATATATGTATATATATATATATATATATATGTATATATATATATATATATGTATATATATATATATATATGTATATATATATATATACCTGTATATATGTATATATATGTATACACCCACCATATATATATGTGTGTGTGTGTGTGTGTGTGTGTGTGTGTGTGTGTGTGTGTGTGTGTGTGTGCGTGCGTGCGTGCGTGCGTGTGTGCGTGTGTGCGTGTGTGCGTGTGTGCGTGTGTGCGTGATGTGTGTGTGTGTGTGTGCGTGTGTGTGTGTGTGTGTGTGTATGTGTGTGTGTGCATGCGTGCGTGCACGACTCTTGCATTGGTTGAGGCTATGAACCGAACTTTCCCCTATGTTTGCATTCCGCCAACTTTGAAAACGACCTCCTTATACACCCAACCATAGGTACCACGACCACTTCTCCAACACACGTCTCGACGGTCTGTTCGGCATGTTGATTGTGACGGTGCGCAGGTATAATGGAAATACACACTAGTTGTGTTTCACTAAATAATTTTCAGCCAAACAATAATAACAAATGTTACGCAAATTTTCATTCGAGAATGTGTAATTGCAAATCACCAGAATGCGACATATACCGGAAACGTGTTTGCATATACAAAAGATAGCTTACGTTTTATTTGCAACCCAGCTGAGTTGGAATCACACTGTACTATCGGTAGAAGAAAATATTTAAACGTTACACAACAGTAATATACATTCTTTTTTGTGGCATTCAGTATTTATTTCCAGTTCTATAACCCGGTGGTATGAGAAACTTGCTATATATTTTCGTCTGAATCGTAGTACATTATTATTTATTTAATTCATATTTTATACACATTGTGTGTCACGTGTGTGCACCTGAAGCGACGGTAAGATATAATTTCGCAGTGACGTATATGTGCATCATGATGTTGCTCCAGGTACGACGGGAGTCTGATCAACGGACGAGGTCGTTGGAACGGCCAGCAAGTTCCGCTGACGATGTTCAACCTCACTTCCGGGAAGACGTATCGTTTCCGCGTGACAAACACGGGCTGTGAGAGGGCCTTCTTGGTGAGCGTCGACGGCCACAAGATGCAAGTAGTCGCTTTAGAAGGCGTAGAAATGGCTTCCCTTTCAGTCGACTCGTTCATCATTTTTCCCGGCGAGTCGCTTGATTTTGAGATGGAAGCCAGCAACCGCGGCGGTCAATATTGGATGCGGGCTGTCACTTTGCGAGTCGGCAAGGGTCGCGACCCGCAACCGGACGGCATCATCAACGGCGTTAATGCCATCGTGCGCTATGAGGACGTCACCGGCGATGCTGAGCCGACGTCGAGGCCAAGGGATTGCACCATAAGACGTCCGTGTCGTGTATTCAACTGTCCATTCGGCGGGTACCCAGACTCCGAGCACAAGATTTGTCTCAAGGTTTCCGATGCTCATATTGATTTGGCGAGCGAAGGCTTTCTAGCCGAATACGGCCTCAATGAGCAACCGGCGGTCGAACACTTCCTCAACTGGAACGTCATCGTTGGCGCGTCGATGAACGCGCGGCGCTTCTACGTCCCGAAGATTCCGTTTTACCTCGACTATCAAGTAAGTTTTAGACTACCTGGTCTTCCTCACGAATGTCTTGTGGCTAAATTGTAATTTGTGGATCAATAACATCAATCGCCTCCATAATCCAACCACTAGATTATTTCTATAAAATTATTCTCTCCTCTGAATGTTTTCCATTTCTTCCGTGACCTCGTTGTTTTTCTTCATGTTCTTCTGTTTGTTGCCTGCGGCATATAGTCTGTCTAGTAAGTTAGACTATCTGATCTTCCATATTCCACATTGATCTCCTTCATTGCCCAATTACCAAATTATATATATTAATGTTTTATTCTCCTCTGAGTTGTATTCAAAACTTCCATTTCCTCGTTGTTTTATTCATGTTCTTCCAATTATTAACTTCATCATATGGTCTATCTTTCTACGTGAATAGTCAAAATGATGGCCAGCATTCAGCAAATGGTCAATTCTTTAAAACTTTAAGCATATAACAATTCTCTTTTCGAACAAACAACCAGCTCAAAGGATTCGGTAAACGATTCCAGTTATTCAAATCAAGATCCCGTCCTTATTGACAGGACCACGTCGTGCCGTGCAACGACACCGAATGCGATGCCAAAGGCTGCAAGTGTACAACCATTCTCGATCTGCCTTACAACGAAACCATCCAGATGGTGTTCACGAACTACGACCCGATCAACACCAACCTCTTGCTCCATCACCCGATCCACATGCACGGCTACAACTTCGCCGTGCTGGCCATGGGCTACCCGAACTACGACAGCGCCACCGGACGTTACGTCAGCCCGAACACTGACATCGAATGCACCAATAGACTCTGCTCGAAGCCAGCTTGGCGCAAAGGTCGTGAGCCAGCCTTGAACCTTGTTGACCCGGCCGTGCGTGACGTCGTCATCGTTCCTGCCGGCGGCTATGTCGTCGTCAGGTTTCGCACGATGAATCCAGGATTTTGGTTGTTCCACTGCCATCTGGAGATGCACACCATGGAAGGAATGGTTGCCGTACTGAGGGTGGGAGTCGACCGCATTTCACGGCTGCCCAGAAACTTCCCGACATGCAACGTGTTCGACGGGACATCGGAGGAGTTCGAGTGGTACCAGCGACCGCCGGCGGTGACGTCGCTGCCTCCGACGGCGCCAACTCATCTACCAGGCGATGGTAAATATGTTATGATTGTTGTTGCTATTGTTGCTGCTGTTGCTGCTACTGCTGCTGCAGCTGTTGCTGTTGTTACTGCTGCTGCAGTTGTTTCTGCCTGCTTCTGCAGTTGGTGCTACTTCACCAGCTCATGCTGCGGTAACAACTTGCAGCTACTGTTACCAATACTATTGCATAACATCTCAGCATCTCGTTTGCTGTTTGTGTACTTCGTACATTGAAGTAATTGTCCATGTCAACTCAACAGAAGAAGACTCTAAACACACACACATACACACACACACACACACGCACACACACACACACACACACACACACTCACACATAAATACACACCCATACACTAATATATATACGTATCTGTTACCGATGTTCCGATTTCCGCTCGAAGGAGAAAAGCGGAAGGAGATCACGTGCTTTACGTTCGACAACGGTTTCACGGGGACGTCAGGTGAGTGGATATCGAGCTCGGGAAAGGTTGGCCTCGTCCGCCGTGACTGCATCTCCGGTCTGTGCGCCTATTTCCCCGGCGCCAATTCGCGACTCGAGGTACCCCGGTTCAACGCTGCCTTTGACGCGTGGAGCGAGTTCTCTCTGAGCTTCTGGTTAAAGAATCTACAGGACGGGCCGAGTGAAGTGATGACGAATGGAGATTGCGATACGGGAGAGGCGCCGTCGTTGTTTGTATACGGCGGTTGGTCAGGACAGCTCAAAATAGGAATGAGGGCCAGAGGCGGACACGTGGCAACCGCCACCGTGCCCATTGTAAGTGGAGAATATCTTTTTATACTCACGAAAAACATGTGTTGTGTAGCATACTAGTTGTGACAATGTTATTAGAAAGGCACTCAGAGGTAATAATATCAGGACTGTATTACTCTCCACAATGTATGTTTTTTAATGTATTTTCAGGAAGATGGAGACCTAGTGCAAACAAAGGATTTAATTTTAACTATTTCTCTCTCTTCCTCTCTCCCCCCTCTCCCCCCTCTCCTCCTCTCTCTCTCCCACCCCTCTCTACCTCTCTCTCTCTCTCTCTCTCTCTCTCTCTCTCTCTCATTTTCTCCCTCTCTCTCCCTCTCTCTCTCTCTCTCTCTCTCTCTTCCTCTCTCTCTCTCTATCTCCCTCTCTCACTCTCTTTCTCTCTCTCTCTCTCTCTCTCTCTCTCTCTCTCTCTCTCTCTCTCTCTCTCTCTCTCTCTCTCTCACTCACTCACTCACTCACTCACTCACTCTCTCTCTCTCTCTCTCTATCTCTCTCACTCTCTCTCCCCTCCCTCCCTCCCTCCCTCCCTCCCTCCCTCCCTCCCTCCCTCCCTCCCTCCCTCCCTCCCTCACTCCCTCCCTCCCTCCCTCACTCCCTCCCTCCCTCCCTCCCTCCCTCTCTCTCTCTCTCTCTCTCTCCCTCCCTCTCTCCCTCCCTCTCTCTCTCTCTCTCTCTCTCTCTAAAAACAACTAAGAGTAACCATTTATTTGGCTCTGTAGACACTACGACAATGGCATCACGTGGTAGTCACGTGGGACGGAAGGACCATGACGACGTACGTAGACGGGAAACGAGTGAGAGCAAATCCATTGCCAGGTTTGTTGCTCGTTTCCATTTGAATTTGTGTTTTATCCGAGTAATGTAAGACATAAAATAGTAGCCTTTCTATTTTGAAACGTATAATATACTTCGAAAAAAGCTTAAACAAGAGTTTTTTTATTAAATTAATAAAATAAAATGGAAGTGTATACCGATAGGGTGAACGGTAGCATCGTAAATATGTTTAATATGTTTTACAAATATCTCAGAGGTTATAATGATGGAATGTCGATAAACCAAAGGTTTTCTTGTCCGTCTGAGATATTTCATCTGAATAGCAATCTTGTTAAATTACTAAATGTCACAAAACACGCACACGGTTGGTTTCCATTCATCCAAAGACAACTAATATGCGACTTAATTTAGTAATGCAATATAACACGTTCGGACTATTACATAATATTGCGCAAAGATACAATAAATAATTACAATATTGTGTAAATATGACCATTTTGTAATTGTTCAGGTTCAAAGTTGGCCTGTCCTGCGTGTCCGCTAGCGTTCGGTGAAGGCGCCGGATCAACAAACAGAGTGCTTCGTCCATTCTCTGGCTACCTTGATCAGGTAACGGCCCTTACATTGTGTGTGTGAGTGTGAGTGTGTGTGTGTGTGTGTGTGTGTGTGTGTGTGTGTGTGTGTGTGTGTGTGTGTGTGTGTGTGTGTGTGTGTGTGTGTGTGTACGTGCGTGCGTGCGTGCGTGCGTGCGTGCATGCGTACATGCGTGCATTTGTACATGCGTGCGGGCGTACGTACGAGCGTGCATGCGTACTTGTACATGCAATAGTATTTTCCTTCAACTTTTCTAAATCGCTAACGTGGCAAAAAAACGTATATTTAAAATATGCTACAGGAAATAAGAACATTGTAAGAAAATGAAAATGTCGTAGAGGTTCGCCGACAAATGGCGAAATATTTGTAAATAAAAATAAAGTTTCTTGTTAGGTTAGATATTTGTAATTTTGAGGAGTGTTAAATAGGTTGCTAATTTAACCATGCATACGTTATGGTTTATATATTCATGATTGCTTAAACATTTTCGTATGTAATTACATGTAATACTAAGCATTGACAGAGAGCAATTTGTCATCTCGTTTGAGAATCTAGAGCTCTACAACGTTCGAGCTATTGTGAAGCGCCACACATACAGAAAACACAAAAATACACAAATGCACACGTACGTACTCACGTACACACAAGCACAAACGCAGACGCACGTACCCACGTACACGCATACCAACACGCACGCGCACGCCAACTCTCTCTCTCTCTCTCTCTCTCTCACACACACAAACACACACACACACACACGTATACGAAAGCGCACGCACACGCGCAAGTGGACACCCTCGAACACATACACACATGCAACGCACGTACACTCAATTCAGCAACTGGTCTACCTAAATGTTTAAATATTTAATGTTCTCTTTCTTCCAGATCTGTCTCTACAATGAAGCTCTCACGGCGGAGGAAATTCGTCTTTTAAAGACAACCCCCTCCGTGACCCACTTGCCGGTGTAGACGAGGCAAGACCAATCCACTCGATTAAGAGCATTGAACTTTAAAGTGTGTAACTCTAAACGAATAGATCGTGTCCTCGTATATCGTCGTTGAAGAACAGACTGAGATACCCATATTGACTAAATAAGTGGGAATTTATACCGAAATTGCGTTGTGTGCATTAGCGAGCATTGCTCACATAAAACATACACGTGAATTGTATGGCATACATCCAATCTTATTAGTATTAATAAACTTTGGATCATATCCAAATGGCCAAAGGGTCGACAGCAACATGCATACAATGAATAAATCTTTTCTTTTTGTGACATTATTTTCGCAGCGCCCTCTAGTGGCTTACGAGTACCCGGGACGAGTACAAAAACACTGCGGGTGATGCATAATATATGTCTTTCACCCTTCTCTTCCTCTGTTAATGTGCTATATTCACTACGCGAAACCAATAAATTGGATTTAACTTCACATCTCATTCACCAGATGCAGCACTGTAAATGTGACTTGTTGCATTTCGACTTGGGATTGAATAATACTGCTAGTCTAGAAACAAAATCTCAAAAAGGCTCTAGAAAACACTTTAGGGGTACCAAAATGTTACAAGCTGTAATCCACGCCAGGATTTGTCTATGACCTTTACCGGTCATAACCAGCCCGGATGATACTCTCTACTGTGATTTTTTACTGCGTAGTGAGCTACTTTGTGAAAATGGAGGCAGGGCTTTTTGAAGGTTTTACAACAGTCGGCTTATTTATCTACTAATTATAAAAATTTGTGTCAGCGTGTGTGGAACAACGATGCACGTAAGTGCAGCAAATTTTAAATCAATACAATATATACAAATTAAATGAAAGGACAAAACATTCCAAATTATATTAAAATTTAAATCTACTCGCCCTTCAGTTCTTTCTGCACTCGCATTTTGAAGGTGAGGCTGTTATCGAGGCAGCTAGTATGAGTCCTCTATGTATATGTCATTGCTTAAACTTTGCAACATATGCAACGGAACAAATACTCAAGCGGTTGTTTACATAGCTATCCGGGCGTCATCCAGTAAATTTATCGCCGACCATTTGTCGGTTTCTCAAACACTGACATTATCCACTATTAGGGACACTCGTAATTGCCGCCTGGTCAAATCTCAATCAATTTCAGTTAACATCATTGTAATTATTTACAATACATACTAATACGAATCAATTCGAAATATTATTTAATAATGTGCGCTTCACAAAATACATTTAAAGGTTATTACATTAGATTAGTGTATGTTTCACACAACTGTCTGTACATTATTCTGTATTATAGAACTGATTTATATAGTAGATAATTTGGTATGCTATAGCTTGCTATAATATATTTAATATGCTATGTACATTTCCATAACAATTAATAATTCATGTATCACATTCTCTAAATTGTTGACAATGTTTATGATATATTCTTACATCCACCAGAGGGGCAACAAACCATGGTGCCATCTGGGGAATAACTGACAACTCAATTTGTTCACTGTACAGAAATAACAATAACGCTAAATAACATCACAGAGTGGTAGATCAGAAGCAAATAAAATTAAGATGATTGGACCTCGGCGCCTCGGATGATATAAACTGACTATGCTGCAAACATAGCATAATATGTGTGTGTGTGTGTGCGTGTGCGTGCGTGCGTGCGTGCGTGTGTAATTTTAAGAAGAAGATAGGATATCCTTCCGCTTATTCAAATCATCAAATCATTTTACAGGCAACACCTTCTACAATCACACATGAAAATCTCCCTACTCAAATGCACTTATGTCACAGCATGTGAAGTTTGTAAAAAATCATTTCTCAAAAATACACTGCACTTTTCTTCGTGCAACGGACAGGAAGTCTAACTAGAACATGACCCCGTACGCTGTCTTGTGCTAAGTCGCCTCGACTACTGCAATGCTCTACTCGGTGGATTGAACAATGGACAGACCAACCGACTTCAACGAGCACAGAACTCGGCCGCTCGACTCATCAACCGCGTCAGACGGCGAGATCACATCACACCAATTCTGAAAACACTGCATTGGCTGCCGATCAGAATGAGAATTACTTTCAAGATATGTACTTACATATTTAAGATCCTGCATGGCTTAGCCCCGAACTACCTCAACTGTGCGATAGTTCGCAACACGCCCACACGTGCATTGCGATCGGCCAGTGACGCAACGCTTCTCGCGGTGACGGTGTCTAAGAGAACTATCGGACGTAGCAGCTTTGCAGTGACAGGCTCACATATGTGGAATAGCTTGCCAAAGTGTGTGCGATCGGTTGGAACATTGGCGGCTTTCCGGAAACAACTTAAAACCCATCTATTTCGGCTGCACTACATGCCTTGATGCAAGCACTGCTGCCACATCTAAATGACACTGGTTTCTAAATTCGAAACTTTCATTTTTCATATCCAAGAATCATGTTAAATTACCTGGTAGAGGCTTTCGTTGACGTGTCACGTCGACTTCATCAGTACCTATGACGCTGAATGACGTCATCGTACACGTGAGGCAGTTCGTAATTGCCCTCGTCTCTGTTGATGGGTTTTTCTGATCCAGATGGCTTCCTTGATTTGCCGAATTCTTCTGTTGGGTTCTTTGTCAACAATGTTCACTCCCTCCCAGTCTATGATATGGTATCGGTAGAGAGTACATCGAGTACTGACAAAATATGGAGTAGCAACGGCCATGCGTCCCCACACCACCCTCAGACACCTGTTAGTACATCCCAAGGACAAAGTACAGCTAGAAGAACAGGGCGAACTGGTGTACCAAATACCGTGCAAGAATTGTGGTGGGGAATACATTGGGGAGACAGGAAGACTACTCAAAACAAGACTGGAGGAACACAGAAAGGACGTAGACAACACGAAAAATGAGAAATACACAAGGAGCGGAAAAAAAAGATTGATGTCTACCATCAATAAATCCGCCCTTACAGACCATGCGACAACTGAAAACCATATCATAGACTGGGAGGGAGTGAAAATTTGTTGACAAAGAACCCAACAGAAGAATTCGGCAAATCAAGGAAGCCATCTGGATCAGAAAAACCCAAACACCCATCAACAGAGACGAGGGCAATTACGAACTGCCTCACGTGTACGATGACGTCATTCAGCGTCATAGGTACTGATGAAGTCGACGTGACACGTCAACGAAAGCCTCTACCAGGTAATTTAACATGATTCTTGGATATGAAAAATGAAAGTTTCGAATTTGAAAACGAACTATCCTGAAGAATGTTCAGTAATCTTAAGACACTGGTTTCTATTTTATAGTATTGATTGGTTTTTAATTTCATTGTTTGAAATTGTATTTTTACACCCTAATTTACTTATTTTTATTGATGTATTTTTTATCTTAGCTTATTTATTTAATTAATTTATATTTTAGCATTTAGTCAACACGTCATTTTAATATGTGAAACGCTTTGATTAGTATTTACTTATTTAAAAAGCGCTATATTAAAAAACGGAATTATTATTATAATTATTATAATTCATATATAAACATGTTACCATAGTGCTTGTGTTACCATAGTGCTTGTGTTACTAATACATGGGTTTAACTAAACATGTCTTCAATTAACAATTCACAAATATATATCAACATATTACAACTATTATTGATGTCATCCTCACCCTGGACATGCGGGGAAAGAAGACGAGAGCAATAACAATTTTATATTATGGTCTTGTCGACGACCGTGCCAACAATATCAACATGCTGAGTGATATTTTTACTTATTTCACAGTCAGTTTACCTTTTGTTCTCATGACGTTTCGACTGCTTCCAGCAGTCTTCTTCAGACGACTACTGCTAGATGGCGACACGGTAGTCCTTCAGCGCCGACGTAGCACTCAGGTGTGTACGCCCCCCACGGCTGCGCCCTGGGTGGCTCTTCAGGAGATCGTCGTAGATGTGTGAAAGCCGGTACCGTCCTTCGTCTAGGTTCATGCAGGCCTTGGTTTTTCTAATCCAGATCGCTTCTTTGATGCCTCTTGTCCTCCAGCCCGACTCCCTGTCCACAGATCTGGCCCCCTCCCAGTCTACTATGTGATTTTGCTGTGGCATGTGATTTGTGATGGCTGATTTGTTCTTCTTCTTTTCAGATGTTGTTCTGTTGTTTCTCGTGTCGGGTCTGTTCATTGTTGCTTTGTCTGCATCATCTCTATGTTCTCTGATGCGGGTTCCAAGTGTGCGTTTAGTTTCTCCAATGTATGTGGCATTGCAGTTCTTACATGATATAGCGTGCACTCCTTCACATATCTTGTGTGGTTCCACTTTGTCTTTTGGTCTTACCAGTGACCTCTTGATGGTGTTGTGAGGTTTCACCCATGTTTCTGAATGTGAAGTCGGTTGTGTTCAGAACAAAGTCCAGTAGTTCCATGATATCTTCTATTTCTAGTTTCGTCCGGTCTGCTAAAGTGGCGTCATTCTGTAGTCTGGTCTTGATTATCTCCATTGTCTTCGGTACAGGTATGTTCGTGAACAGAGACACGACATCATGAGAGGTGAAAATTTCATCTTCGTATAGCGTCAGTGATTTCAGTTCCTCTGCCTGGTGTCTTGAGTTTTTCACATGGTGTTGCTTCAGTCCTACCATAAGGCCAAGAAGATCTGCCAAGCTTCGTGACACGCTGTATGCTATGAAATAAGTAAAACTATCACTCATTTGAACCAACCGGTCTTATGAACCTTTTCACTCAAATATAAACATGCTGTTTTCATAAAAATCTGAAGAAATGTTTGCGAAATATATCCATATTGTAACTCTTTACCAATTATTTGTGCCATGTAATCAAATAAATTGTCAGAAAAGTTGGTTTTAGTTAAATATTTACAGTTTCCGTACGAAAACACAGCGTCCCGCGAAAACTTTGCTAACAGCGTTAATCGTGCTAACGCACGTGACGTAAATGCCTTGCGAAGTCACACTAAATTAACCTATCCATCACGTGATCTGTTGCCTGAAAAATGTCCTTCAAGCCATCAGAAAACACGTGGTGGGTTCGGACATTCCGCCGTATGTCTTGTTGAAATTCTGGTCAAAAAGTGTTTCTTCATAACAAAAAAAGTGACAACTGTATGCGGAAATGTTTGATTTATAAGACATCATGCCGCAATAGTAATGTAATTCACCTATATAAGCGTTATCAACATTGTTGGTAAAGACACCGCTCGACGGAGGTCACGTACAAAAATTAGATTGTTACGTTGGCAAACCGCGACATAAGCCCTACTGGATACATAAATTCTCTTAAGTTATACACCGAGATTAGCGGTTAGATCTCGCGAGATTTCAAGCGACGCATTTTGGAATGGGTCTGACAGCAACACGGTGACTCTAGTCGCAGCGTGTAGAACAACGAGGACATTTGCTATGGTGCTGCTATCTCCATGATTATGGTAAGACAAGCCATGTAGACACGTTCTGCGCCTCGCCTACACTGAACAATGCACAGGGCGTCGTATCGCCAGTACAGGTACAATCCACAGCGTGAACATATAATACAGCAGAACCGAGTATGCCACGGGGTGCGTTTAGAGAACACCCTATGCGCCATCAGCCATAGTTCCAAATGCAGTTCAGCGACTGTTACGAGGCGCTTTCCAGCGGACGGAAATGGCACATTCGCAGTGATTGCGCATGCGTGAAAGAAGGAAATGACGAGCAACAGTGTTTTCGGCGACATTGTGCGTTGTGAAAGCCTGTAAGGAACGTCGATGCGTGTAGAGATTCGTCGCTGAGTTGCAGTATTCTGAAGAAAAAAACATCGTTTCTATCAGGTGACCCTGCGACCATCACATTACGTTACACTGCATTAGGTCTACATGGTGTTTAAAATCACATCGTTGATCGGTACATAATTTTCCCCAGGTGCTAATAATAGAGAGTGTCTGCAAGCATACCGATCTCGATCCCCTTTCCTATCCCAAAGGCGCCTGCGTTAAAAACCGTGCATCCTATCTTCGCTGTGATGTGCTTTTGTACATAATTCCAAAATCCCTGCGCATCGTAAAGTGAATGAACTTGCGCAAGGTTCCCCGCCGCAGAGAATTCGAAACCGGGTTCTCAATCAAGAGTCTGAAGCTCTAGCCACTGCACCACTGCGCTCCATATATGCTACTTATTTTTGAGAGGAGAGATATATATAATAATAGTAATTATAGCAATAGTTGTAATAGCGCCAGCTCGTTCGTGGCGCTTTACAACACATTATACGCAATGATCAATTAACTGAAATACTAATACTAAGAGAGTAATTGAAAGTAAATATTACTAAATAAAATAGTATTAAAGGTATTAGTAAATGAATTAATTAAAAGGCAAAATTAATTAGGATATGGTACTAAGAAGTTAACTTAAAATAAACACAATACAGTACAAAACAACTGTTTTATTAATAAATTAGAATGCACAAATTAATCACTGATATATAACAATATCAATCAGGTAAAATAATTATATAGTTATAAAATATTACTAATGTAAATAAGTCCACTGGATCAACGAACAAGTTCGACTAAAATAATGTTCTAAAGAAATGTATTTTAATTGACATTTGAAAATGCCAAGTGTCCGAAGATTTAATGTAATAATATACGTGCCACTTTTTTATTAAATCCTGGAGGTTCACCAGCAGTTCAGCACGGTTCCAGTCTCGCGCTGTCTCGTCGTGCTGTCTCGGATCTTGACATCTGAAGACGGGGGATGCTGTTGGAGATTTTTCGCCGGAAATTCAGCGGTTCAACACGTCTCAGCACGTTTCAAGTTGTGTCGGGCTGCCTCGAAGACGGGGCGGGGTGCTGTTGGAGATTTTCAGAGAAAATCCATGATATTTGCTTGTATTCAGGGAGACCGGGAGATACAACCTCTTAGATTTCACTGGGGAGTTGGCTGGTATATAATTAGGCAGAATGTTCTAGAGAGTTGCAACGGCCAAAGAGGACGAACTGTGACCAACTGTTAGACCCCAATGCTCTTCCAATGCCATCTTTGTGTTCGTACCCACGCTACTCAATCTTGACAAAGAAACACGCCACACCTGAGGAACTAATTGAAATGTCTTATATCCCGGTTGAACACATTCCCTGAGCCACTATTGAACAATCTTGAACAGCTTTACCATCTGAACGATGACATGATTTCTTTATTTTGCCCCCAGTTCAATCGCTGCATATTTTGTGTCCATAATGTTGCCTACGATATTGGCATGAATTATAGAAAGTACGATGCGCAGCAGCCGTTTTCTTTGTACACACAAAACTGCTAATAAATGTGCTTACCATGGAGATCAACACTGGCAAGGGTGTACATCATAACAGCTACAAATCTATCAATCAGGCTTTACAATAAAGTCCACACAGGAAGCACAAATTGCAAATATTTATCTTGATATTGGCTCTTTTTCCAGTGTCGCTAGGTCTTCAAAATTGTGTTATTTGTGAAAACAGTACCCATTGTTGGTCTTCAGTACGCGGACGACTGTGCAGTTTTCTCTCACTCAGCACAAGATCTCCAGAACACATATGATTTCTTTGTAAAAGAAGTCCTTCGGACTCTCTATCAATGCCACAAAAAATATATAATTTATACTTCAATCGGCACAATTATCAGTTACAACGCCGTTTGTGTGTGTGTGTGTGTGTGTGTGTGTGTGTGTGTGTGTGTGTGTGTGTGTGTGTGTGTGTGTGTGAGAGAGAGAGAGAGAGAGAGAGAGAGAGAGAGAGAGAGAGAGAGAGAGAGAGAGAGAGAGAGAGAGAGGAGAGAGAGAGAGAGAGAGAGAGAGAGAGAGAGAGAGAGAGAGAGAGAGAGAGAGAGAGAGAGAGAGAGGAGAGAGAGAGAGAGAGAGAGAGAGAGAGAGAGAGAGAGAGAGAGAGAGAGAGAGAGAGAGTATGTGTGGTTTACAGTAACTAATTACCATCCATCCGCTCATGTTTTTATTTAAACGGTATTACCAATATATGTATTTATGGTGCCGAATTACCGTATTTCAGCTTTGTTCACCAGGCACTGGTGTACCAGACGATTACTCGATATTTGTATTAAGGGCTGCTATTCGTTTTCTTACTTAGGCCTATTGGTTTCTGCCTATTCGCTAGGTGACACTATCTGTTTGCCGTTAGATATATGTTGACTGCGCGATTCTATCTAGCATACAACATGTTTGCAATTTTTCGAGCGCAAAGCGACAATTTACGTTTGCTTCAAGTGTGGTGCTATATCGAACACACAAATTCGGAGTCCTGGGATCCGTATACTCACGAATGCATTCAATAACGAAAACTATTGTTCCTTCGCTTACCATTGGAGGTGCTAAGAGCTTGCATATAATATTTGCAACGCAACGTGATCATGCGACAACACGCCTAAAACATTTGCATCGAATTGGTTTGACATATCATGATTGTTAAGAAAAATTATAATCGCAATGTTTTCGCAATGTTTTCATAGCATAATCAGTGATATGTTAAAGAAGCCAGTTGCTTTTAATAAGCAAAGGTTTCTGCGTAGGTTGTACAGAGTTAAGTCGCAACTCAGATCCAGTTCGCGGGTATAAGTAATAATCGCCGTAATCTGGACTTACTATACGTGACTTAAACGTATAGGCCAATTTGACACCTTGCTGTCCTCCTGAATATCACACCCATCCATCTTAGTGTATCCACATCACACCGCTCTGCTGTTAATAGTTAAGTCCAATATCATTTGGTTGCTCCATCTCTTCCGCGACCTTCCTCTTGGTCTTTGCATTTTTAAAAAGTATTGATTGAAAGCTATGTTAACGTCGTTTTCGCTTGGTGTACAACAAACATGTCTACACCAGGGTCTTCTTTGTCTGGTGACATCTAAGATGGCATCAGGGGTGACTATCTCCTCTCTGGTCACGTCATCTGATTTCCCTTGAACAAAGACGTGACCTGTGCTTTGCCTTTATAACTAAGGTAATTGACTACGTGAGAAGAGCATCTATACGGGGATGTCTTGCCCTACTCGGATGTCCTCCTAAATGTGTCTCATTTACTCGACAACTACACAGGAATATGAAATGATGTGTCTCGCATGATCAATCGGAATCCTTTGACATTAATACTGGTGTGTAACAAGACTGTGTAATTTCATCCACACTTGTTTCTATAGTTCTGGCTGCCGATGTTGACGTGTTCAAGCTAAGCCGCCTTTACGCTAAATCGAAAGTGAAAACAGTATCCATTGTTGATCTTCAGTACGCGGACGACTGTGAAGTTTTCTCTCACTCAGCACAAGATCTCCAGAACACATATGATTTCTTTGTAAAAGAAGTCCTTCGGACTCTCTATCAATGCCACAAAAAATTTATAATTTATACTTCAATCGGCACAATTATCAGTTACAACGCCGTTTGTGTGTGTGTGTGTGTGTGTGTGTGTGTGTGTGTGTGTGTGTGTGTGTGTGTGTGTGTGTGTGTGTGTGTGTGTGTGTGTGTGTGTGTGTGTGTGTGTGTGTGTGTGTGTGTGTGTGTGTGTGTGTGTGTGTGTGAGAGAGAGAGAGAGAGAGAGAGAGAGAGAGTGCGTGCGTGCGTGCGTGCGTGCGTGCGTGCGTGCGTGCGTGCGTGCGTGCGTGCGTGTGAACGTAGCCTGAGGCTTCACATTGAACTGAACCTAGTGTCAGAAAAAAAAAATTCCTACGAGACAGGTGTTCGCCATCCACTTGCATGGATACAAGTTTCTTGGTCATCCATTCTTCAGTAGCACGGTTAGTTTTATAACGAGGTAGTGTGTTCCTAGTTGATCATTTAATTTTTTATAACTAATTTGAAGGCATACTGCCCGTCAAATTATGTTTAGTAAGCCAGCAACACCATTCGCAATTTCGAAGATACGTCCAGGGAGCATGTTCAAATAGTAAAGAAAACATCCAGTTTCAAGACAAACTGTATTGGCAATAATGCCGAGGTGGGCTGAGTTAAGCGCAGTACCCTTTGTTGTTGAACAATTTCCAATTTTCCAACGTTCAAAGTTGTTACACATTACTACGCTGTCAAATTCCAGGCAGAGGAACAGACTGTCCCCCGTTACGGACTGGTGGTCGTACGCTCAGTGCTGTCGACATTAAACAGAAACCAATCACTCAGTGCTGTAAGCGGAATATCGTTGGGTTTTGCTAGACAGTCATTGTCAACTAAAATGAAGTCGACGTCGTCTGCGTATAAATTACAATCGGCTGGCGTCAACAGGGAATGTATCCATGCAGAATCTGAATGTTTGGATCGAGGTTAATAGCACGATGCATAGTATCGATAACAATTAATCCGCTCTATAAGAGAGCAGTGGCTCAGCGACTAGAGCATCGGACTCTCAGTCGAATTTTGAGCTGCCAGGCACGTTCGTTCACTTTTCGTTGCTCCAGTTCACTCAGCTGTATGGATAAGTACATGGCTATAGGCAGTGGTGGATATTTTTGTAGGAATAGTATTTGCGCATTAACTGCAAAGTGGCCGAATGCTTCCCAGAGAAGTCGAGATGGTGTTAGATTGAATAGGTCTGCCAGGGAGTAAAGCGTTTTGAGCAGCTCTAGGGAGTGAATATTGCGCTATATAAGAACTTACCTTTACTTTTTACAGACATGGGATGCTTCCGTGCAACGTCCGAATGGCCGTTCGAGGAACACGATGAATGGTATCTGCGACAATTGACGGACCCGCTACGTTGCGGTTTGCCTATGTCACAATCTCAATATTAAGCACGAAACCTCCGTCAAATTGTACCTCTGCCAACAATGTTGATAGCGGTTAAATATCTGAATTATATTACTAAAGTTACTGCTGCATGGTATTTCATAGATCAAACATTCCTGCAGATGGTAGTCACTTTAAAAACTTTGCCTTATATGTTTGGCATAAAGAAACTTTTTGGGACTTTTTCAACAAAATAAACACCGGAATGTCCGAACGTACCGCGTATTCGGCATCATTTTGTATGTTGTGATGGAGTTTTTGTTATAGGCAACAGGTCACGTGATTACTCCGTCAAATAATCCCCCTGTGGGTTGCCAACTTTCGAGTTGAATGGGACAGACACGGCGTCGTCAACCTTGACGACGATGTCCGTCTCCAAAAGTAGACGCCGTATGGACGTTTTCTGTGCGTAGAACGAAAGCAAAACGTCAAAGAATAACCGCTCTTGACCACGGGCACTTTAAAGGAAGGTTGTAAATTCCTCTACCCGGCGTTAGCCAGCGTTGTTATTTGTAGAAGAAAGTCTGCTGAATTGGCTGTGTTGAACGTGGGAAATGGGGAATCTTTGATCATCAAATATTGTTTTGAAAGTAGATGTTTTGTTTAATATTTTAAAATGCTGCGGCGTCGAAACTTTAAATTGCGAACATTGTTACGGACGCACTAAACACAATTTGGCGTACAGTATGCCTTCAACGTATCCACTACAGTCTGAAGAGGATTATAGTAATTCATTGATAAAAACGTGGACTAGTGAGTCTCCATTTAATCAAAGTTATCTTCTACACTTAGTTCCAGTGCCACGGTTATTCGAGATAATTAGATTTTTCCATCAGCAATAGATACGAGTTTTACACCTGCTCGGCACCGTCTGCGTATCCGTGGCTATGTCCTGGCCGTATCCACACGCCGTTGATATCTGCTCGAGTCTTGACTATGGAGAGGGAGACTTACTTTTCACTCCAAAGAGCCTCCGGACGGCTGTCGCTGTACGCATGAGTGTGAACTGCAAACTACACTACAGCACCAGACGCGTCACACAGACATGTGTTCATTAACGAAACCACATAATTACTAAATAAACATCGCATGTATTAAAAAACGACGGTAACAGGCGGCGGATGAATTTGTTTAATGATAATAATTGTGAAAGTACAATCGGAATAATTTTTTTTTGTGCGTTGATATTTGTTGATATTTGCAAATGTGCTTTACGTGCAGTTACGTGTACAACAACAAACCGTCTACGAAATGCATTACCTGTGCACCAGCACCATAGTAAAATATATTACGTGTGATCAGGTAAGCCTGCTACTATACATATCGCACACCAACAAAGAACGAACCTCAAAATTATACTCTGATGATATGTAATGAGGATGCCCACCAAAACAATTATAACGTTCGCTGAGGTAACAATTACACTATTCATCACGTGACCGGTTGCCTAGCAATATGTCCGTCAAGCCACTGAATATTTATAGAGCTACATATCTATTATTCAATACTGATGGCTTGATGAACCTTCTGCCTTGCAACAGTTCATGTGGTGAAGAGGTCAATTTTACACTCCTTTAGTTGTGTCACTTACAAAGTTAAAATCCTGTACATATAAAACAATTCCATGTAGATCAGTTGGCAGACAAATATTGCCATCCATTATGACTTGAGTTCCAATGCATCATTACTCATTTTGGGATACGAGCCAAAAAAATAAGCAGAGAGAGGTATATTGATTGATTTGGGATCTTACCTGCAGCTAAGCTATTATGTAAACACCAACTTACTTTAAACGTCCAATCCGTCTGATTCATACAATGGTTTTTATCGTTCTGGAAAAGGCATTTGACACGGTGCTGGGAGAAGAGATGGATGGAGGTTGGAGAAGCAGAAATCAGAATGGTGGAGGCATTGTACAAGAAGACAATAGCAGTGGTGATAGTCGAAGGAGAAAGATCGGAACAATTTGGGGTGGGAGTAGGGCTCGGACAGGGAAGTGCTTTGAGTCCTTTGCTTTTTATTATGAAGATGAACCTTACAACTGGAAAGGAATCAGAACAGAAAGATCTTAAGAAGTAACAACGGCTGATAACAAAGAGGAACAACAAAAAGCATTGCAAGAATGGAGTAACATGTTTAGAAAACATGGCCTCCGAAGGATTCTGAAGAAATCTGAAGTAATGTGGATAGGTGAACAGGGGGTGGACCTGCATGTAGTTGCGGACGGAATAGTGAACAGCTATGCATATTTGGGCGGTAGAATGTGTGAGGATGGAGGACATGGTAAAGAAATACAGAGGAGGTTAAAAGCAGTAGCAGCAGCGTGGACGAGGGTGGAAGGCATTATGTGAGACAGAAAACTTAATAAACAGCTAAAAGGAAAAGTGTTGGAAGCCATATAATTGTTAATTGTTAATTGAAGGTGACGTTTTGTTAAACCCATGAAATAGTAACACAAGCACTATAGTAAACAGTCTATAAAATTATATGAGTTGTGAATATTATTTTGTGATTTATTTATAATTCCTGTTGTATTTATTCAGTTTTCATAGTTCGAGTAGGGCATAGCAACACATAAGTCTATGACTTCAGCTATGTCCCTTCAGCAGCAGCAGCAGCAAACCATACTGTGCATGTATTATGTTGTTGTTGTTGTTGAATAAACGTTCATTCATTCATATATATATATATAGGTTGGGAAAATTGGTAGTGACAGAGAGACAGAAGGAGAAGCTACAAGTTGCAGAGAACAGCAGTAACACGAGAAGAATAGAAGGAAGATGACTGAACTGAGAGAAGAGATTGGCATGAAAAACACATAAAGATGAAAGTAGTCGGAAACAGAATGAGATAGGCAGGACACGTGCAAAGAATGAGCGAAGACAGACTATCATAAAGAGCATGGAAAGCATAAGAGGGTGGCAAACGACGAAGAGGAAGACCAAAGCTAGGATGGAATGACAGCATGAAAAGGGACTTGAGGAGAGCATGTTTGAACAGCCACGAATGGAAGGTCATTGACAAGAGATGGGGGAAATAACTAGAAACACAAAAGAAGTTACTAAGTGACGTGGACCCCACCTCGTAAGGAAATAAGGGGAAGAGGAAGAGGAAGAAGAAAGGGTCCGTTAGTGTATCTGCCATTTCGTAGTGGTATTTGACACAATTATTTGCAATGCATTAAAAAAAACGGACGTGTCAAAACCTAGATGCACCCATATCTTGGTGATTTTGTGCGACCACTGCCGGGACTCGTGCGCATTTCGTTCAGTGCAATTCTGTGTTTGAACAGAATGAAATAGCATGGGGTCTAACGGGATGTATTTAACTGAACGCTCTCCGTGTATAATTTAAATATGATGTGCTTGATTTCTAAGGCCATTAGAGCATGATCTTTCAGAACTGTTAAAAGTATATAATTTTTATGCACTTTTGGTGTGGCATCATATCGTTGATATCGTTGAACAACCAGTTGTTTCCTCGTTCCCCCAATACCGATAACTATAAACGTTGGACATTGCAATGAGATGCATTTCGGTGTGGAAGGTGACAATGAAAATCTCTGACAAAACTGTTTAAAGACGAACATGACCGATGTCAAATGGTTCCCCTGTTCTTGTCAGTTCGTGTCAGTTGCAACCTGTTGGCGTCACTTCTGAAGGTAGTCAGTCCACTGGTTGATACGAAGGAAACTAAAAGCACCCTAATAACAACCTCGTAACAAAGTACAATTCCAAAGCTAAATGCAGTTCTGGCAGCGTGTAGTGGGCAAGTCGGCAACAGAAGAAACGTCAAAAAATATCAACAAAATACACGACGGAATGCACGAACGCATGCATTTGCGTCCAATCTGGATGGCTTGACGTGATGGATATGTCAATTTGGGCGTTTTGAATGCGTGCGGTTTCGTGTGCGGATAGATGATGTCGTCGGTTAGTTCGTGGCTACCTCCATGAGAACGATCAGACAGGCCATGTAAGCACGCCCGGCGCCTCTCGTGCACTCCACTTGACACAGCGCCGCGTATCGGCGACTCATGAAGGAATCACATCGCGAACACGTCATGCGACAGAACCGGGTGTCCCATTGGTTGCGTTTTGAGTAGAAGCGCTGTAGGAAGAGTCGTGATTCCAAGAGTGGTCCAACCACTATGGCGCTGCCTTCGATGGACGGAAGTGGCGTGATTGTGGACACCGCACATGCGAGAAAAACGCAACATACAAACAGCAGTGTTGTAGGCGACATCTTGCGATCGGTTCTTCAACTACTTGTGTAGCGATGTTCTGAAGCAGAAATTAAACAATATAACAATATTGTATGACGAGCATACCATAGTGTGTTTTGCATCGGTTTGAATGGGGAGGTCAGGCGAGATTACACGTGTAACACTGTCTATGCTGTCGCTGGCATGGTACGGCCATGCCTCACGATACGATTCCTTTGCCAAGCCAATCACGCAGGGCACTCTGGAGGGCAGCAGACGGAGAGGCAGACAAATGAAGACCTGGATGGACAACATACGGGAGTGGACCGACCTTGACATCCAAACGCTACTGAGACTTGCGTTAGACCGTCCCGGCTGGAGAGCATTCGCTGCGACTGCGTCCCTCATGTCTCCCTAACGTCCTGACAGATCTCGGGATGAACTGAACTGAACTGAACGCTGTCATTAACCAAACAGTTTTAGAAAACAACATTTATCATTGTGATAAGCTCTTGTCTTGTGAAGTTGATTCCCCGAACACCTTGGAAGGAGCTTTTTAAGTATGTCGACGGGCAAATAATGTATTTATAAAATTACTATGACCTTGCTGTGTGCTAATAAACACATTCTTGCCATTCTTTGACTTTCTAATGTTTGAAATGGATGTTATATTATGACCAGTTAAGTATACAAACATATATAGTAGAGTGTCTGCAAGCGCCCCGATCTCGATTTTCTATACCTATCCCGACGGCGCCACTCGCTCAATTCGATTATCAACAAACTGAACTGAGCGCGTGGCGCGATCTGCATAGGGCTAGGGAGTCGAGATGGGGGCGCTTGCAGGCCCTCTCTGTTATTAATCACCCTCATCTACCGCATTCTGGCATAGACTACGTCAAGCATTACCTATCATAACTGTACACGCCATCTAAAAGCCGTCACGCACACATCTTCGTTTTCTATCTGTATCTGTAGATTGCGTTGACCGATCAATCTTGATCATTAGACAACGGTTGGTTTATTGTTGGAGGAAACAAAAGAACAAGAAAAAAAAGGAAATATACAAAAGACCAAAAGTATGAGAGAAGAGAGAAAAGAGATATAAAATTGCCGTTGTCTTTTTCAGGTATCACTGCTCGATTGGCTTCTTGTGGTGGAAACATAACACACCTTTTTTTAATCTTACGATACTGGTCGTAAACATTCAAATACTCAATCACGGACACAGACAAATACGCTGCATGTTATTTTAGAAGATGTGGTCGTTTGCTGCGGATATGACGGCGCCTTAGTTTCCTACCTGACAGTCTACTCAATTACGTCCGACTAGTGTCTGTTGTATATGACTCTGAGGTGACGTCATAATATGTTATCGCATTATTGGTTGATCCGTTTCGTTGCAATTTGCCTATGTCACAATTAAAATTATGCTCGTCGTGGATCCAATAATTACCATTACTATCCGTGGATGCACAAATGCTCCAGATCATAAAACTGACTACTGTTTTAAACAACACTATGTTGACACACTTATTACTTGAGTATGACTCGAAAAACTCTATGACATCATAGCCTATTTCTTCGTCGTCTTATTTCCTGTTTTATGCTTTATTCTGCAACTGTTGTAGTATGAATACATTATTAAAACTGCAATCAGTTCTTTCTGGCGTACAACGCAGATCACCACTTGGCGACATCCAAGATGCCACTCGGAATAAACAACTAGAAGTTTGTTGTTATACATGCCAGCAAAACAAATAAATGTGATGTGATGCAAATGTACAAACCATTAGAACGTAACACAATGTACAGGCAACATAAACAAACACATAACACGCATAACACGCATAACACGCATAACACGCATAACACGCATAACACGCATAACACGCATAACACGCATAACACGCATAACACGCATAACACGCATAACACGCATAACACGCATAACACGCATAACGGTATAACATGCGTAACACGCGTAACACGCATAACACGCATAACACATAACACACACACACACACACACACACACACACACACACACACACACACACACACACACACACACACACACACACACACACACACACACACACTGGATCTGGATATATATAATCTGTAAAGTTCCGTAATGATATTGCGTCGAGGTGACCACGTGATCGGTGCTGCGCCCTGTGTGCATGCAATAACTGTTTACGCTATTTACAAGTCTCGTTAACCAACAGGTCTCTCGGAATTGGCGGCAGAACACATCCACTGACTCGGCTTAATAATAACAATAATGGAAATACATCTTTAGCGCCAATATCCTCGGAAAATCCGAACTCAGTGGCGCAACAAATAGAGAGGATTAAGCATTATCGTTGTCAAGTACAGAGCAAAAGTCGTTAACAGATGGATGGAATTGCTAAGAAAAGAGAAATGAGGATATGCAGTCTTAAAAAGATAGGTTTTTAGATGACGGCGAAACTGTATTTCTTGATGATTTAACACCAGTAGGGAGCAAATTCCACAATGTCGGTGCTGCAACCGAAAAAAGCTCTCGAGTTTCAGCATTCGTCTTAACTGTGGAAATAAAAAGTAGATCAGAGAGTCTGCCGAAAGAAGTTGTTTAGGTTTCGTTGCTGGAGTAAGCTTAGAATGTAGATGTGTAGGTTGTTTCGATCGGGTAGGACTTGCTTTTTAAAATAATGCAATAGCGAACAGGTAGCCAATGCAGTCATTTTAGAAGTGTCTCTGAGCGAGAAAACGAGGAGATCGGGTAACTACCCTTGCCAAACAATTTTGGACACGTTGAAGATTTATAATGTCCTTGCTAGCAATATTATAAAAGAGGGAATTGCAATAGTCAAGTCTCCCGCTAACAAGAGCCGTTGCAGTAGTCTTAGAAACAGAAAATAACACATATTGGCGAATACGGCGAAGATCACGGATATGTTACAAACAGTAGCGACACGTTTGAGATATGTGTTGTCTAAAATTGAAGTTATTATCAAAGATTACTCCTAGATTCCGCGCCGAGGTTGCTGGTGTGATACGCTGACTCATAATAAGCGTTGAGAAAAAACCATCAAGTTTACCACGCTGCATTGGAATACCAATGTAGGGAAATTTAGTTTTATTTGCATTTAACTTTAATTTGCTGTCAGTTATCCAGTGGAAGATATCTGGGAGGCAATCACTAAGCTGGTGAAGGGTGCGATTTGTATCCGTGGTAGCCAAAGAATTGTAGATCTGGGTATCGTCAGCATAAAGATGATGATCCGAATTATGACTATGGATAACAGAGCTTAGTGGCGTGGTGTAGGGAGTGAAAACAAAGGCCAAAGAAAATAACCCTGGCGAACATCACATAACGTGGGCAGTGCAGCCGAAAAGCAGTTATCAATCTTAATGGTTTGGTATCAATCAATAAGTTACGAAGAAAACCAGCTCTGATCTGTGCCAAACATGCCGTACCATTTTGATAAACGTTTAATTAGAATGTTATGATCGATGGTATCAAATGCGGCATAGTAAGAATAGGGCAATTAATTTACCATTAACAATGTTTAAATTAATATCATTATGTACTTTTAAAATAGCAGTTCCTGTTGAATGAAATTGTTTATATGCTGATTGTAACACATTATTTAGTCCTTGGAATGAAGGCGAACTTGTTGGCGCCCACCGCAGGATCTACTGTCACGAACTGTCTGAATTCCTGCGATTGGCGTGATCTACAAGGCGAGGCGCAGGGTGATAGAAAGAGGGGATATCACACG
>OZ023213.1:29252919-29260419 GCA_963995525.1 Escarpia spicata
TGAGACTTAAATGATGATTACAAACAATTTATTGATGAATTTGCATTATTATTATCACAACTTGATTGAACAAATTCGGAAGTTATCATTGCGGGGGATTTCAATATAAACTTGCTTAAAATTAATTAAAAAGAATATTTTAATCAACCAGATTTTCCGCCCTAACTGGCACATTGATCGACAATTTATTTGGTAAGCTTAATCAATTTACGCTACAATCAATAGCAGGTATTCTAATCAAACAACGTTTAGACCACCAACCATATTTTGCACTCATTGATACTGTTCCAGTAAAAAAATGTCCTTCTAAATTAATTAAAATACGTTTTCAAAATGGAAAAGCTATGTCAATTTTTCCTACATAAATAATTAACTCAACTATTATAGAGAAATTAGATCAAGATCCTTTGCATTATCAAAATAAACATTATAAAATAATCATTGATGAACTTGAAAGGGAAAATTGTAAAGTAGTCAAGTTTAAGAAATATAAACACAAAAACTCCTTATGGATAACAAATGGTATACTTAAATCTATTAAATACAGAGACAACCCACATAAACAGCTTAAGCTGACAAATCCAAAAGACAAAAGAAACTAAAAATTCTTAAGGCAACAGATATGCTGCAATTACTGGAATTAAAATTGTAGTATAAATATGTGCACATGACATTACCAGTATGTTTGCAAAACGTACCATTTATTTTAAATAGAAATGTTCTCAATATTAATACACGAATACACGACAACATCCGTACAAGTAGGGCTAAACATGAATTCGCCAAACGATGCATTAGGTATGACATTCCATCACTAATAAACAGTTCTGCGCATCACAAAAGGAACACAATTTTCACACATAGCTTACCAGGATTTATTAGTTATTCCAAACTATGTTTTCTACAAAACTACAGTGTTGTATATATGGACGTTCTTAATAATCAATAAATAATACGTTGCGTTTTATTTTCTAACTTCTATAATTAGTACTGTAATTAGTATGTCAGATGTAATTGTAACTATTTGCTAGATTCTAAATTAAGTAAACTTATTTATTATTTGATATTTTGTCATAAATTATCGATAACATAACTGAAATACTTGTCAAACCCTTATTGCATTGGAAATCATGAACTTGTGTTGTTATTATTTTTCGAAAGTGTTTAAGTGAGCCAAACGTAACTGGTTGAAAATTACAATTTTGCGGTGACTGCTACGAGAGCGACCAAGAATGGTCTTAGTGGCCGTCTCCCTGACCTCTCTTAGCTTATCTAGGGCAACATGACAGTTCATGGTTAGGATATTGTCAATTCGTTATTCCGTACATTAATTCATTATTTGTTCTATTTTATGTTATACATTTTAGCTAATAATACATGTATGTATTACCTGCTATGTTTCAACACATTTCGTAATTGAGCTGTAGATATTTCTGTTTTGAAACGTGTACTGTTTTATTTTATATGTGGGTCAAATAAACACTTCCGATTCAGTCTTACTAAGGCTTATTGACTATAGCCGCGTATACCGTAAATAATAGTAAGTGCAGTGGTCTATATAATTCACCATGTGGCGCCACTAGTAAGGTGATTGTAGTGATGACTTGCTGCCATTGTACTATAGGGAGGGACATTATAGCCTGTCCTCGGCCACATGTGGCTTGTTACATAGAATCATTAACAGTGCAGCTGATGCTGAGTTCTAGATGACATGACACTCAGTAAGTCCAGGGCGAAATCGACTACGTTTGTGGTTGCACTGAACGCCAACGCGATCGGTAATGCGACAACGATGCTTTCTTCGAGAAACTCCTCAAGATGCAGTAATATGAGTGCGAACCGAAGTAATCGGCATGGAAGGCGGCAAGAAACCACCACAGCACTTACCAAACATCGCTGTGTACGCAGGCACGAGTTCGTTAAGTGGATCCACGAGGTATCAATCATAAGCTCAATCAACACTCTTTTAGTTGGATGATACCTTTTTTAAAGAATTTACCAGAGTGCCACTTCAAGGTGTCCCAACAATTAACTCTTACAAACTAGAGCATACAATTTACAGGACATTGCGTTCAGTAATGCCATTTCCACTAGTCTTTCTAATTACTACAATTCCATATCCATGCCTTATGTTATCCTCTTTGTTCAATATATACACCTCGGTCTCTATACAGCGTCCATGATTTCATCACTTATGTAACAGTAGCGAACTTCTTTACTTGCTCCCCGACCTTGCAAGAGAAGCTCCAAAACGCGACCAGAGTGTTGATGTCCAAAGAGAGACGCACGAAATGTTTGGACCTTTACAGGACGCGAAATATTAATCGCTGTGGTGTGAGTACGTGTGTGTGTGTGCGTGTGCGTGCGTGTGTGCGCGCGTGCGTGCGTGCGTGCGTGTGTGTGCGCGTGCGGGGGCCAAACGTCAATTTATTGTCAAGTGTTACACCAAGATACTTGAAGGTGTCCGTTACCTCCACTGCCTCACCATCAATAATGAGAAGTCCATCAAACTGGCCATTGGTGCGGAAGTTAATACAGAGTTCCTTTGTCTTGCGCGCATTTAGTTCTACAAAGTTGTTCTTGCACCACATTGAGATCACGGACACAGAGTTCTCATACGCGTGGAACGAATCTGATCCATTTAGGCACGCCACTACTGTTGCGTCGTCTGAATATTTAATCAAGACATTAGAGTCACATTCACTCCTTAAGTCGTTGGTGTACAGTGAGTATAGACTGGAGCTCCCAAAACATCCTTGGGGCGCCCCGGTATTCGTGATGAGGTTGGGGGAGATATTGCTGCCAACATTCACGTGTTGGGGTCTGTTGCTGAGAAAGTTATGTATCGAGTGAATGAAGTTCGGGGGTATTTGCAGGGCGAGAAGCTTTTCAATCATCTTGTGGCGCTGTATAGTGTTAAAGACCGAACTAAAATCTATGAAGAGGATACGGATATAGTTGCCTGACTTCTATAGATGTTTGTTGACATTGTGTAGCAGGGATGCCACAACATCATCAGTGCAACGCCCACGCTTGTAGGCGAATTGCAGTGGATCTAGTTTCTCCTGAATGTGTGGAGATAGGTTGGTTAGGACTAACCTCTCCAGGGCTTTCATTGGAAGAGATGTGAGAGCAACTGATCTGTAGTGGTTGAGTTCCTGAGGGGAGGATGTTTTAGGCACAGGAATGACGGTGCTGGTTTTCCAGACGTTGGGAATGATGCCGGTATTTACAGACTCCTGGAACAGTTGCGAGAACACAGGCGCCAGTTCATCAGCACATGAAGGCAGAAGATGGCCCGATATATTATCAGGCCCAGATGCTTTCCTTGTATTTGTCTCCTTGAACTGGCGAGTCACGTTTGTCTTCGGAGATGATGATCTCTCCTGGGGAGGGGGAGGGGATGGTTCCCAGAAGCTCTGTGCACTTGGATGTAAAGTCCTTGCTGTCGAAGCGAGTATAGAATTTGTTTAGCTCTGTAGCATCGGGCATTGTATAAGATCTTATATTTTGGTTGGCACTGACATCACCCGCCATCGCTTTGAAATTTCTGAAGGCCTCACGAGTGTTCATGGTCTGATATTGAAGTTCAACTTTGTCTCGAAAGGCTGATTTGTATAACAACCTTTCAGCTGTTCTATTGCGTCGGTAGTCCACAACTTGACTTTTCGCTTAACAGACGGAACGCGATTAAGTTGTTGACGGTATTTGGGCAGTTGATGAACAATGTTATGATTATGATCTGCCAGCCCGAGAGGAGGAAGACACTGCGAGGTGTATTCGTCTTCCATTGAGCAATAGCACAGGTCAATTGTTTTGTTGTGACTGGTGAGACAGGTCACTTACTGCTTGCAGGGTGCATGTGTTGAAGTCGCCCATTATGACGACGGGTGCATCAGGGTGTTTTGACTGGAGTCTAGACACCGACCCTGCTATGACGTCAGCGGCGGACTTGCAGTTAGCTTAAGGCGGGACGTAGACACTGCACAAGATAACGTTCATGAATTCCCTGGGCAGGTAGAAAGCGCGTGAGTAGTTCAACATCTGGGGTACACACTTGATCGTAGATTTTATAGTTTGTGCACACACACTTCCACCTCTGTTCTTTCCTGAATCGCTTGTCCTATCTGCTCTCAGTAATTCGTAGCCACCCAAATGTACTTCACTATCGGCGGTGCAGCTGTTAATCCAGGTTTCGCAGAAAATTAGTATACAAGCGTCTCTGTATGCACAGTTGTACCTGATGTTTGTAAACAGTTCGTCCATTTGGTTGCGTAACGACTGTGCGTTGCCAAACACAATTGTGGGAAGAGGGGGTTTCGTTGGACGTCGCCTGAGTCGTGCTCTTACTCCACCACGACTGCGTTTTTTCATTGTGCTCTTGTTCCTAATGCATTCAGACGTATCTTGAATAATTGCTGAAGAACGTGTATAGGCTGAGTCGTCCAGATCAAGCAGGAACTCACGGCTGTAGTAGAGCGTGACGGCGGCGGCGGCGTCCCCATTTTGGGTTCCGAACCGCGAGTCACCCAGCCCGTGAGCGAGCGAACATACATCAATAGATATGATAAATGTTAAGCACCATACGAACCACCACGACGCATACATCTTCATGTGCTTACATGCGCAGTATCGTAGATAACCAGTCAGTACAATAACATGTAAACAACGAACAGACAGCTCAGCAAGCAAGGGTCAAGCAACCGAGTGGCGCCCTGTACAGGTCTGTATGTATGTCTTAGCTACAACCTTGTGTCTCACGGGAGAACATGGGCACTGGGCACATCTTTTTGTCTAGTATCAGCCTATGAGGTTGATGATCTGAAATGAACCAGACGAATAAGAATATCGAAGAACTATCCAGACAGTCAAAACAATTTGAAGCCGCAATCAGGAAAGTGGAGAACACAATTCTCTACCACGAAAACCAATCAAGGTGTTGTAAGCTGCGGCTAGATGGCGTATTTACGTGGGAGCAGACGCAGAGAAACACGAAAGACCGTGACACGAACGTTAGAACTAAGGCGTGTCTCATCAAGACCACTTAATCGCGCACTTACCGGGTCCTTGTTATTACGACATTGTATATCACTGTTACTTCATTGGATATATATGCGCTGCAACATGCGCCTGGCTGGGTGAATTCAAAGCGCTATTTGAACCACAAAAAGACCCCAAAACCTTACACGATGATAACAGAAGTATGCTATTTGTGTACCTGGAATAGAGAATAGACGTACAACCCCATAATAATAAGGAATCGGTAATTGCATGATTACGCTATGTATGACATCACTAAACCGATACGCTTGTATATAGATGTATGTTAGATTGGCCTTAATTACCTACGCTACTAAACGATACCATTACCTCATTTTACTATGCCAACATTTGCCTTCGATCATCCCATGCCGTTTTCAGAACACAAATTGAGAATATTTCGTTTGAGAAAAACATTTTAAGGCGCACGTTCGGAATAGCGTGGGAGGGAGTCTCCTTGTTAGCATATCTATACGGTAACGATGCTCCTTACGTCCACTTTTTGCCATATTAAAATAGTAAGGCGGGTAAACTATATGTCCTGAAAGCTCTTAATAAGACCAATCTAAGAGGAACATATATTTAGCATGACTTTAAAATTAACAGTGTGAAAGAGAATAGACACGATTGTTATCGATTGTACACTTTTGGGGACATTGGCCCCTACATTGTTCGTGCACATATCGGACCTGCTACATCAATGCATACACGTAAAGTAAAAGTAAGTACTTATATAGCGCAGTATCCAGTCTTCAGGACTGCCCAAAGCGCTTTACACTTTACTCCCTGGCAGACCTGTTAATTTGAACACCATCTCGACTTCTCTGGGAAGCACTCAACCACGCTGCAATTACTGCGCGAAGACTATTTGTACACAAATATCCGACAATGTCCAAAGTCAGGTACTCATTCATACAACTTTGTGAACTAGAGCAACCTAGAGTGAACGAACTTGCCCAAGGTTCTACACCGCCGCACAGGATTCGAACCCGGGTTCTCTTAGTCGTGAGTCTGAAGCTCTAGCCACTGCACCACTGCCCACGACAACCTACCTACCCACCTATCCAAGCACACGCACGCACTCGCACACACGCACACACACACAAACACACACACACATACACACACACACACACAAAGTGCGCTAATACAATAGTTTTAAAGAATGTTTCAATTGTATGCAACAGAAACAATTGTAGCAGTTTTGTATAAAAGTATGCGCGTTGTTGATTGTCAAGTATAACACCCATTTTACATGTAATTTGTAGAACACGTGTGTCATATTGCATTGAAATCTGGGGAAGAACGTATGAATCTAAAATCATAAAGTAGTTGTGTTACAAAGAAACGTATGGATTATATATAAACTCAGTTACCATGACAATGTTTCCGTTGTGTTGTGTGTATATCAACAAGCACTGCAACTTGACTTAATTATATATCAGACCAAGAGTGTGTTTGTAACACAAATAACTACTGTTTATGTGGTCATGTAAGGCATTATGTAAATCAACCGCAGCTTAATGAGATATTCTCATGTATGGGTATAAAGACTAAACTGGTTGTATTCTGTCAACAACAAAAATACCGTTTTCAGAATATCGCCAATCATTGTCACTAGTATACAAAAGTGAACAGTTTGAAACTTTAAAGTGTATGATTGTCTAGTTTAAGACAATTCAACACAGAACATTGTTATCAGATTTAATACATCAATATATATTTGTAAGGGTTTAACCGTGTAAGGAAAACCATGAAGGTCTCCAAATTGTAGTCTTGCATGTTAAATACATTCATCCGACTTCTTTAGGTTCGAAATCACGGAAATACAACAACTTTCACGTTTCATTTGAACTTGAACGCAACACTTAGTTTACTGATTGTATAAATTACTTTGCCTGATTACTGGTAATAGTCCTTCACAGTTGTCGCCAGGGGTGTTTCATTTAAGTGTGGTTACTAATTATTGAAACATTTATATTTGCACAAGGTAACGCAAGCAGTTGAATAATCCGAGCCCTTCGACACAATCGTTACGTAAGAATATATAACTTAGATAATACCTCAACAGCGTCGAGTTGTCACGGGGAATGACATCGACCCTGTTTCATTCCCTTGTTGTTAGTGTGTGGGAATATAAAATACAACCGTATTTCCCAACGACATTTGTTCCGACCAGAGGAATTGATTCAGTGCAACAATCAACATGAAACTGGGCGTGTCGCTGTGCATTACGGGAAACGCAAAACCGACGAATTCACCAAACACGTTGTGATTGATCTCGTTATGTGGTGCGTCTAGTTCTTGTATGGCTCGCAAAGTTGGCCTGAATCATCGACTAGCGTCTTTACGTGTAATGGATGCAGCACAACGTTGTACTGTAAAGTTACTGAATGAAGACGTTGCTCTATGATTGTCGACCTCGGTATGTGTAATATTTCAATATTCAGTATTATTGTA
>OZ023213.1:29262919-29383679 GCA_963995525.1 Escarpia spicata
CGATCTTGCCCAAGGTTCGACACCGCCGCATAGGGTTCTCTCAATCGAAAGTCCGAAGCTCTTATCTCTGCGCTACTGCGCTCCACGTGCAATTGTATTTGAAAATGTGTTTGCGCGCGTTTGCATCTCGTTTATATTGTATATTATATTACATTATTACTATACATTATTTTATTTTTATTAAACACTATCGGACCTGATACATTTAATAAAATAACTGTTAAACTTATACCATGTTTACGCAAACCAGTAATTAGGACAGGTAGCTAAATCAGGGCCCCGTATACAGCTTAACTATCCGTTTTGACTCTGGGTCTTTCAAACATAAGGAATTAGACCAAGTAAAGTGTATACAGACTCAAATGTATCACTTTTGCGGAAATATAGACAGACTCTGAAGTGTCACGTTTGCAGCAAAGTCAACAAGGGTTGCTTTGTTTGTCACGTTGTTATTAACAAAACATGATTTGTGTACAGGCTAATGCTTGCATGACAGCAGTAATATGCTCTTCTCAGAAATACACTAATTGGATGGAGTGAGAGGCGTTGTGGACAGGCAAGAAAGAGTGGTATAGATAACAGGAAACAGTTCGTACATAGCTGGAGGAATGCAATGTTCACAGACCACGTCTCAATTTAGTTAATCGGTTAAAGCATGTGGTATTCTTAGATCTACTGCGTGACATTTCCAAAAACGTACAGACAATTATAGGAATACTCCGGAATTCTGCGTGGTGTAACAGTGGTTAGTCAATGGCTTGTGGTATGCGTTATTGCAATCAAAGATAAGCAAGCAAATACAAATCGTTATTTGCCATCATTGCATCAGCCAGGCGGTTATAAACGGGTCCAGTAATCTCCCGGGGTGCATATTCAATGACTTTCGCAAAACACGTAGACTGCTGTTAGAAACATACCCTTTTCTTTCGCCGTAAACAACTACGTCACATTACGATGTTACGCAATAACGTTGCAACATTAATTCTTCAGAAATATTGTTTGAAACAGTGTCTATTTGACTTTCAATCTTCGTGAATTTGATATTTTTAACACTCAGATTTACGCTTTATATTTCTGAAATCGATGGATCCAAATTGATTGGTAGAGCGTAAGCAATTTCAGATTACTTTTTGTAACGTGGCGTCGTCGCTTCATATTGCCAAAGTCACGGGTGTTATGACGTAATTTCCGGATATTGTTTCTATGGTGGAATCCTATCGCTGCGTCGACAGTACAACGAGACAAGCGTCGAACGCCGTGCCACCGTGTTCACATTCTGTCCAGCATAAAGCAGACCATCTGATGCTAAGATGTTTGGTACAGGTTCCGCAGACTCTTCTGCAAAGACGGTCATCCCGCGTGTTCAGCAGCCGATGTCGTTTCGTCGTGAACGGGTCCTCTCTATTCACCCTGAACACCCGTTGGCGTTGGTCGGTGTTTCGCGAAGGTAACGTCAGCGTCATCATCCAGTCTCCGCTCGATTGGGAGAGGTGTATTAATGAGAGACAGTAGACGATCGCCAGCTTCATCAGAGCCATGGTATGAAACTGAAACACATGGTGGGCATGTTGTTAGATAGGGTAGTAAAGCGTGTCGTTATAGACAATTGTCCCCGTGAACGTTAAGTGCATTGTCATTGACAAACCATAGCACACAGGATGGCGACGTCTCAGGAACGTGGCAACTGGTAAGATAAAATTAAAAAAATAACCCATTGGTAACATCAAAACGGTGTCGAAAGCATAACATAATACTTGAACCGGTGGCCAGATATATGATAAGGTGGTTGGACAAAGACAACTTAAAAAGCAAGTCATATAACGGACGACCAGTGATTGCGATGCACCAAAGTGGTTAGAACAAAGCAGTCCGGTGTAAAGCACGCAATAATAGATGACAAACCGTAGGAGTATTCAATAAGCCACTGACATTCGTGGTTACATGCCTACCAAAGCTCTGATGGCAACATAAGGCTTACTCAATTCAAAATATATCAGTCATTTGTATCATGCAGAATAATATGCAGCATTGCTGTCAATATATAACATAAAACAAACTATTAGAATTTACAACATAAAACGCAAACTATTACAGGACTATATAGCATACATGTTTAGATGGATAATATACAGGTATACACACACACACACACACACACACACACACACACACACACACACACACACACACACACACACACACACACACACACACACACACACACACACCATACATACACCCATACACACACACACACACACACACACACACACACACACACACACACACACACACACACACACACATATATATATATATATATATATATATATACGATTGATATATTTATATATAAAAAACGTACCTTTATATATACATATATATATATATATATATATATATATATATATATATATATATACTTACCTATATATATATATATATATATATATATAGGTAAGTTTTGCAAAATATGACATCACTTGTGTGTCATTCCGCACTCATCTGATTCACGCAGCCAGTACTGCTTAATTTTTGCTGACTCTGATTGGTGCCATAGCTTTTCCTGGGAAAGACAATCTGATATGTTTGCCTGATAAGGAAGATTACACAGTTTTACGTTTCTACATTACTGACGTCATTGATTACATTTTCGTTGGATGCACTCGTGGGCTGTATAACATTTGAAACCGGTATTTTTAGGTTAGATAGTTCATCTGAATATAACAAGGATTCGCGAAAATGCGGCGGACAAAACAGCATCCTGCGTTCACGAGAGACAATAATTTACAGGTATCGTAAGACAATACCCTCTCACCTGTTTACCATACACCAGATATGAATTCAAGTTACACTACCACTCCTGTCAAGAAATCAGCTTCGGTCCTGTGTCAGTCGTATGACTTTCATATCTGCAGCAGTGACTTGACTATCACGTATCTCCGTCAAGGGCATATATTCACTGCCGGGTAGAGGAATATGTCCTAAGATGGTGCATTGTATATTTATTAGAATAATATACACTATACGTGTACCACTATTAGAATAATATATAACTTGCAACTATTTGAGAAACATAATTAAACATAATTGTGATGCATATCCCCGTTAGCTTCTTAGCAATTCCATCCATATGTTAACGACTTTTGCTCTGCACATGACAATGATAACGGTTAATCATTTGGGTATGTTCCGCCACTGAGCTCGCCTTTTCCGAGGATATTGGCGCTAAAGAAGTAATTCCATTATTATTATCATTATTATTATTATTATTACAACTATTTAATATTATATAACTGTACAACGTAAATAACTATATAACGTACAACTTCTGAAGGATATATAATATACAGTAATAACTATTACAGTAGGATATAGTATACAACATACACATGTTAGAGGAATTAATGGCATACAACATAACATTGTTGTTCTCCTCTTGTTTCCATTTATGTCCGGTGTGAGGCCTCGATACTGGTCCTCGACTTCTGTTTTCTTTTCCCCCTCATTGCTCTTGCACTGCAGTCTCCGCCAACCGTCTCCCTCCCCTCTGTCTTTCGCTCTCATTTCCCAGTTTGTGATTTTAGTTTCCACGGCATAGAGACCAAGAAGATATGCCAAAGTGGTTTTAGGCCTTTTGCATTCGAAAGAGACAGGCAAATAGCGGTGAACAAATTTACCCACCTTTCAACATGACGTGTTTCCGAAATCCTGTTCTCTCGATTGACAGTCCGGCTCTCAACCGCCGAACTGTCGAGCCTTTAAACCGTATTCCTGTCAACGTGTATTATAACTCAGGTGTTCCAGTTTAGAAATTAGCTTACTTGTTCTCTATTTTTAGTCTTTCTAACCCCACCGTCTAAATGAGTACTAACTAATGCTTTGTGGAGTGGTGTATTGTCCTAATCAACCACATAATTTGATTACTATTTGAAGCCGCTATCTGATATTTATATGCGTGTACTTGGAAGAGTATAAAGGTGTCGAAGAAATAGACGACACGAAGCAATAATAGTGAAGAAACAGAGTAAATTGGATAGTCGCGCACAGAATAATACATTATTGGAACAAATCATCTATCGGTTGTGTATCTCCTCGCACCATGAAAACGTATAACACTGACACCAGAACGAACTTAATATTGGGTGGACGTCTCTAGAGCTTCAGCGCCACGTCGCTGTCAGACCATGACATCTGAAGACGGGAGGGGTTGCTTTTGAATTGTTTGTTCGCGGTTACGTTCACATTTTTTACAAGCTCACCAACAACCTCTAATTACACCCCCTTCAGGGTCCCCAAAGCACATTGAGGCTCTCTAAGACATCAAATTGACCCCCAACATATACCACACATTCTTCCTGATAAGCTGAAAGGCTTTCCTGTCCACTCCCCATATGTGGGTGTTGCCCTGGGTGACAATCTTGTTTAATCTTGTCTCGTTAAATTATTATCATCAAATTAGTATTTTTCATTCATCCCTTGTCCCATGTAAACAATTTACATTTTCCCTACATTTGACTAATGCCGCATGCCATGTTGCAGAACAGATACATAGTTTGTCTATATCATATTGTAAACGTTATTGTATCCCCCAACCTGTCTAATCATGTATGTGTCGTCGGGAAATGTGTGTACGTTTTTGGTTAGCTTGTAAATCTTCCAAAGCAATGATGTACATTAGCATTATTTAGGCCCTAATAATCGTCTTTATAGTGCTACACTAAAACCCTACTTCCACTTTGAATTACGTCTTCTCTAGGCCTGTCGTTTTTCTTTCTAGTTGATTATGCCATCCCCGATTTTACGGTCCTTTAATGTATTTTGCAATGTTTGACGTATTATTTTATCTGAAAGTTTTACTAAATTTAAATGCAAAATATCTACCTCTGGTCCGTTCACGCTGACTCTCTGTTTGGTGTCATAGCTCTTCCTGGGAAAGACTATTTGATATGATTGCCTGATAAGGAAGATTACACAGTTTTACGTTTCTACATTTACTGACGTCATTGAGAAGATTACACAGTTTTACGTTTCTACATTTACTGACGTCATTGATTACATTTTCGTTGGAAGCACTCGTGTGCAGTGTACCATTTGAAACCGCTAATTCTAGCTTAGATAGTTCATCTGAATATAACAAGGATTCCCGAAAATGCGGCGGACAAAACAGCATCCTGCGATCATGAGAGCCAATCATTTGCAGGTATCGTAACACAATAACCTCTCCTGTTTACCATACACAAGATATGAATTCAAGTTACACTACCACTCCTGTCAAGAAATCAGCTTCGGTCCTGTGTCAGTCGTATGACTTTCATATCTGCTGCAGCAGTGACTTGACTATCACGTAACTCCGTCAAGGGCATATATTCACTGCCGGGTAGAGGAATATGTCCTAAGATGGTTTTGTGTTTGATATATTTGAATGTTTTGGAAATATATATATAATATTAAATTATATATATATATATATATATGTATATATATATATATATATATATATATATGTTATGATTATTAATGTTATATCATTATACAATACACACACACGCACGCAAGCACGCACGCACGCACACACGTCCTTTATTCAGGCTATACTTGGTAATGCGGTTGTTGATATATCTTCATCCATATTTCCCTATTCATTAGTATGCTATTTGAAAGTTGTCACTTGATGTTCGTAGATTTTTACATTTAGATTATGGTGCGGTCATCCAATTGTATTTCTGCAAGTCCAACTTTATATGTCTTTACGTTCTTCCTCAGCCGCTGCGTTTGAACAATTTCAACATCATCAGCTTCTCGTTATTTGCTGCTATGTCAAGAATCACCTAATTCATGGAAGTATACTTACCTGTCTCATTCCTGAGATTACATCAAACCATTAGGCCTCTCCGTCTCACACTACCGCTTTACTCAGACATATTATATAATGCTGACAATGGCTTGTTTTACTCTACGGTGCTACCTCAAATCTGTGTAAAACCTTCCACAGTTTCTCCTTCTGGACACTGCCAAAGGTTGTCTCCTATCCGAGGAATGTTATCACCAATGCTTAATTACATTCCCAACGATTATCTATCAGCTGCATTTGATATACCGTGCTTTACAACTATTAGCACTGTAAAGGCATCTTCCACTTCTGAATTTGAGATCGCGCCAATATGTTCTAGTATTACCCATTTTCCGGTCTGTTTCTGTTCATTAACTGTAAAAATATTGACAACTGTCGAGAAACACTGTAGCCCGCTTTGGTAATAAAGCAGAATGAGGGTGCGGGTGCGATATATATCGTCCAAATTGGAACGTGAAAGATCAGTTCTGACGTATTAGTCAACCAGTTAGAACATTGTACAGGGCCCTGTATCATCAATTAAACCAGAGACTTCCAAAGTGGACTTCAACTAACACGGTGCGTTTGCTACCAATTCCGGCTGAACGAATTGTGATTGCGCGATTAATGTATGATTAAAATATGAAAAGAATTAAACGATGCCGATTCATGTCTTAACTCGGTTATTAATTGCTTAGTACAAAATTATGTCACAAATGCAATATATTGAACTTAATTTCACATAATGTGTTTATTGAGCATCATATAGCATGATGCATTTATTGGCGTGAAACCATCACTGTTCGGTCTGTGAACTTAAATAATTAGAAGTAATATATTAACTTTACAATTAACAAACTAACTAATCATAACGTTATCACTGTTCTACCTTATCATTCGTCTAAGCATTCGTCGTTTGTTTCGTGAGTATGCCGGTTTGTACAGAGTTTATACATCAAATCTGCCAGTTAAGCAATAACTGTAGTTACTGTGACACAATGTAACATACGGTATCATCATGAGGAGTACCTACGCGTGTGTTGCGGTGGTTCTTCAAATGCTGCCTTATTCGACGGCGTCCTGCCAGCGACCATCCAAGAGAGCTTGCGCGTAAGACGAAACTGCTTAGAACAGCGGGACGGATAATCTCACTGTACTGAACACATTATCCGCTTAAATAGACTCGGCATTCTTATTAGCAATAAATGACCAATAGATGCCGCCACAGAGTTATGTGTGGGATGACGAAACGGTATGTCAGTTGGCTGATGTCCTCGCTGGGTTCTTATGCATAAGTGATCTTCGTATTTCTGACGTAATCCGCAGAAACAACGGGTGTCCACGAACTGCCGCTAGAACGTATCGCTTACGTAGCGCAATATGACCATATTTGTTGAGTTATCTCTTTTGCCGGCCAGACCAGTACAAGTTATTTGGGTATTATATATGAATATCTGATAAATTTATCCCGTGCCAGGAACACTGAGTAAGAAGTCGTGGAAATGAAGAAAATAACTATATCAAATGGAGTATTAATATGGGGGTCTACGCCGCAGTCTTATCGGACCAGCGGAATAGACGAGTCAAATTGTGTTATTATTACACACGTCAAATAGATGTTATGAAACTCACAGCGCTATGTTCAATATCACCGCTGGTTGTCAGGCGGCTGTCAGTCAATTGTCAGTCTTTTGTCAGTCTGTTGTCAGTTGGTTGTCAGTCGGTTGTCAGTCGGTTGCCCGTCGGTTGTCAGTTGGTTGACAATTGGTTGCCCGTCGGTTGTCGGTCGGTTGTTAGTATGTTGTCAGTATGTTGTCTGTCTGTCTGTCTGTCTGTCTGTCTGTCTGTCTGTCTGTCTGTCTGTATGTCTGTCTGTCTGTCTGTCTGTCTGTCTGTCTGTCTGTCTGCCTGTCTGTTGACAGTCGGTTGTCAGGCGGTTGTTAGTCTGTTGTCAGTATATTGTCTGTCTGTTGTCAGTCGGTTGTCAGCCGGTTGTCAGCCGGTTGTCAGCCGGTTGTCAGCCGGTTGTCAGCCGGTTGTCAGCCGGTTGTCAGCCGGTTGTCAGTCGGTTGTTAGTCTGTTGTCAGTATGTTGTCTGTCTGTTGTCAGTCTGTAGTCAGTCGGTTGTTTACCCTGTAACAGCTCTTCCATTTACTACCTCAACCATGTACTATTAGGATGCGTTGGAAACATATATAATTGCAGTTTAAACGTATGTTTACTCCTTCGGTGCACAACATTATTAAATATATAAACAAGTTCGTTTAATTGTCCTCATCATCGGTGTCTAGTCGTACAGAAAACAGGTCCCATGTTAACTGTTTGCGAAACGTATCCATTGGTGTATGTCAAATGAAATGGGTAATATAAATAACTTGTAGGTTACGAAATGTAAGTGACTTTATAGGTTACGTAATATAAGTGACATTCCTCTTTCGTTTGCTGTAAAATTATGCGTGTGTAATACGTATCTGGAACACAAAGAATATTAGAAACATGGACCTCCACCATCGGCATCGACGGTTGGCGGAGTAGTACAGGTAACTGGCACCGCCTTTTGTCACCGTCTTGAGCGATTCGTGAGCGGTGTAGTTTACACATGTTTTATTATGTATGTTTATTACACACACGATACGTAACAGACATATTGGGTTATCGAATGTTCGCAAATTGTGGCAATATACAAATCGTTGTACCACAAGATGCTGTGAGAGGAATCTAAGTAAATTCACTTGTTATAGTACATTATGTCGTGCATTACATTTCACAGGTATGCAGTATACCTTAAAGAGTTCTTGTTTCTTTGAATATGTATATTTCATTTTAGCAGCTTACATACACATACCTTATCGTTGTTAAGAGGTGAATGATCGATTGTTTGTTTCAAATACCGTTGGTCGTCTGGACAACAAGCATGGAGTGAGGAACAAAAAAGAAATTATTGTCGAATACCCAGTATTTAATGAGAGGATGTAGGACTACACTGCGTATGGATGTGCAATATTAACTTTCTTGTCAACATAATTAGTGTGTTGTACATAGAACGTCAATGTCTAATCTGTTGTGTAATCAACAAACTCTTCCAGGTTGCCAAGGTTTAGACGTAAAGTTACGACGAGGGGCCTTATACAATTACGGAAAGCCAACGACTACTTGAATCGTAGCAAAAATAGGACATGTTCTAAAATGTACTCGTGCGAGTGACTCTGGTGCGATTGACTCTGGTGGACGGCTTCGTGGTAATCGGATGGTTTCATCAGAGGCACTCGTACCGTGTAGCGCCCGCTTTAAGATTTATCCTGTTTTCCAATCATGTATGTATCGATACCGGAAATTGTACAACTGGACCACATCGAAGCACAATGCTCTAATCAAAGCGAACTAGAAATAAGTGCCGCTTGTAGAGTCCAGCTTCACGCACTTGACGACGGAGCGATTTACTGAACGGACCAAACCCGTCCAGTTCATTATGAACCTGTTATGCAGAAGGACGTGTGTAATGTGAACAGGTGTTATTGAACTATCACAGGGACATGTGCTGACTCACAGTCGCATGCAGGGTCAAGCGCATATAAGGACGATTTGTCTTCGAGATACCTGGTCAAGATTATCTCAGACTACGCATAAGAAATAGTATAATACAACTGTTTTGTTGACAACTACACGTATAATTTATAGCCATATGTTAATATTTATGCACTAGTAGTTATAATAATCACACACTATCATACGCAACGATATATTGGGTTTGTTTACGCAAAATAAACCGAGGCTGTCTTTTCCTCGTGTTTTAATATAATGTTCTTAATACTAGAACAAACATATTGTGAGCAGGCCTGCACTACGTGTCAAATTACGATTACTAAATTCAAAACAGAAAGACCTCGCAATGTGATTATTTCGAACGCGAAATTTTTAAATTGTAGAGAAAAGATTCAGATCCTAAACCACCTATATTTGCAATGTTGTCGACGCCGGTCATCGGCAAAGTCCTTTGATGGTCGGTGCATTCGTGCGGTTCCCACTTTAAAGACAACCTACAAATAATTACTAAGTGTAAACAAGTCAGACGACTGGTTTTGGGGCCCGACAGAGTTTATTGAATTGATATGTTGTAAGCTCCCAGAGGGATACTTGACGTTCATTCTATTTGTGATGACATACAACAGCACGGACGCGGCGCGCCAAATGCAACCAAACCGCAACTCAATAATTAGACAATCGTCGTTGTATTACTAAATTAAATCGGCCTATGCAGTTACATTACAATACAGAATTACCCAGTATATAGAACTGTCACGGCCGTATATTCCACGTCTAAAGTGGAAAAGTGATACATCTCACACAAATGTAACGTTTCGTATCTTTCTAATGTACAATATAAAAATAACAATACAATACAATGCAGTAATTAAGCCGCCACTACATATAATACATAACTATGACAAGATAAACTTACCAGTCCGTAGGTATCAAACGACTACTGGGCCCAGAGATTACACAGTGTGTGTGTGTGTGTGTGTGTGTGTGTGTGTGTGTGTGTGTGTGTGTGTGTGGTGTGTGTGTGTGTGTGTGTGTGTGTGTGTGTGTGTGTGTGTGTGTGTGTGTGTGTGTGTGTGTGTGTGTGGTGGTGCGTGGTGTGGTGTGGTGTGGTGTGGTGTGGTGTGGTGTGGTGTGGTGTGGTGTGGTGTGGTGTGGTGTGGTGTGGTGTGGTGTGGTGTGGTGTGGTGTGGTGTGGTGTGGTGTGGTGTGGTGTGGTGTGGTGTGGTGTGGTGTGGTGTGGTGTGGTGTGGTGTGGTGTGGTGTGGTGTGGTGTGGTGTGGTGTGGTGTGGTGTGGTGTGGTGTGCTTGTGTTTGTGTGTGTGTCTGTGTGTGTGTGTGTGTGTGTGTGTGTGTGTGTGTGTGTGGTGCGTGGTGTGGTGTGGTGTGGTGTGGTGTGGTGTGGTGTGGTGTGGTGTGGTGTGGTGTGGTGTGGTGTGGTGTGGTGTGGTGTGGTGTGGTGTGGTGTGGTGTGGTGTGGTGTGGTGTGGTGTGGTGTGGTGTGGTGTGGTGTGGTGTGGTGTGGTGTGGTGTGGTGTGGTGTGGTGTGGTGTGGTGTGGTGTGCTTGTGTTTGTGTGTGTGTCTGTGTGTGTGTGTGTGTGTGTGTGTGTGCGTGTGCGTGTGCGTGTGCGTGTGCGTGTGCGTGTGCGTGTGCGTGTGCGTGTGCGTGTGCGTGTGCGTGTGCGTGTGCGTGTGCGTGTGCGTGTGCGTGTGCGTGTGTGTGTATATGACGGTGTATGTGTGTATGTCTGTGGCCTTGACCCATCTGTTGACAACTGGAATACTGCTTATGGATTTTGAGATTGACCAATCCTTTTGTTTTGATGCGCCTCTGAGCTTGGTTTCCAAAGATTTAGGCGCTATAGAAGTTATATTATAATAATTATTATTATTATGTTACTAGATCAACCGGCCTTGCAGACATCATCCAACAAGGCAGCCAGGAGGAAGGAAGAGAGTCAGACAGATGAAGAGTTCGGAATATAACATCCAGGAGTGGACTTCGGCACCTCCCAGAGGGCGGCAGAAAAATCGAAAGAGATGGCGGGAGCTGTCAGGAAGTCTGGTCATGGGGCAGTGAGTGTGAGTGAGTCGGTGCATATAGGCGATCCGAGTACGACTCGTGTTGTCTTTGAATACCAGTCATGCTATTACGCGATCTGAGTGCGATTCGTCGTGTCTTTGAATTCAAGACGTGCAAATAGGCGATAGGAGTGCGGCTCGAGTAGTAACATTACCAGCAGCAGTATGCCTTCATAGCGATTATGTCCTCATTTATGGCTAATCAGCACATGACTCACATGTTCAACGGGAACAACGATACCATTTTGTCTGCTTGCTGCCTGATCGATAGACCACATTGAACAATGAAAATGCAATGCCTTCGTAATACGGTGAATACACAATTTCACTGATTGTTGCTTTGAGAACATGGGATAGGAACACAAAACAGAACATTTCACCGCGCAGTGGGCTATTATATAAACGCAGCACAAATCCGTAAAGAACTCCCCGCAATATCGCATGTAACACGGTGGCTGCGTCGATGGATTAGTGTTAGCAATAATAATGATGTTCATACTTTAATTTTGGTTTATTTCATGGTAGTATACAATTTTGTAATTACCAAAACTATTTAATGTATAATTCACCAGAGGCAGTATGGACCATGACTCTCATTGTCCGTTAAAAGGAAGGTAGTCTACTATTTATGAGTTTGAAAACTCGCTTATTGAATAAAAGAACGTTCTTTGATAATTGTTATTGATACGAACATATTCTGATGATGTACTTATTAAATTACCTTAATTCATTGACGGACTTTATAATGCGAGATTCTCATGAAAGCATTTTTATGAGTTTTTTCTGTCCTATCGCTAACGTTTAAATGAAATGGATATATATATATATATAATATATATATACATATATATACACATATATATATACATACATATAAATACATCAACTAAATATATGTTGCAACAAAATATCATATATATATATATATATATATATATATATATATATATATATATATATATATACATATATATATATATATATATGTATATACATACATACATACATACATACATACATATAAATACATCAACTAAATCTATGTTACAACAAAATATCATATATATATATATATATATATATAATCTTTTGTTGCAACATAGATTTAGTTTAGGACACAGATACTTCAACTGTGAGGCAACTGTGAGGCTATTGATAATATCACATGAGAAGATACATGTTCATCATGCGCAGAAATTTACCGAGAAACCGACAATTCCGGTTTTTCACTCGACACTGTCTCAAATCACCGACACTGAATCTTGCATATATATGTCGTCTTTGGTTTTTTCTCGGTGTCACCTTGCCTTCTGTGAAGGTATAAAAAGCAGACCGTTACATCAAATGCACAGATGCCGGCGTAATACAACAAAGGACAAAGGCATCTGATCCGTCAGTGTGAATGGGGATATTTCAACTGTTACAATTGCGTCGAAATGACGGAACTGACCGTCAACAATCTGTATTATTAAGTGTGGGACGGAAACTGTGTATAATATTGTGGGGTGTGAGTGAGCACGTGTGACCGCATGACGAAATCTGGAATGTCATGCGAAAACTCATAGAGATATTATAAATAACGTGCGCAAATACCGCGGCGCATAAGTGTGCGTGTATGCGCGTTATGAGGTCAGGAAAGTAGCGAGTTGACGAGAAAATACGTGAGATGTCGTGAATATGAACGTTGCCCTGTCATGTGTAAGCGTTCTATAATGACATGGATAGATATCGCGATAAACGGAATGTTATTTCTGGCGTAGAAGATACCTGAAATATTGCAACTTCCAACTGTTAAATACAGCGTATATGTAATGCGTATTTAGTTTATATGTAATGCGTATTATAATATGTATTATAATATATATACGCACACGCGCACACGCGCACACGCGCTCGCACGCGCACGCACGCACACGCACGCACGCACGCACACGCGCACACGTGCACACGCGCACACGCGCACACACACGCACACGCGCACGCGCACGCGCACGCACACGCACACGCACACGCACACGCACACGCACACGCACACGTCAATGATACGACAACAAACACGAAAACAAACCAGTCCACTCCTGGATGTTATATTCCCACCTTTTCATCTGTCTGCCTCTCTTCCTTCCTACTGGCTGCCTTGCAGGATGTTTTCTGCAAGGCCAGTTGATCTAGTAATATGGCCATGACAGAGAAGGGAGGTTAAAGTGTTGGGCGGAAGACCATTGAATGGTGGAAATGTCGCGGAGACACAGTCAGTGCATGTAGAGATAGAGTGGCGTCAGAGTATGTGAAACTACGGTCAACAATAGGAACAATGGAAGAGGAATGGAAGTTCTTTAAAGATGCTTCTTTTGAGCAGTGGCGGAGCTGTGCAGCAGAACATCAGGTAAGGGAGGAGCTTCCTCGAAGAGTAAATACCAGACATGGTGGATTGTAGAAGTAGCCAAAGCAATTGGATAAAAGAGAGAGGTAGGGAAAGAGATATAAGTGATCAAAGGGATTGGGGGATAACCTGATGTAGCCATAGGGCAGAGAGAGAGGTGGAAGAGGAGCTGTATAGAAAGCTTGATGAGGATAGCGGAAAGAAGATGATCTATAAGTTGGTCGGTAAGAGGGATGAGGAGAGCGAGGATGTGAAAGCTGGAACAGTGATCAAAGGCAAGAACGGGAAGCTAGTGACAGACAGGAAAGAGGTGCTACAGGTCTGGGAGGAGTATGTTAAGGCATTGCTAAACTAAAGGGAAAAGAGAGAACTGGATCTATCAAGTGCAGTTGAGGGAGAAGTAAAGTTAGAGGAGATTGTGGATGCTGAAATAGAGAGTGCAATGAAGAAGATGAAGACAAGTCGGGTGGCAGGTAATGATGAAGTGCGAGTGAAGATGCTGGTGGTGGCTGAATGAGTTGGAATATGGTGGACAAAAAACATCGCTGAACACCTGCATGAGAGGGGTAAATCCCAGAAGAGTGAAGAACGGGGCTGATTGTCCCAGTGTAAAAAAGAAAGGACGACGTTCATGACCGTGGAAAATACAGAGGCAGTACTTTGCTAAGCCATATGTTGAAGATGCTGGAAAGAATCCTGGATGGCAGAATAAGAGCAGTAGTGGAAGGGGATATCGGTGAAGAACAGCAGGGTTTTAGAAAAGGAAGAGGAACAACTGAATGCATGTTCGCCCTGAGGCAGCTAGTGGAAAAGAAATTGGAGGGACAGGAAGATATGGCGGTAGGATTCATAGACCTGGAGAAAGCATGTGATACTGTACCAAGAGAGATGGCGATGGCGACAGTGAGGTGAATGGGGGTCCTATAGGCGGAGGTCAGGATGGTAGAAGGGATATCCTGACTTATAAGCAGAAAGACTGGTACGAGAGATATTCTCTGGAAGCTACTCTATGCAGACGATCTGGCAGTGGTAGCGGACGTGGAAACAGATCTCCAAGAACAACTGACAGAGTGGAAGGATATGTTCAGCAGACATGGACTGAAAGTTAGTTTGGAGAAGACGAAGGTACTTTGGGTGGGTGAGGTAGCAAAACAAAGCGCTGGAAATACATCTGGAAGGGAAGAAACTAAAACAAAGAGACATTGTTTTATACCTGGGTGGAGTGATACGCGGAGACAGTATCTGAGACACCGAAATTCAAAGGAAAGGATGTTCTGTTCGTACCCCGACATACATGTATGGCTTAGAGACGATGGCACTGACAGAAAAACAACAGGGAAGAAGGTGCAGGTTTGTGAAAACAATTGGGAAAGAAGAATTGCGGGAGTGCAGAGAACTGATCAGTGAAGAATGGAGGAATTGAGGGTGGAGGTTGGAGTAAAATAAAGCCTTAAGAAGAAGCTGGTGAGGAGTCGACTGACGTGGGCTGAGCATGTGGACTGGACTGCGATGACAGGACTGCGTAAAGAAAGACTTAGAAGGACTGGGAGAGAAGTAGAGAACGAGAGCAAAATATAGAGGGAATGGAGACAGTTGGTAGAGAAAGTAGTGCAAAGTATGTGAGAAAAAAGAAGAGGAAGAAATAGAAAACTGAAACCGAGCAACGGAACGAAGGCCAGCCTCACCCTTTACGACAGGGAATCAGGAGGAGAACAACAACTCGGTGTTAAAACATACAGTCACATCCAACATACCTCGAACATACAATAATAAATAAATAAATATAATAAAAACATAACATAAAATTTTTAAGTTAAGCTAAAACTAACACCTAAAATAAGTACAAAACACATCTGGCAAATTAACATTCAATTGACTCTATCACTAAAGTCTATAATTTTATTTAATCCACGATAAGGCAGCAAGCGTAAAGGAAGATTGACATCACACGGGAGCGCATCAGTCTGATTTTGGAGCTGAGTGAGATGTGGTTGTCGTCCCAGATGGCTTTTAGTCATGTCAGCACTGCTGTTGTCTGTGCCATTCTGGGTAGCACATCAGGTTTGGACCCCACATATGTGATAATTTAGCTCAGGTATTTGAAGCTGTATACTGTTTCACGCTTTTGACCATTTGCTTTGATGTTTGTCTTGATGCCATTGGGGTTGTTGGACATCAGCTTGGTTTTTTGTCGCACTGATCTCCATGCTTTATGCTGCATATAGTTCATCAAGGCGTTGGTGTTTGTTGTGCCTCCTTTGCTGACTGTTCCATGATTTCCAGTAAATCGGTTATTATTCTCTCGAGGAAGACGTTGAAAAGAGTGGGCGAGAGTAGACAACCTTGTCTAACGCCGACTGTTGTGCGGAAACTCTCGCCTGTCTTGCCATTTGCGTGGTCTATTCTGGTTGTTTATAATGTAGCTTTGTTGTGACCCTGACAAGGTTAGCACTAATGTTGTACTTTTCCATGGACGCCCATAAGGCTGCGTGCCAGACCCTATCAAATGCTTTCTTGAAGTCTATGAATACATGGTACATATCTGCTAGTGTTGTATGTGTTTCGCACAAAAAATTCTGAAGTTGAAGATCTGTTCAGTGGTGATCCTTCCTGCCATGAATCCAGCCTGTTCGTCAGCGAACCTGGCCAACTAAGTAGCGGGAACCCTTGGTGGAGGAAATTCCATCTAAATGCGGAAGAGTAAAATTAATTGGCCAACAGCAACCACATCCTAAAACTTGGAGAGGGATGGGAGCCACCAAGCTTCAAATGCGGAGAAAGAACATACAGGAACATGTCGTTGGATTTCTTGTTCACAAAAACACCATGAACAGTTTGATGGGTTGCGGCCCAGTCTCCAGTCGGCTCATCAATCTCCTTTAACATCACGATCATTCAGGCTTACGTCCCAATGTCCAATTATAATGACGGCGAAGTGGAGTTGTTTTACGACAAACTGCAGGATGTTCTAGAACAAACACCAAAACAATGATGTACTGTTAGTACAGGGAGACTGGAATGCAAAAGTTGGAGGAAATGCAAAAAGCAACTGACAACATATTGCGGACCGTACGGCAATGTGAAAATCAACCTCAGGTTACTGGTGAACACCACATCCAGATAGACTACATCATGGTCAAGAAGCGCTTCCGTTCAAGTGTAAACATCGCCCAAACACGAAGCTTCCCGGGAGCAGACATCGGAATCGACCACGTGTTGCTGATGATGACCTTCCGTCTCCATCTGAAGAAAATCAGGACAACGAAAAGCGCAAGACTCAGATTTGACCTCGAAAAACTGAAGGACCCCAAGATTGCAGAAGCTTTCCAGGCAGTGTTAGGCGGGAAAATTGCACCACTTACCATCCTTGGCGACAAAGACACATACACGGACTCAAAGATCACAACAGCAACGAGATCCTTGGCAAATATCGCCCAACAAAGAAACCCTGGGTCAATGCAGAGATCTTTAACGAAATTAAGAAGGGCATGAAGAACGCGACAGAAGACTGGCTAGAACAGCAACGTATACACACTGAAGACATTCTGAAGAGAAACAACACCAAGAGGGCATTCTAAACTATTAAAGAACTGACAACCACTAAACAGGCAAGAGTCACCACCATCAAAGACAAGTACGGGAAATGCCTCATAGAAGATTTAAGAAGATTTAACAACACTGCCATCCAGAAAATTAACTCTAGATGGCAAGTGGACAAGGAAGCCTTTTAGCTTATCGAGAGTCTAATACTGTTTTATATATTGTGTATCCCGCCCTTTTAAGGTTTGTGTCAACTTTGTTTTTAAACATATTCACGCTACTAGCACCAACACAATCAGGAGATAATCTGTTCCATTCATTTACAGTCCTTTGTGAAAATGAGAACTTTCTTATATCTAATCTACACTGCTCCTTTACTAATGTAACTTCATGCCCTCTGGTCCTTCTATCTTTCTTAACTGAGAAAAAAAATATTTCTATCAATATTTTTATAACCATTCAATAGTTTAAACACTTCTATCTGATCTCCTCTCAATCTCCTGGTCTCTAGTGTTGTTAAACCACATTTTTAGGCGTATTTCGTAACTACGTTTTGGTATCATTTTAGTTGCTTTCCTCTGTATTCTTTCGAGCGTATCTATGTCCTTCCTGCGATATGGCCTCCACGCTTGAATACAATATTCTAAATGAGGCCTAACTATTGTTCTGTACAGCGGTATTATTAGCTCATTTTCCTTATACATTATGTTTCGCCTAATTAATCCAAAGATTTGATTTCCCTTTGAAGCAGCAATACTACACTGCTCTGAAACCTTCATATCAGCACTAATGTTTAACCCTAAGTCCTTTTCTTTTACAGTAGTACTTAGCATAGAACCTCCCATTGTATAGTGTACATCTTCGTTCCCATGTCCTGAGCGGAGGCATTTACAGTTCCCAAAATTGAACAAAATGTGCCATTTTTCAGACCATTTTATCAATCTGTCAAGATCATCTTTTTTCAACACCTTGCTTATTATATCATCATCCAAATCGTTGATATATATTAAGAATAATATAGGTCCCAGTACTGATCCCTGTGGTACCCCACTCAAATTTTTTTTCGTGGCATCTCTTCGAATTTCGAATTTCAGTTGTAGCTTGGTTTAGTGCTTCTTTATAAATGTTGTAGTCTTCGTTATTTCCAGTACGTCTATATGACTTCCACATCGTTTGTTTGTACTTTATTTTTTCTAATGGCTTCTTTCGATAAGTATTTCTTTCTGGACCGTTTCCCTTGTTTTTTAAGGGGAAAAATTTATCGACGATGCACTCTATTTCACTCTTTAAGATATTCCAGCACTCTGCTGCTGACTTATTCTTCAGTGTGTTATTCCAGTCTATCTTTGCTAAATAGTTCCTCATTTCCTTATATCTTCCTTTGTGAAAATTTCTCCTGAACTGCTTTTTATTATTTCTTTTTGATTTTACTCTGGTGGTAAACTGTATCTGGTTGTGATCACTACTTCCCAGTGGCTCACACAATATGACATTATCAACTAATTCATTCTGTGAGGACAAAACTATGTCTAACACATTCTCACAACTGGTTGGCTCTAGCACATGTTGAGAAACTAAAACTTGTGGTCCTCACTCCCCGTACTCTGTAGAGATTTCCATTGTATATGACCATGGTTAAAATCTCCCATAATAATACAGTCCCGTTTGCTAACTTCCCTTATACCGTTTTGTACTTTTTCATTCTCTTCTACACTTATGTTTGTACTTCGATAAACTAACCCCACCGTTAACGTTGAGTTGTTTCCTGTAACTATGTTACACCAAACAGCTTCTTCGCAATCTGCTTCTCTTTGTAATTTTAATTCATAAGCCTGCATAGAATGTTTAACATATAAAATAACTCCACCTCCCCTTATTCCTATTCTATCTTTCCTGAACATTACATAGTCTGTTAGTCCCAATTCGGCATCTGATATATCAGTGGTGGCCTATGATTCGGTTATACCTATCGTGTGAGGGTCAATATCTTCTACCATAATGTTTAGTTCACTTCTTTTGTTTACTATGCTCCTTGCATTTAAACAAATACATTTATATCCTGATTCAAAACAGTTTTGCAGGCTGTTCTTTGCTGATTTATTTCTGCTCTCTTTATGTATGCCTCCAGTTTCAGACTTCTCTGTGAATCCCCCCCTGCGAATCTAGTTTAAATAGATGCAGCCTGTCCCACTGTCAACATATTGCAGCAAGTTCTCTGATAAAACTGCTGTCCCCTTTCCACTTAGATGGAGGCCATCTCTCATGTACATATCTTCCCTCCCAACAAAGTATCCCCATAAATCTACGAATCCCACCCCCTCTTCTTTACACATCTGCTCAACTAGTGCGTTGATCGCCATCCTCTTGCACTGTCTATATGTTGGCCCCTTCCTCCCATTACTGACAAAATTCCTGAAAGAATAATCTGTTCGACTCTTGTCTTCTTTAACTTCCTCACTAACTGTCTATACTTCTGTACTATCCCAGTTGTTCCCTCCCTGTCAGCATTATTTGTCCCTACGTGTACTAGTATAGACCCTCCCTTGACATGCCCCAATACCTTCTCTACCCTTTCAGTCACATGTTCTATCCTAGCCCCCGGCAAACAAACAACAAGATCCTCCCCTTCGCTTAGTGTCTTATCCGTCTTTCTCAGAATAGAGTCGTCCATAAGCACCCTCTCTTTTCTCAATGCCCCCTCAATCACTGCCTCAGAGTAGCTCCTTCTCCGGTTTGCATCTGTCTGGTTGTAGTCTCTGTATTCTGCTCTCCTGTCACAATCCCGACCGTTCCATTCTTTCCTGACGCTGTTTCTCTTGTCACCTTTCCTCCTATCATCGTCCCTTCCAACTTCTCTTCTGTCACATTTACTCTCACTTTCTTTCTTCGCGTCATCTTTCCTCCCATTGCATTTCCTTCTCTCCTCTCCCGTCTCTTTTTCCCTCCTACCTCTTTCTCTACGGTCAATTTCTCCCCTGTCACCTTCACGCCTGTCACATTTCCTGCCGTCGATCCTCCAATTTCTTCCCGTCCGATCACCTTCCCTCTCAGTCTCCTTTCTTCGGTCTTCTTGCCACTACTCTGCTCCTTCAGTCTCAAGTATTCCCAACTCTCTCCATGTTGTCTCTCTCCATTCCATCTGTTTCCGTGCTGATTCTCATCTCCATCCCTTTCACAATATCTTCCAACCTAGCTTCCTCCTTCTCCAGACATTCCACCTTCCAACACCCCACGCACTGAAAGGTGAATGCCTCTACCTTGGTCTCTGCCCATAACTTCGCACAGCCGGATAAGGCAAAATTCACCCAACTATGGCAGTCGTCGCACACCAAGTGTATTGTGCCTTGCCTAGACTTGCTGCTTGCAAGGCGCCATATCAGAATTTATTTAATAATAATAATCTAATTAACTTGTTATAGTTCAGTCAACTGTGTTTACACTATTCACTGTCTATGTAGTCTTTGAGAAGACTGTTTACTGTGCACAAATGTTACACTTTATGTAAGATTGCCTTGTTTATTTCCGTTACTGTTTTTGGTTATAGTCACAGCTGACTATCTATCCTATCAGAAATGCTAACGTTACCGGTAGTGACCTAAGTTAAATACAATCAATTACTTTTCGCTAGACTGCCTTATTTATTTAGGTTATACCGCGCCCTGGAGAATACGTGGGACACTAGCTACATAAACTTAGTTCGCCCGGTTATCAAGGTATTCTAAAACGTTGAACAGATTACTGCTCGGAGCTGTACAACCACAAGATCACTGGAGACCCAGCGGTGCTTATCTGTCCACTCTCCATCAACGATGACGACTGTCCCATCCTTCGCAAAGAAGTGAAGACAGTGCTCATTTGGAGTTGACAGACAGACAGATTTAATTTGATCATACATACATGTACAAATGTACAAATTTAAATAATGTGAAGGTCAAGGAGATTCACATTAAGGCATAACACGCTAACATGGGACGTTAGTAATAATAAACATAATTAATAAATATTAATAATAATCATATAATTAAATGTTTAAATATAATATACCAGCTGAAGGTCGAGGGAGAAGCCATGATCAGCGACCTCACAACCATCCGCAACAACATATGACAGGCAGCAGAATGGCCCACACCATGGACCAGGTACTTAATCATCACGCGTCCCAAAAAGGCAAGTTACAGCTGTGTTGGGTTTGCTTATCCATTTCCGGACGTTGCAGCCTTGATTGATTGTCTATAGACAGCTCTTTCCTTTACCAGTCTCCCCACTCGCCAGACGTGTGCTCCCATCCATTCCTCTATGTCCTTCTCCCATTGTCTCCCATGTCATCCTCTACTTCTGCTGCCTTCCGCTTTTCCTTCCATTATTAGTATATCTAGAGATTGATGCTGTTTCACATGGCCGAAATAACTTAGTTTCTGTTTCTTTGCAAAGTTCAATAAAGTTCCGGGTATAACACCAAGCTCATCTGCGATGGATTCGTTAGTTCTATGTTCAGTCCACGAAACTCGTAATACATTTCTATAACACTTGTTTTTCAAATGCTGAAGATCATATTAAATAGACTTAAGCGGCGGGCTGAAGAAACCATCGCTGAAGAACATGCTGGATTTAGGGCAGGAAGGCTATTTACAAGACAAGGATTTCAAAGACATGACACGAGACGCACCCGAATCGCCTATTTGCACGAATGGAATGTAAAGGCATCTCACGAAAATTGACTCGGACTTAAAGACCACTGACAAGAGACTTGCCTTGGCTTGTCTTGAATATGACTCGAATCTCGCAAGCAAGCGAGGTGCGCTGATGTTTACATCAGTCTCAGTACCCCATGACAGATAGCCTTACGAAACGCTGAACTAAAACTGAGCCAATAATAATAGCGTCGCCTGCCAAGATTCGCTCATTTCGGCCAGTCGTGGCTCATGTTACAAGTAATGTTAGGGGAGTATAAGTATGAATGAACTCTTTGAACTCTTTGATGTGGGGCCTGGGCGTTTGTGCATGGTATCATTTTAATGGTTCACAAAACAAAACCGGCGAAGACATATGTATAGGACAAACATTACAGCTGCACAAGTAGTTCTGCGAACTTCTGACATTGCGTAAGATGTTTGTCAACGGTAGGCCTAGTGTAATCAATTACCACCCATGGCGCGCGATTTGTCCAGTACTTGTTAATTAACCAACAACTGACTAATAACTTAACGTATATGTGTTTCAAACAGTGTTCCATGCATGCGGCATAAAATAAGGTGTGTTGAAAATGTCGATAATTTCTAACCTTTAGTTTTGTGCTGGTGTTCTAAGATGATACGCCTAAGTAGTTGATGGTCCTATGACATTTTATCGATACTGCATGTGGTGAGCACATATGACACGTATCAACCACAAACGACCTCCTTTTGTAATTGCTCTTCACCATATGTACACATACCGTATCGCAATAGGGGACCGTTCCGTATCGCAATAGGGGACAGTTTCACGAACATTCTTATGGGCTTATCAGCTCGATTTTTGCTCTTTAAATATGATTTCGTATCTTAGCATTGATCTTAAAAACTGAAAAATGGACGCGCTACCGGAACATTTTTGGCGGTGTGTCACGGAAATTGTGTCACCTGTGATATGGTGCGGCCATTTTGAATTTTTAGAAGGTCCTTCGATTTAACAACGGATTTTCTTTAACGATGGACTTTCCTTATGGGCACAATGTCCTTGTGAAACCGTCAGCAGATCACACCAAACCTGTCGGCAGCTCTTTGAGAATAAATAATGGCAATATGCGATTGGCAGAATCAGCGTCAATCTGTAGATGGCATGTGATACGACGAGATTATGTGACGGCATCTCGGTGAAATTAACTGCCCGCCATTTCAGGACTGCCACATATTGCAGGTATTTTTGTACGATACCATACGGTTGTCGGTTCGCGTGTCCTAAATTGATATTGGCCTAGCTAAATGTGTCGCGCCACTGTTCAAATGCAACCTTGCGTTGACGTGGTTTCATCGCTTTAAGGCACACTACTGTAAATAAATATTTGAAGGTTATTGTGAACATCTAATTTATTTGATTGATTTGAATAAACGCTTTTGACTTGAAAACACTTGGCAGTTGACACCCAAAATTGGAAGAAAAAAATTACACCCGATTAACCCCCAAAAGTAAACCGAAACCCTTATTTTATTACGTGGTCAATATTATGCTAACTAAAAGGTCAAAAGAAGATCTTGCTATGTGTGTGTATATATATATATATATATATATATATATATATATATATATATATATATATATATATATATATATACACACACATAGCAAGATCTTCTTTTGACCTTTTAGTTAGCATAATATTGACCACGTAATAAAATAAGGGTTTCGGTTTACTTTTGGGGGTTAATCGGGTGTAATTTTTTTCTTCCAATTTTGGGTGTCAACTGCCAAGTGTTTTCAAGTCAAAAGCGTTTATTCAAATCAATCAAATAAATTAGATGTTCACAATAACCTTCAAAAATTATTCCTTCTTTGCTTGCCACTCGTAGATAATTGCCTTCGAAATAAATCTTGTTAAATCTGGTCAAAAGAAGATCTTGCTATGTATGTATATATATATATATATATATATATATATATATATATATATATATACATACATAGCAAGATCTTCTTTTGACCAGATTTAACAAGATTTATTTCGAAGGCAATTATCTACGAGTGGCAAGCAAAGAAGGAATAATTGACCTATATTATGCTCATCCCTTCATTCCCACCAAATGTAAATATGTCAAGTACTGTATGTTTTCAATCACGTGTGGGTTGGATATGAAAAAGTACAGCGGACAATAAATGTATTAAGTAAGTATATTCTGATTGTGTACATGTTGACGTTGTGAATATAGGTACAGTAAAACCTGCCTAAGCGGGCAACTACCCTTAACGAAGATCTCCCTTTTGTAGATAAAAAAGACTGTTTTAATGACGGAAATTAGACAGAACTACCCAGCGAACATCAATGCAGCCATCATTCATAATATAATGGCACCATCTAGTGAGCATCTTCGTAATTAAATTCTTCATACCGGCACCGTGTCCATAAGAACATTTTATGCAGTCCCGACAGTTTCAGCTACAAACAAGTTTTATTGTAGATGATTAAATAATGTATAGATTAGGGTGGCTATACGTCATTGTCTAAGTGTAACGGTCAGAACGTGTTGCTTTGCGTAGCATTCTTAAAAAATCTTGTTCAGACACAAAACATTATCCCCACAGCGATAACGCATCTGTCACGAATCATCAGTCTACCAGAAACACCCAACACACCGTCTTACTGAAGCTGTTTATTGGCGTGAAACACAGTAAATGCATTTCGTTTTGACTACGACTACTACTGCAAACGACATTTCGGCTTGCTGTGTGAACAATCGGAGAATGCCTGGAAAGTTCGAGCTGGAACGTGCGCAACGTACACAGACTACAACATCGCGACGACTACACATCTACGGACATATCTACGACAACCGTTGCTTAACTTCACACTAAGGTATCTTGAGAAAGCCTAAACGAACTGAGACGATGACGGAGTTCCGTTGCCCTACTATTTACAAATATAAAGTACAGATCGTAGCAAAGTAAGTTAGGAATATAAAAATAACTGTACAGACGCGAACAGACGACCCGGCGTATAACAAAGTGCCGAGACCCGTGTACGTTGCATAAGTCTGCTTGATCTTGAAAATGGCCAACAGCGAAGATATATACACACATGCACACATAACAAATGTACTATTGTTCGTTGTCTGCCGTATTAACTATAATAAGTAGGGTAATTAAAACAGTTAAAAACAGTACAAATAAGCGGGACAACCAGATTAGTCTAACGAACTATTAAAATAATACATCATACAACGTATCTGTGGGTGAATGCATGACAGATATTAACAACAGTTGCCTAACTATCTATACCAGTTATATGTATCACATTGAAACTGATGTGGTGAATCGCTAATGTGATCTATAGTAATTAAAACAAGACGAAAATATCTCATCGACAGAGATGTACCTTTTTCTAATACAACTATATCATGTTGCTCGACCATCGGCTATCAATGCGTCGCAATGCATAGTTCATGTAATTGTCCTATACATATACACTTCCGCTGTACCAGAAGTAATGTTGCGCTATCGGCATGACGCCATTTAAGGTATAACAGTCCAGGAACGTCGACCACAATGGGAGCACATCCTCCAGATCGCATAGAACAAACCGAATTGAGATTATCGCTTGTTTCTCGGCCGAGAAGCGTTGTGTAGACAGTCACAGCATAATTATAAATCACAATTTGAAAAGGTCTGCTATTTTCGACACCGAACACACGTTTCTGCAATGCCAAGTATCCTAAACAGTTGCTATAACATATTTCCGAGTTAAAGGCACACCTATGTTTTACACTTGCATATTATAAAACGATACACAAACCTGTATACATGACTGTGGTGCATTTACGTACTTTTCCTACAACTGTCTTACTCGTGCAATATTACAAGTATTCCGATGAATGGAGAATATATAAGAAGTTAATATCGGGTGTAAACTGTATACCCGATAATATACAAACAGTGTACCACTGTATATACCTGGGTAAAATAACCATGTTTAAACAATAATTGGTGTGATCTGGTTATGTACACGTCCCATTTAAAACAGCCGCGCACAACACTACGTGCCGACCAGCCTTCTGCTAAATCTTGAATTGGTTACCTAACATGAATTATTTATACGCCCGTCCTAATGCCACACATTTTAAAATAACAGCGACCGTGTCGCACCTCGATTCTCAGATAATTAATGTTACTAATCCTTCATCGTTCATCAGCGCGCCTTTGTAAACACCTATGGTAATCAGCTGATGTGAGACACGCCAATGTAATTTGTAAACCATCGACTTTAACGTATGCATTCATTCGTTTATCCATACCAGTGACGATGCGAGATGAGGACTGTGCGCGGTATAGACAAGCTCAATCACTACGCAGTCAGTTATTCGCATCACCTCTCGTGAAACAGATAGCACACACAAACACCCGATTACTGTGTTTAGAATTGCAAGAACATTCAAGTCAACCAGAAACAAGATGGCGTCGATTGAATAAAGATGGCGTCAGTGGATTAAAGATGGCGGATGATTCGCACGTCTCGCCGAACTCTCGGGTTGTTTTTTGTTGCATTACGTCTCTCCTGTTGTCTACGACGTAGACAGAGACAGCATGGTGGCCCCGATGATTGTTGCGACGGACATAACGAGGGTCCACACGCTGGCGGAGCGGCCGGACGCGACTCCCGTATCAGCTCCAGTTTTACCATCATCTGAAAGATAAAAATCGCCATGTTGAAGGGCTGAATTCACGGGAGTGAGAGAGAGAGAGCAATGCACACTACAGCATGCAGTTATTTTCACATTGTTCAGTTTCATAATAAGCACCCAAAACATAAGGATGTATCGTCATGTCTGTAACACTAATGAACTTAACATCATGTAAAAAGCTGCTAGAAATTGTTGACCAAGGAGAAGCACAACTGAATAAGTAGTACAAGTACAAGTACCACAACAAACGCTCTGACAATGTCCTGACGAAATCCATCTCTTCACCTATATAATGAGGGTTTGTTTACCTCCGCATTCATGAAGTGAAATAACACACAATTTCATGAACGAAGCGATTTAACAACACCAAACGCTAATAAACAAAGAAGCAACAAAACAATATACGCTGAAGTACAAAACAAATACATTGAATGCACACAAACACGCACTTTGACAAATGCCTCTACGGTCGTGCGGAACACTAGCTAAGGTGACAGTTAGCGTGCACATATAGGAAGGTATATTAAACATATAGCGTTTCTCATGGTCGTCTACTTCCATGCAGATATATTTTTGGATATGTTTCTACACACAAACGGGGAATCCTTAATCGTATCTGTTGCGTCCCAGAATTATAACAATATTTATGCCTGCATGGGCCTTTCGGGAAACGTGGACATCAGCAGGATTGGTCTCACTCGACTGATTTTACAATGAACTCGTCGAAGGCCGTGTATATATCCGACGCCGACAAGAGATGCCGACAAGCACGCAGGTAGGTAAGGTCGCTGATAAGCTCACATTGCTGAATATTTGGGGGCCTACCTTTGCCTGGGTTAGGATTGGTGGTCGGCTTTGCTTGCGTGGGTTCGGGAGCATAAGTGAACGTTTCTTCTTCTGAAAAGAACACGGACAGAGAACCACATTGGAAACGAAAGGTCGCAATGAAGGAAGAAACAATCCCAATCTATATCATCAAACGCTGCACATACGCCATATGAATTAATGTTTGGCTTAGCCGGAACAGTTTCTTTCTCGACTATGATGATGCTATCCCGGATATCGATTCTCTTTATATTTCAAAGATCGGTGGCGTAATTTATTCGTTCAGTTACGCCCGCCATCTACTGGGTAGTTTCAGAACTACATACTCAGAGCAGAACTTAGCACATAACATTGGTAATTACCAAAAATATTCCTAGCGTCAAGGCACGTATACAGTAAATACAGACATTTTATAATTATAATAGTTGTGTCAGATCACGCCGGGTGCTTCATTTTGTTAAAGGTGAGATTTCGGATTGACAATTTTGTTTAAATCGACGTTCTAATTTGGGAAATACCGTCAACGCACCTAGCGATTTTAATTCCTGCAATACAATCTAGAGCGTTTGTTTTTACCCGATAGCCCACGTATGCATTTAGTTTTTCCGGAACCTAATCGCTTTGGTTCATTGCATGGGAGACACACGTGTGATTTCAGAATTAGTAGGTGCAGTGATTGGTGATTAGCCGCAACCAACGAAACGACACAAATACAAAGAGCACGGACGTCCAACTAAACTAAATACAGCAACCACACCGTCCGGCTAACTAATATCAACAACTACAAACAAGTGTACATTCGAAAACATGCGCATTAGTTAACGTGCATCTATCGTCACTGTTGCTGCTGTGCCGTTCGGCTGGTTCCTTCCGTACACTTGCGCGCACACACGCATCACAACAAAACGTGTGTTGAAATCATGCAACTGGACAAGAAAAGGTTGAGGTTTGAGTTGTTACGTAGACCTTGCTGTAGAGCTCTTCGTCGAGAAAGCGAGACATGCATTTATGTATCCAAAGTAAATCACATAATCTATTCGGTTTCAACATAACCGCATGTGTTTATGGGGAGTATTACGATAAGATGATGACTGCATTGTATTAAACTGAATTGGTCAAATTACAGTTATATTCATTCTACAAAAGGTAGCCAATACATATGTTAATAGTACACGTTGACGCCTCGTTGTCTACTGCAACTCACACGTTATTTGCGTATTGTGAACATTTTATTTTCTAAACGATTCGACTGTTGGTGGGAATACATGCTCCGGGAATTCTGCTAACACGAAAACGCGTCGGCTGTAAAGAACGCCGAAAGTGACGAAGGCAAGGAAAGGCGGAATACATACCCCGAATCAGTTTCAAGGTCTGCTCAGTCACGCCGATGTCATTTTCGACTTCCAGCCTGAACTTGGTAAACAGGTCCAACGTCACTTCGTCGATTGTCAAGATCATCGAGAATCGCTTGTTGTCGAGTGGCTGCGGAGGAGAGAATCACTGCAGATGGTTTGATGTGTGACCGCGACGCGGTGCCACCCACGCGCACACATGTGCGTATAGGTATGGATGCTTGTACATCTCGCACATAACACACACACACACACACACACACACACACACACACACACACACACACACACACACACACACACACACACACACACACACACACATACACACGATTATACTATTGCAAAATTGGTCTGCCTCAGTGGGACAGAACACTGTGGGAACAGCTCATCATGTCACAATGCGAAGCGCATAACATAAGTAATAATTATAAGTTTGAGAAAACACCGAATAACCCTGCATTTTGATCGGCTTGTGATCGGCGTTATAGCGCAAACTCGGTGTTAACTGGTTCACCGATATAGCGAACGAAACGCGAGTAGGTTAGGGGCGTGTACAAATTCATTCATCGCACCGAATGCCCGTAGATTTATATAAACAACGCTGGCTGTAGTTAATAAAGCAGTGGTTTAATCACAGCCGAGCGTATTACCGACTGATATCCTCGTTTCTCAAGTTGCAAATCGATATTTCACCGTACGGGAAGGACTTTGCTTCTATTGGACAAGAGACGTTCACCGGACGTAGTGATCGAAACAAGATTGACTGGATACTTTAGATATGGTACTTGTAACTTAATTTCTCAGTAGTTTCATATTGACACCGACATAAAAATGAAACGAGTTGGGTGTGCAATGCTATGTACAGGATATGTAGTGGGAATGCGTCAGACAATGTTGACAAAGAGAGCACTGATAACAGATGCGGGCGGTAAAAGGAGAAGCGTAATTAACAACCGACAGTGGCTAACCATTGCATAAGTTGTGAATACCACCATTTTGACTAGAGGTCATGGACTTAAGCTTGATTTATCGAAAAACTATTTTTGCAATCGAGTTGTATCTACCTGGAACACACTATTTGAACGCGTAGTAAACGTAACTTTCAAAATACAATTTAAGAAAGTCCTGCATACAATAAACTTTGAATACGTGACAAAGTTCGATAGACACCTTTAGGAATCTACTTAATTTGGAATATTTGTAAACTACTTACTTCATATCATCATACGACGGCAATATTTTACCATAATGGTGCACTACATATGATAATGGGTACATGAAACGGTTGTATTCTGTATTGTATCCGTGATGTGTGTGTGTGTGTGTGTGTGTATGCGCGCGTGCGTGCATGCGTGCGCGCGTACGTTCGTGCGTGCGTGCTTGCGTGCGTGCACGCACGCACGCATGCACGCATGCATGCATGTATGTATGTACGTATGCATATATGTAAATCTGCACGTGTACCCATGGGAGACGATTTCTTAACATTGTTGATCATAAATAAACAATCATTCAATCAATCAATCAAAGATCAATATATTTGGAGAAGTGTTGTACAGAGGGTAAAACCAAGTGATGTGACCTGCTAGACGTACCTTACTCATACCATGGACTAGGCCGCCTCACTCACCTCTTCGTAGGCCCGGAAGCCCGGGATTTGATCGCCCGTGTTCAAGGAGGTGCGGTTCGGCTTCTTACCCCACAGCCACGTGCTGAAGGAGGGGCCGGGGTTCATTCTTCCCTCACACTTCAGTTGCACGTTCTTCTCCCCCAGCTTGTACTGGTAATTGCCGCACACCAAGGACGGGGCGTCTGCAGCAGAGTGTTTGACGTAAGACAACGCACGCGCATGTACGTACGCACGCATACATACATACTAACACGCGCATGCATACATATTCATACCCACGCATGCTCTTCACACATACATGCACACACACACACCCGCATACACGCATGCACACACACACTTGCATGCACGCACACGTACACGCTCACGCAAACGCACACGCACACACATGCGGACGTAACTTTTAAAATAGTTACAGCGCCAAAACAAATTCGGCGACGCAAACTGGAGTAATATTTTCAGTTTGCTGTCCGTGCAATTTAAATGATGTGTCTTCAACAAGGTTCCTCTAGCAAATATTCCTGACTATAGTTACTAATGGTTATTTTTATGAACTCTTATATGCATACCCCTTTAAAGGGACGTAGTCTGTTCGTCTGCCTGGAATTAGTGGGCGTAATAATATGTAACAGAACGTCTGCTGTGTTGAACGTGGGACTTCAAAAGGTATAGCAGTTTGCTCGGCCCAGTTCAGCAATTTTGCCAATAAAGCTTGATTTTGAAACTGCTTATTTTGTTTACCGTTTGAACATATTCGTACCTTCCAAATTGCTAGCGTTGTTTACCAAAATTGCCTGGGAATACACCTTCAACATAGTTAGTTAGTCTTGGGAACATAATTATTAATTAACAAATGAAAACCTAGGAACAGACTGCTCCCCTTTAACCTAAGAACGCTCGCGTGGCGTTCAGCTCGTCTGCAGACTTACGGAGCACTTCGATAACGGCAGTCCGGACGACCATGTCGTATTCGGGCATCTGTACGAGGCATGACAGCGTCTTGCCGTTGTACTCAATGTCGTGGTTGTCTCGCTTGTATGTGTATGTGAAGACGTTCGTTATCTCAAGGAGACCGTCTTTGTTGACTTTGTTCAGCTTAGGTATCTTCGTAAACTCGTACGTTATGTCGATATCACCGATCTTTATCTGGACAAATGGGTCGTATTCGCTGCCGTCAATCTAAAGGGAAACAAAGAAAAGACGAGTTCTTACATAGCGCAGCATCCAGTCCTTAGGATTGCTCAAAGGCCTTTATTCCCTGGCAGACCTGTGCTATCGAACACCATCTCGACTTCTCTGGGAAGCATTCAGCTATGCTGCAATTAATGCGCGAAGACTATTCGTACACAAATGTCCACCGCTGTCTATAGTCAGGTATTCATTCACACAGCTGATAGAACTGGAGGTAAGTAAACTGAGAGTGGTACGTTCTTATAGAGTGCGAGATCCAATCCTGCTACGTTACACAAAATTATGGTTCTATATCTTAAGACATTTCATGACTTCGAATGGTTGATACATAAATTATTTCTACATGTCACTGACAAATGAAAGTCGACGCTGGTGCAGCATTATGATGACGCACATAAAATAACTAACGCGTTCTCTGAGAAGTTGAAATAATATCTATAGCAGTTGGAAATTATAAACCAAAATATATTAACTCAAAACATAAAAGGAAATAGGTTTGGCCTTCTGGAGGAACTGCGGCACACAACAATCTTCGTATGGGGAACCGGAGTCCCTGCCTGAGCGTTTGACGATGAAGAAGAAGAAACACCAAGCCGCACTAATACTTGGAAGTATCCAGCCACACTATAATTATTACACGAAAACGAAAGTTGATCCTTCACACAATGCTGCAATGACTATCTAGTATGTGCAAGGAATATATAATATGTTCAAAAATAAAATTGACAGCTATCTAGGAAGGGCGGGTTATACGCAGGTGGAAACATTTTGGACTATTGATAAGCCTAAGGCTTCCTTGACCGCATGCCGTCTGGGGCCTGTGGCACAGGACAGCAATCTTGTTAAGTCTTCTTAAATCTAGTGTGACACTTGGGTAATGCTTACCTCCACTCGGCACTCGAAGCCTCCGTCCCGGTTATCCTCCAAAGTGATGGTTTGACCTTCCTCTGCGAGGGACTTTGTTTCTCCGCCGCTGAAGTACAGAAGCTCGACACTCTTTGGTGGAACTGTCAACAGTAAATGTGTATTGTGAGATGATGTGTGCGCATATGCTTTCGCCGACTATTTTTACCTTACGGCCATTTCCGGCAGCCATATTAGATGGCATGAGAGAGATGGCATTATACATACAATAGCCTCTTGCTATAAGGACTCTTGTTATATTGCAATGAATATCTGCTTAATAGGAGAAACACTGAAATCTGTAGTGTGGTCTGCCTGCGTGTTTTATTTACTCAGGTATATCAATAATATCGAATGTATAAGTCTCAATATGTTCATAATAGTGTGTGTGTGTGTTTTGTGTGTGTGTGTGTGTGTGTGTGTGCGTGCGTGCGTGCGTGCGTGCGTGCGTGCGTGCGTGCGTGCGTGCGTGCGTGCGTGCGTGTAAACAGTTCTGCTAAACCCATGCTTTCATACTCACCGTGAACAACGACATTTTCGCTAGCAAATTCGCCCGTGTTGACGTGAAGACAATGTATGTTTCCACCATCAGCTCCGGTCACGCCTGCAACAGCGAGTGTGTGCGTACATTTTAAATGCAACCTCTCCTGCACCCCAAGCGCATAATGTTCGCACATTTAAGATCCCGTGCATGGCGCCCATATCTTGCCATTTCCGTTCTCTTCACAACCAAAGCATTTGAATCAGGAAGCAATGTCACTCGGGTGGCGCCATCTGTTGCATCGAAATAGTATCATTATGCTGTGTGTTTGTGGCAATTTAACGACTATTCACATGTACTACAATGTCTCTACGCTCCACCTCGCTGATTCATTCTGATAATAAAACAAGCTACTGTGTCTTAATAGCAAGAATTAAACTTACATTGGAGGTATGACATCAGTGCGTGATCAAGATCCGCTGTAGACGGATCGAAACGTTGCATGTTTCAACTATAGATCCAATGTAAGTTTAATTCTTGCTATTAAAATTTAATCCTGGAGCCACGAACAATATCCTGAACCACGAACAATATCTTCCATGTTACTGTGTGATTTTCAGCGGTAACTGGTGCCCTTAAAACTGGAATTCTCATCCAAAACTCAACGAAATAATATTACCAACTCAAGGCAAGAAATGGCGCTATCTACCTAGTTTCAATAAGACATGGTGATCAGTGAATTTGTTTTGATGAAACGTTAACCTCAATAATGTGTATTGCTTTTGGTAAGGTAGCACATCCATATAATTAATCTTGTAAACCGATTAAATATGCAACGTTAACTAAATAGCTAGGACGATGTTTATAATATATTTAGAATTTCTCATATTTTTTATTTTCATTGTACAAAAGTGTCAACGGTTACCTTATTATTTGTATAGTATATGGCATAATTGTTGATTATTTTTATGAAATACGTTGTGAACGTTTATGACATAGCTTTGACAATTTGATTGACTTTATTGTAGAGACATATAGCCCAATTTGTTTTGTTGAAATCGACTTCTTAAACAGCTTTGCATCCTTGTCGCTACTGCTAGAATTCAAGTGGATTCGCCATGTATTAATTAACGGAACGACCAAATTCGATTCATTCAGTTTTTGAAGCAGTGTTACAAACTAAGTTGAAGTTTGTGGGTGCTGACGTTCGTGAGTTGATACAAACATTACTAAGAATTGAGTAAAGCCATTTGGAAGAAATAACATAAAATATAGACGCATGCTGTCTCTAGTACTACGTGGCTGGCACGCACAGTGGTTTTTGAAAGGTAATTATGCGCATGGCAAGACAGACCTACATAATATTATTAGTACTAAATATAACGAACAAAGTGAATTATTTATACCAGTTAAATACAAAGTAAGCACTGTGTTATTAAGCTGACTGAATAGTATTTAATTTGTTCGCACACTACGTATCTGGACATCAAATAGCTGGATTCGTGATGGGCTAAATCGCTTTTGTGTAGACGCAATGTTTAGGGAATCCAAAATGTGTTAATTGAAAAGTGACGCGTGGAACAGCGAAGTGTGAAACTAAGTCAGGAACATTCCAAACACACGAAAATCTCCCTTCTCTAAGGTGCGAATTTTGAGAGGGTAGAGAAAAACGACGCTGAAGACTACACTATGAACTATGAATTCGAACAGATGTAATCCAGTACACTGTATATCTGTTTTTAACCAGGGAGATTTTGTGATAAGAGAAAACGTTTAAAGAACCTTCCTGCAAATTCGGTATGAAAGTTACACAATACATATGGCGATTTTATGTTGTTCTGTTGAATTAGTCAGTACTTTTGAAATGTGCCATTTATATGCAAAGGAGGCCAAATGTGGTCACATTTTATTAAGGCAAAAACACAATATTGTACAAAGCGAATATGGAGCTTCACAATTAATTACTGTTTCGTTCACGGTATGGCTGCAGCAGATGCAAAATACGCAGTACGGTATTCAAAGGCGTGGGAACCGGGGGTGCAATTTTTATTTAAAAAAAAGGGGAGGTGCATTTTTGGGTGCAATTTTAGGTTTTAGAAGAACCTGTAGGTGAGTGTTTCGGGAGCCTCAACGGGGGTGCAATTGGACGCTTTTGGGGAGCATCAAGTTGGGTGTAGGGAGCCTTAACGGGGATGCAAGTGGGAGATTTTTGTGAACCACAGACCCCCCCCCCCCCCCGAATATTCACACGTTCCGACGGCAATGAGTATTCAAATTAAAATGTGTCCTTCACGATTATATAAAACTGCCAAGCCAAGTAACTGAAGCCGCAGAAAACTGAAGCAAAAACGTCAATGTATACAACAGGGTATTATGATTCTAATATAATGGCATAAAAGAATCGTCTGCGGTTAGCACAGGAGGAACTTATTCAAAAAAGAAATGCTAATTTTGTTTCACCCCACTGGTGGGCCAAGAGTGTAGGCTATGATTTGTTCAAAACGTAAGTACATAAAACACGTCAACAAACAAAATGTGCAGGTGGTAATGAACTAGATAATTCATGACAAACAAACGAAGTATACCCAAAAGACTCTTTCCTGCATGCGATGTCCTTCGGCAGCGGTCGCATCAGTTCGTTAAGTCCCAAAATACATTAAGCATGACGTTTGACGGGTAGCTTTGTCACCGCGTATCGTTCGCGGGGAAAATATGTTGCTACAGTGGCGTCACCTAGCGTTTTACACCACGTACTGTTAGGGGGTCACGAATTGTAACCCCGTTTTTGGATTTTGCGAACGTCTGAGACCATCCTTTGATGTACCCTGTCTACCACGTCCCACACAGTCGTAATGAGGCTTACCTGTTATCGTGAGACGCACTTCTCCCGCTCGAGCGTCGAAATGCGTGATCTCATAACGTCCTGTACGCCGGAAGTATTCCTCCACATTGCCTTTTTTCGTGATAGTGTAGTCTTGCCCCTGGACGCTACGCTCTATCTTGGACATGTCAAGTGGCCCGCTGATGGGCACACGACACGTGATCGTCACGGTATCTCCTTCCTTGATGGCGCGCGCAGGCTCAATGGTCAGTTCCGGCTTGGTGGCCCAGCAGACGCCTGCAGCGAGAACACGAAATGTAAGAAACACGGAAAATCTGATGATTTCGCTTGGACAGCATAATAATACACTTTAGTTAGACACTCATTAAAACACAATATAGGACACATCACAAATTGGACTAACAGTTCAGCTCATATTGATGCTATGACGGTACACCACATTTTCCACTACGTGTAACCCATTTTAAGATCCGGTACATATTAAAATTTAAATGCGCGATCTCGATGAGGAGCGAGTGTCTTTAAAACACTTAAGACGCTATGCACACCATAACAGCGATGTTTATCACATCTATTATAAACTAAGTCATATTAGATACGTGGATAACTTAGCATATGTATTCTCATTACAAAGTATTTGTAGCAATACAGTAATAATAACTGTTTCTAGCCAGCGAAATATGTTGTGTATGGTAGTCGCTAGATGGCGATGCTTGTTGCTTAATTAATGGGAACATAGTATACGCTAGGGGGCAGCTGGTGTGTCTACTCTTGTTAGTATTAACGTCATGTTCAGCATGCTTTGCTGTGTACGATATTATCCGACCAGCTTCTATACATGTCATACAGAATTTTCGATCCCATAAGCTTAAAATCCAGTTTATCGCAGATCCAGCACAGCTTATGCGTTTTTATATGACCTTGTTATCTTGATAATTTCATATTCTACTGGATATAGTTTACATGATATGGCTAATGGTGACAATTCTGTTGTGAATACGATACACTGATTCTACCAAAACATGCGTCACAATGTCAAGATCCAGGCCTTCATGTCAAATGTTGGTCTCGGTGTGACCCCCCTACCCCCCCCCCCCCCCCCCCCCACCACCACCTCCGAACACACAGCATAAAAAGCGATGGTGTTATCGTCTATTATCCTCTATTACAACCCTCCCATGAGGCATACTCGGGTTATTTTCTCCAGATGATCACTAGTCAGATTACGGCCGCGTCATGTGAGGTCAAGACCTCCGGGACCGGACTCATCAAATTGCCGCCGGTTCATCAAGTAATATTCTGTTTATGTCGCGGTCTTTGTGGCGCTTAGAGGACCAGCGACAACATCCGTACACCGCCGAGCTGTGGGCAATGACCAACGGACATGACCGCGTAATAACGTTCCTATCCGAAATCCCGCCGGTAACTGTCTATAAAGAAGCGCACATCCATGGTGTAATGTTGACGTAGATGTTTGGAAGAAACAGGGTTTTCATCACGTCAATGTCATGATAAGCTTTTAACAAACACGAAAATATGCATTTTTGTCGATTATGTCGGCTGTAACGGTCAACACATAAAATTACCGAATACGCACAATACTGCGTAGTTGATTTGATCTCACGAAAATGTATATCTTAAATCTAGCAATCTTATTTCTTTCCTGCAGCTTACCAAAACATAATGTATAACCTCGCGTGAAAATTGTTACAAACACCAAAATCACCAATGAGTAAACTGGTCTGGTGTAAAATGTGTTGGCAACACATGTAGAATTACAACGGTTATCGCCTTACCCTAATATGGTGGTTATATGCTAATTTAAGAGTATTATTCCGTCAGCCGCCACACACTACAATCCGTCATTGAATGGATTGCAACAAAACAACCGGAACTGCCTTAGCTTTATGCTTCAGTGCCTATCCAACACCCGCCATCCTTGGGTGCAAGTACGTCTAGTTAAACTGGCGGTACATGGACCGAGAGAGATCGTCCGTATCCGCCGAAGCGATATCATCGCTCGGCCGTCTGTTACAATTATTGCGGTGCATTGCCAATTATGGTCACGCGCAAGCGGCAAGGGGGGACACTTAATTCTTTGTTCCTCATACACTTCCCCGGGTTTCGTTCCATAAAAACACGGCCTTGATTACGTGGTTACATATGCTGCGTTTGATATGAATAATTGGTCTTGCTGCAGCATTATTTACCCGTTGCATGGATAGGAAAACAACCGCACCAAAAATGTTCGTCTCATCTAGGGTTACTGTTTAAAAAGAACAAGATGATGACACCCTTTTATCATATGTTACTGTGGGTAATGATGTTGTTTCTTTTGGTAATATAGAATGCATTTCCATAAACCCATCCCTAACGAAATGCATTAATTAATTATGCAGTAGCGGACGTGAATCATTGGTGAACAGAATCGTCGACGGGTGACTTCGTAGTCTGAATCAGACCTTGTCCCCGGCGACCACTTGATGGGTCACGGCTCTTCGGGATGACTGGACATAATTGCAAAGCCGGATGTTCCCGTGGGACACACATATCTTGGTCGCACCGACCCAGGCCCCCAGCGGATTCACGATTCCGTAGTAGAAGGTCGGGCACAACAACAACATTAAACTGGGAAGAGACGACGCATTTTGCTCGTAACGTTTCATGTGAGACCACCGGGCATAGCGCCCAGCTGGCCTTTACATCATGCGCGTCAGTCGACTGCCTGTTACAACCATTCCTGAGAGACGGGTGTGTTATACTGTATGTTCCTATTAACATATTGCGTAATATAGTGTAATTTGTAGCACTCGCTTCATCCTAACCAATACTCAGTATACCTATTTAGGCTATTATCTGCATATTACTATCATTGATCTTTATAGGGTCTATAGAGATACGTGATTACTACGTAATATTGGTATTTGCTAGGCGACAATTGTTAAATCGTGACGTCATTACGCCAACCATTTACAACATTCCCAGCCAGAGCAGTCAAGTTGGCACACAGAATATTTCCACCTGGTTCGGGAACTCGCGGAAACATCCAGGGCGACTGTAGGCTACGATCTTTGCTATGAACACTCAACACTAACTACAAACCCCACTGGGCGGATCCACTCTGAATATATGCCACGAAACGCTCTCGGTGGCACATTACAGCGAGTCGGTGGCTTCGCAATTAGAGCAATAAAAACCCATATCGACTCATGCCGTGACGAATTCCGTGAATGTAATTACATTTTCCGGCGACGGCGTGCGCATCCAATGCTTTATTCGTCTGTGATTTCGGGAAACAATGCAAACGGAGGCTTCGAGTGGCGTCACTCAGACTCGGAGGCCGATAAATAATAAATGTATCGACCGACAGACCGCGTTACACCGACCGATGACGTCGCGTGTTCCGTTCGTTCTCACAAACGGACGCAGTTGCATCGTTTCCACGAATGCCCCAGATGTGCACGGAACCGAACACAATACATGACGGATCGATGCGAATTAGTGCGCGGCTGTGACGTGTTTTTTTGCTTGTGCGAGTGCAGACGAGCAGCGAACTGTTGCGCATCGGACAGATAATCTTCGGATAATCATCTGATGATCGCGTGCCGGTGTCTGGATGATCGTGACATACCGTATAGGCATAATTATTTCAAAAATAGTTTGGAATTGTTATTTTCTGGGTTTTTTTTCTAAACGAAGTTATTTTCGTACACCGCAATGGGCAGCGAGATTCGCAACCACGTTACCAAAAAAAAAGGCAGAAAACGGATATGAACCGATTTTGTGGAACGCCCTCAACGCGTCGGTTATATTTTATCCATGTTTTTTTCGTCTTAGCTTAGGTAGCTGCGATTACAATAATGGTTGACGTAAGCTTTCATCAAACCAATGTTTTATCGTGCTGTTTCTGTGACGATATTCGTGGGGTTTACACATGCTCACAGTTCTGTTCAACACGGAGATTGTCTCCATAATTTGTGGATTCAACTGTGATTGATCATGACTTTTGCCACTTCACGAGCGCCAGGTACCATTTTAAATGCATGTAAGCGTTATACATATTTCAGTGCCCCGTGTTAGTCAACGCATGCATAAACAGTTTCAACTGACTCACGCGCAACCTGATTCATATCTTGTGTCAACCATGTATTCATTCATTGGATGTTCAAAACGTTTCTCTTTCGCAATTGATTCGACCATTTTTCTTCGTCAATTCGTTAATTGTAGTTAGTTATTTGACTGAACACCAACATATCTCCCAGATTCATTAACTGGTATGTGACGTTTGGCACGTCAGAACTATATATCTGCTTTGCAGAGGTGGAATTACTAGAGATTTGATTTTCACGGTCAAATACGCACCCGGACATAAGGTCACGTGACTAGTTCATTCGGTAAATGCGATATGTCAATATGTGTTGAAACTGCAACTGTTTAATCATTGTCCCTGGCGTGCATTGACCTTATCGATATTGTAACGGACTACTTTCTCTGCATGACTCGATGACCGTTTGATGGTGATTGTTTCGGACATTGAATGAGCCATAAGAAGATGTCCAGTCGTTGACCCAGTAACATGCGGCCTCTGTGAGGTTCGGCGACTTGAGTATTGACTTGGTCGTTCTGTGGCCGTACTTTATTGATTTGTCAGCTTTAATGGTTTACCGCATTACTTGAATGACCTCCATACACACACGCAAACCAGTTTACGCACGTGTGCACTCGCACACACAAGACACGTGTGCGTGCATACACTCATATACACGCACACACGCACGCATATACATACATGCACGCGCACGCACGCACGCACGCACACACACACACACACACACAAACAAACACTGCGCACTCTCATCATACTTACCTCCCTTTCTCCCTCCCTCCTTCTCTCCTTTCATCCCATCTTCCCTCCTCATTGAAACTCTACGCCAGTCTCTCATCTCTCTCGCACACACAATGTTCCCTAACTACGTCCATCTCTTCCCGTCTTTAACCTCTACAAACCCATGGGACTCGCTTCCGCAGCATCTAACACGCAGCCTCATTGCCTTTAGCCTGTCACCTACACGCCAACGACGCATTGCATCGAGGAATCCTCAAATTGCCTAACCCTTAAGATAGATACGCTCACGACACCAGCAAACGTTATCACCGTAAACACCCTATTATAAATAAAGCTGCTCACGGGTAATGTAGTCTACCAATTATAATCAGATAAATGTATCAGTCCTCTTGCTGCTGCTGCGTGCATTCACACGTAATCATTTGCATGTCGCTGCTCTCAACTGACTGTTTTCATTGTGCGGCGAAATTGTCCGAATATCTGGTGTAAGCCATAAATAATGCGGTTTTACTTTGGCTTTTGTTCAACCACGTGAAGAGAAACTACCACTGTGCGCTTCACAGAACCTAAGCATTGACACTACAGCTGTTCTTTAATATAAACACAAAGAATCTCGCAGCGATAATTGGGCAGAAGCCAACAGCGAAAACACGAGCCGATTCGTGTTCTACATACAAATACAACCAAATACGCCCCCGTCGACGCATTTACCGTGGGGACAGAGCAGGTGACCATGCAACAACAGTTTGTTATGTTGTCATCGCCAATGTAATCGCATGTACGGAGATCGTCGTTTTAACGGAATACAGGAAGAAACAATCTTGATTTCCTGTTGTTTCGATGACGTCGTCTTTTTGTGTATATGTCGAGCCGTGGTACATTGGTCATCTATGAAGTTGTCATAGCCATCACTACAACGATCTGACAACGAAACGTGAAGCCCATATGTTTAGTTTACCAGGACTGACCAAGCCGTCAAAGTAACCAAACCTAAAATTTTATACATAATTTTATCAGCGCATGCAAATTCGGTGGTTACAGAAAATGGTTCATATTTAACTTTTTAATTAACTTTCCTCCTGCATATTACCGAATATTCTTATATGTAAGCGTGTGAGTGTGTGTGTATGTGTGTGTGTGTGTGCGTGCGTGCGTGCGTGCGTGTGTGTGTTTGTGTGTGTGATTGCATGCGTGCGTACGTACGCTGTGCGTGTGTGCGTGCATACGCTATGAATGGACGTTTGAATGGACGTTTCACGGCCCTCGATGTCCAGGGCACGACAGCAAACCACCAACCTTGAAAATAACTGCCCTGGCAGCAACAGAATGAACAATTACTGCTACACATATTGCATATTACACAATCCACATTAACGAGCTATCTAACCCAACATAACACTGCTTCACGTTAATCCGTCATATGATTAAGCCAAGATGGGCTCCGCTAATCAAATTGACGACATTCCGCGAGATACAACGCCGAAGAGCTGATCCAGATTTATGATACGACCCCGGATGATGTCAGACAACTGACACCGGAAGTCGTGTCTACCTAGGTTGTGGCGTCACCTGTCTGCCAGGTGCAAAGTCAACAAAGGAAGGTAAGTTTATTGCGACAGTCGAAATCGGGGTGTGAAATGTCAGCGCGCGAGTCGATTGATTAGTACTGTTAGTGACAAGTACTAGCAACTGAATCGTCTGGCTGGGGGACATCGACACATATCTGAAGGGGATATTTACACGTGATACATAGTCGGTGTTATGTGCTATTCGGTTACAGTTGTTTTGACGGCGGGAGTGTGAGGCGTGGAAATTGTCTGTGCCTTGGTGATTACGTTTGTTGTGTAAATGTGTTTGATATAATGTGTTATTGTCCGCTTGGAAGTTTAGTTTATTACTGTACCAAACTTGAACAGCATTGCTGTGTAATGATACTGATACGTATAATCGCACTGATTCCTTTACAAAAAGCAGAACGTCCATCCAAATGTTGTGTTTGCCGTGACGTCAGATTCATTCTGCCCCCGTGAGTGGCAAATGAAGGTTTACCATTTCACGTAACCCGGACAGTATCGACTGACGGCCCGGCTTCCATTCCGAGACCACATCCGCACTGCGCTTATGTGTTTCAGCAGAATTTCGTTTTTCTGTTTATTGTTGACGATGCAAGAACGGAATGTGAATTCAAGCTGTTACTGCTGGTACATTGTGCAGTGCACCATCTCGGCCCTGCGTACATTTCATCGCTCGTGACATCCTACACGCCGACCAGATCACTTAGATCGGCCGAACAAGGTCTGCTGACTGTTGCGAGATATCACCTTGAACATTATGGCCGTCGTTCCTTCTCGGTGGCTGGCCCGATTCTGTGGAATGCCCTGCCTCATGCAGTCAGGCATGCAAACTGCGTTGCCACTTTCAAATCACTATTAAAGACACACTTATTTCGACAGGCCATCAAAGAACTTTGCAGTCCGCATCAGTGACATTTGTGCAATATTGACATTCGGTTATGTACTTCGGTTGCAGTTATTTATTTATTTAGTTAGTTATCATTATGTTTTTTTAAATTAGCATATTATATGTATTTATTTTATTTTATTTAAGCACATTATTTATTTTAGGTATTTAAACGGCTAATTCATTTAATTCATGTATAATATATACACTTGTAAATATATATATTTATTTTTATTCAGGTTTATCTAACTGACATTTTATGTAATTTATATATGCTTCTTTTAAATCACATTCGTTTACCTTTCTATTTAATATTTCTATTTAATATGTTTTAGGTCATGTAATGTATTTAATTTATACTCTACGATTGTCAGCGCCTTTGAGCAGATTTGTCATCCGGACACACGGCGCTCTATAAATGCTTTATAATAATAATTTATAATAATAATAATATTATATCGCGTGCTGTAAAAATAACAAACCGCATCCGTCTATCAGCGCATAAAGGTCGGATTGGCGGTGATATTCTGAAAAAAGGCTGACTATAGAGTAGATTGGGGCCTCGTAAGGCCTTCGACTACGACCATCAGCTTCTGATTACACATACACGGATTATTACAGATTAGTTATTCAGTAAAATGGTGACTAGCGCTGGAATCAACTAAGGAAAGTAGAAAAGTCTGCGGAAGAAAATTTGAAAAAAATGAAATCATAATGTGGAAGTATGGATTTGCAGTAGTCAAGCGTTTCATTCATTATGGGAAAGCTCTAGATCGAGAGGTAATCGGACAAGTTGGGGGACAGATCAGAATTTCGTTTCCGGGTTCGTTTTACCTGAATAATGTGCCAGTGATTTTAGTTAATACTTCGTGTCGAAAAAATACGAAAAGATATTACGCGGGGTATCATTTGACAATGGGCATAACAACTGCTATTTGAGTTTTAGGTGTAAGAATTGCAAGTGGGTGGACGCAACACAACAGTGACGGATGAATTTGGTTGCTTGGGCGCCACATTACGGGAAGCATCGTCTGCTTGGATGTACCCGGAAACGAAATTGTAGAAATGGGCAAAACGGTAAGTGCATGTTGGTGACAACATAAAAAAGGAAAATGCACAATGTTGATAACAAAATCGTCATTTTGCGAGAAGGTTGAAATTATCTTAGCCATTTTAGTACAGATTTCATTTGGGAAGACATTACCAGAAGGAGAAGGGAAATGGGTCGTCCAAAGACAACCTGACGAAAGACTGTAGAAAAGGAAAGACAGACAAGAACTGAGGTGGAACACATGGACTAAAACCAAACAGCTGGTCAGATGTGTGACGACCTAGAGAAGAAGCTAACGCAAACAATAGTTTCGCTGTCATAAGAGGTGCCATTTTTATAATAACTGTACTGTAACACGTCGACGTGTAACACTGTAACACTGTAACACACCAATGTTTGTCGGGCACATTAAAGTCTGTTAAAAAAATCTCTCAAGCTATTTGAACACACTGCTGGGTTCCTCGTTGGTTATAATTGGTGCTTCTTACACTGAACACACGGCTATCACTAACAAATAATGTCAGGTCTTATCAGTAAACACGCTTGATGGTTACGTCATCGTTTCGTCATACACGTTTGACCAGATGCGTAGGTACGCTAATCACCATATTAACTACGGATTGGTCATTGTTGGACGGCTACGAATCCGTGAATGGACCAGCCACCACTAAAGATGAATCAAATATTTTAAGCATCGTGAACATTAGGAATGTCAATTACATACAAACCCGAATTCAACTGGGAAACTTTTCATGACCCCTCTAGCCTACCCACAGCGTGGACATAGTTACGCGCACAATTGATTAAACTCGCTACCATTTCTACAGGCGACAACGCGTGAATTCTACGCCTTTGTATGCGCCACCGATCCAGGCCGATAGCGGCTCTATGGTCTCATTTTCGCACACCGAGCGTCGATTCCGACGATAACCCGCACCGTTTGGCCATTGAAGTTCATACGACCCGAGGGTAGAATCGTGTCCCCTTCGCTAGACCGATGGCGTTGGCTGCAATCGGTGATGGTGACGATAGCGGGGTGCGTGAATTGCAGCACTTTGTTTAATCAACGTCAACCGGGAGGTTCGATAAGTTTTTGTCCCCAAGGAACGGCCCATTGTGTCGCTGTTGAGGCGTATTTGTGCGGCGTCTATAATCAGACGGTAATGGAATTGGTGCTTCGCTTCCGCGACGGTAGACGAAAGTGATCGGTACGACACTAGCTAAGACGGAAATCAGCGTTCTACGTGTAATAATAATCACTGGTTTCCATGTCAGTTGGTATGATGAAAATCGTCACACACGCACACAATGTATTTAACTTTGATTTACATATTCAAGTTGATCTACGCCGTTACTGTGTTAATTGTAGTAAACATAAATTCAATACATATTAAACTAGCTCGAGGCCCCAATCAATGCCCTGTTGGCAGCGATAACTCAATAACAAAGACTGCGCTCGCGAGTTATGTACATTTTCTGACTCGGCCTAACTATCGACATTCGTCAAATGCCCTAACCACGATTAAGGTTGCCAAAAACGTCATAATTACGACTTCCTTTATGGCTTTATCGGACACATCACCAAACATATATTATAAGGACTGGCCTTTCGCAAGTTTCAATTTGTAAAAGAAACACACCACACAATGCATTTACAAAATATGGTAATAAATGAAGGGATGGTATATCAGCGTTAAACGATACACTATGGTAGACATAGGTCTAGCCAATTCCACTTGGGTCAACATTTTATATTCAGGCAACATTCGTTGTCACCGCGCAAATAAACCACCCCGTCGGCTGCATATTAACCCTCGGCGCCCGTTTTAAAGTAGCATACGACCGTCTGTGCTGCGTCGTCCGCACGCCTTGTTTACCTAATAAACATCGATCAACTAAACTTATTTTCGACCACCTGAAAAAGTGAGTCATCGCGCGGGCTGTCACAGTTTGACAGACAGCCGTGTGTCGCCTGTTTGCTGAGCGGATAACCCGAACATTTCTATACACGGCGGAACGACAAGCACTCAGCGCCTACTCCAGTTCTATCATGAGTTGCAACGGAAACAGCACTCGGCGACGGATTACGCTCGCTTAAATTCTCGACTGCCGAGCGCGTCAATAAGCGTACTTCGAGCTTTGTTCGCCTTACGTAAGTCTAGTACCATTCAAGTTGTAAATAAGGCTGGTCGTTGGTCATCGATGTTGGAGCGCAGTGCGAGTGACAATATGTTGTAGTTGGGTTTTCTTGTGATTTACTGGGATGCTGGAATGACCTGTTTCGAGTAGCGTACTGATGTAACACGTGCGTCGTATGTGTTTATTATTATGCAATATCAATAAGATATATACTAAGAAGTAAAGCAGATGCCCGTGGAGTGGAGGGGAAAAGGAGGCGAGGTCGACCGAGCCTGCGATGGGAAGACTGTAAAAAGATCTGGAAGGACTAGGAGAGGAGTGGAGAACGAGAGCGAAATGTGTAGAGGGGAATTGAGACGATTGGTGGAGAGAGCAGTGCAAGATATGTGAGGTGTAATAAATAAAAAATAAAACAGAACTTGAGGGTCAGAATCAGAACCTGACAGACAGGGAAACAAGACGAAAACAACATGACAATTGACTGTAATAATACTCATATGTAATGTTACTCATAGTCGTTTCGATGCAAGATGTTAGCCGTTAGACCAGCCGCAAACGGTTTGACAGCATATACAACCATGTAGATACATTAACAAGAACACGCCTGGTCTTTGTAACAATACCACATAACTAAATCGTCACCGCTGCATCGGCCATGTCGTAAATACTCTGGAGTACGAAGCAAGAGTATTGAAAGATCACCCCCCCCCCCCCCCCCCCCCCCCCCCCAACAAACACTCCGGGTCAACGGTCGAAACCAGACAAACAGCTGTCACTCTTGCGGCGGCGAGTTCATGAAGTTGAGACAAAAAAGTTCAACAGTTCCCTAATAACGCGCTTCTGTGTAACCCGTGTAGATAACCTGAGCAAAAAGTGTGATAGTTCGTTGATAAACAACGCGCTGTGCGAGTCATCGCGGGCCTGCTTGGATGGCGCCATCGCTGTCAGACAATGTTGTGTGCTATTCACAAGGAGGCGTCTTCGGCCTAAAGATTCTATCATGCACAATGGAAGACGGGCATACCCATAGCATACCAGACCTCGAAATCACCGTCGATCGATAGTTGAGACTAGTGCGGCTCAAAAGAGCTCTGATCAGACACGTTGATTCGAATTATACATGAGAAGGAAATATAGTCTTCATAAGATATCACAGAATCTCGAGGATTATAACCACCAGTACATCCAATATTGGGACAGTGAATATTCAAATACAAAAGTGACATTAATAACATGAAAATAGTTATTGAGATTTATTCTAGTGATCAACAAAAATATGATCGTTATTAAGTCATCCGAGTGAAACGGGAGGACAGGGTTTTGAGGTACAACTGAGACAATCGCATAAATCCTTGCACTAATCAGCTTACTTGAGTAGCCCGATCTGATTAATCGTCTTAGTGATATTGTCAGGAGCCTATGGCATCTGCTGCGGCATAATATCACCAGCCTGCGTGGAACATCTGTTACTAAGCCGAGCACATCTCACATGTCAGTGTGCTCAATAAATATGTGTTGTTGCTATATTCGCTTTGTTGTCTTTTTCTTTGTCGTAGACGGTTCATTAAACATTGATTGCCGCTAATCCCAGGTGGATTGCAGGATTCTAAATAGGTTCGCCAACTCACTCACTCGCACACCAATATACACACATGCGCACACACATATACATGCACACACACGCACACATGCACGCGCGCGCACGCAACGCACACGCACCACACACGCATACACCATTCATTTTCACATTCTCGCCTCGTCCTCTGAACGACCTGACGTCACCCGACGCTTTCATCCGTACAACCACTTCGACGCCACAGTCGCTGGCGGCGATTTGATACTCTCCGCTGTCCAGAGCAATCACGAAGTCGCAAGGTTTACGTCATGCCCTCTGGCCAACGAAGTTTCTATGGACTGGACGCGTGAATCGACCGTGGAAATCAACACTCTCTCCGCCGCATTTACGACCTGCCAGCAACCGAGTGGCAAATTCGGTCGATGTGACACCTGCCATTGAAAATGTGACAATTGGGCTGACGAGCCAGGGTGGCCACGGTAAAGACACGGTTCGCTATTGTCTTACGGACTGGAGTGCAGATTCCCGATACAAATTGCTTCTCAAGCGACCGAGAGGAGACGATGCGGGGAGGAAAGGAACGTGATTTATATCGCCGTCAACACATTGACAGCTTGTGATTTACGCGACGTTCAACTTACTGACAGGCGGTAAATTATGAGCCTGCGTCAAGTCATGACAGACTAATTGAAATTGATAGTGGTTCCTTTAGTTCACGTCTAATCGGCAGGCAACCTGATGACAGTCGTCACTCAACGAGGAAATCGGAACGGTCATGTCATTAGCACTCTTCGGAATGTGTGCGTGCTTTCACGGAATGTGTTTGCGTGTGCACGCGCGTGATAGTGGGAGAGAGTGTGTGGGGGGTGTGCGTGCGTGCGTGTGTGTGTCCATTACACCAAGCGTTGGATGGCTAAGGAGCAGCTAAACATACGACTTCACATTTTACCCGTAGAATACCTGCATCACCTATTGTGTTTACCTGTTTCTACGGACACAAACATCCAGGTGAATAGCATGCAGCTAATGGGAAATTTGAAACGCCCCTCGTTCAATGACTTGATTAATAATTTTCTTTATAGAATAAAATAGGTTCAGGCGAACCTTGCGGCTTAGCGAATAGGACTCGACGGCTGAAATGTGAGCTGGTGTATGCATACAAAGCAAAGTCCAGTTAACACTGGCGTTGATTCTATCGTGGTCGTTACAAATGTCCTTAAACGCATCACATGCGCATAAATAGCCAGTCATCACACGGGAGGAGTTACCATCTTATATATGTGCAATGTAGAGGGCGCCACACTCACCTGGGGGCATCTTTTTACAACCCAGAGAGCACCACTAATATTATGTCATAAGGCATTGTGTACTTATTCAGATACATCATATAAATGAGACAGATTTTGAAAGTTGATGGTGCTATTTTTTTTTTTAACTATAACTATTGATAATGTTGTTGCCGAAATGTGAGGTTGGAAATTTAATATTTATTCAAACACCAAATTAGCATCATTATGCAATCACCAGTGGCGCATTATTATATAGAGGGTATGACCTCACTTTGGCAACATAACATTTGCTATACTGAATTCGAATATTGGATAAAGAGGTCTTTCACACATTCTTGCCTCCCTTCCGTCTGCGGGCACTTAGATGATCTCTGTCTAATGGACGGACGGGAGCTTAATGAAGGTCGGGCGTGATCGTTATTACGCGTGCGGGGGAACCACCGAGACGGGTTCGCCGGCGCATGACACAAGCAACAACGAATGGGTTATTCATACGCCCGGGGGTGTGTCGCAATAGTCGCCGTGTTGGGAGTGGCCCGTGCACATTAGTCCACCGGCGCCCACCGCTACCCGCCCTAGGGACACTCGCCTCATTTAGCGGGCATTTTCGATAATGAACTTGATTCGTGTGCATTAGCATAACATCGCTGCGCTCCATTTGTGCGGGATGACATCGATGCACTAATACGCTCTAATCGGGTTTCTAATCAGCTTTATGTGTGCGTCGTTAAATAATCCGAACAAGACTGCCATACACTGTCGCGGTGTCGATGTCAATAGGCTATGTTATATACTCTCATTGCATGAAATTGTGTGAAATATATCGTAGTGTTTTCTGTGGGAGTTTATATAATTGTATACAAAACCAGATAAAACCAAGTATACACGAATTCATGAATGGAACAATTTGACCCACAGCCGCTCTAAAATAAGTTATGCGCCATTATGCACAGTCTACATGCTACGATATTAAACGCATCTGACTGTCCTGTTATACTATTAGTCAAAGTTAATGCTCATAGCAATGTCATCACCAATACGGACGGCGCATAAAACAAATGTACACGTCTCATAAATGCCAACTTGATTACCTCATTTACACGTGCGCGCACGTGGCGTGAGGGAACATTCGCGGTGCGACTCGCGTGCAGACGTTACGCCACCGGCAATTGACAGTCAATGCCAGCGACTGGCGTCACCTGGGAAGACGGGAGACGCCCCGACAATCTATTGTATCAACAGGTAATTTGCGCTAGCCATTTTCCTCGTTCATTGACTACGCATGCACAGCGTCATTAACGCGCGCGTAATTGCGACGGGGGAAACCCGACCCCTTTGGGAAACAACTGGCTTTTTGATTCGCGACAATGGGCGATGCTACAAACCAAACGACCGTTTCACGACCGATCTATCTGCGCCACCGCGAAATCGCACGCGTACTCGGAACCGGGAAGGTTGCCATGGCGACGACTAGTCATCCGGGCTGACCTGACCCGATAGTAGTGGGCCGCGCGACGGAGACAGACGCCACATATATCGGATTAATGCCGCGCGAGCGACATCGTCGAAACAGTTCAATGGGGGAACTTGGCGGCAACCAGATAACCCGTTGTTTGTTTAACCTACGTGTAGGCATCGCGCGCGAGATCGCTGAACAAACAATCGGCGTGGTACGCCGTGGCGTGTATCCGGTTTGGAGACATGCGTGAACAGCGGCAGTGCAGACATTACATTGCTACGTTAGCGCGACGGATCTGATCATCACGTTCACTAGTTTCGTTTAGTACTCATACGTGCAATATGTTCTGTCCAACACCGGGGTGCGGTTAAAATTGCGGAGTAGCTCAATCAATCGGACGCGGTTACCCGATTGAGTAAGTTACTCCGTCACTCGTCCGATTACAGTTGCGTGCAATTCCCAAAGACACAGTTTGATAAAAGAATATCACCATCATCATCTGAAATGCACTTTCACCAAAATTTTCACTACAACCGTCACCACAAATGCTATAATAGTAATCACCATCACGACAACTACAAACTGCACCGCATGGGCTATACTGGACCATGCGCCCATTCTACTCTATGTTTGACTTACAGTTAGAATGTTGGGAAGTATTCCACTTACCAACGCATGGCATTCCACATAGCTATGCTCGTTGATTTAGCGTTATATAATATATAATAACCTGCCATGTATGATATATCATATGCATTGCATATATACATGTCCACTGTAATCTAATCTGTATCACGTAGGCGAGTATTTCACACCGCCACACCTCGATTTATAATTATAATGGCAATATCCAATGCATATTTGTCATATAAATCAGTCACGTCCGTCATTAACACGGTCATGCCCCATGATAGAGAGTTACACAGGGAATAGTTCTAACCCACATATCGCAGGCCTTTCAAGTTCCCTATAGCCACGGTTCTCGATAGCACACTGGCCTCGAATTCCAACGTTATCACCCCAGCTTAAACGCGCCTCATTCGTGCGCACAATACGTATCACGTGTTTACAATATATTCGCGTTCAATACGATCACGACCATTTGGCTGTAGATTCTGCAATCGTCGAGTGCTGCCGATCGGTGTCTAGACGAAGCATCGATTGGAGCATCGTTCGTCTCATGCAATCCCATCAACCCGACCCGATTGTAGACCGACTGATAGTCGAGGTTGACCGTATCGTGTGTCTATGAACATAGTGTAACGACAGTGATCTTGGGTTCTAAAACACGACGCCCTTTGTCACGTGTGCTCTAAAGGGACGTTGCCTTTTACTCATTTCGTATTAATAATTTATATTAATTTACTGTTCATAAAACTAGAATGCATAATATATGTTGATGATATACTGTCCGCCAAATTGCTTTTAATTAACAAGAAACATGTCCGCGATTCTATTTTTGGCGCACAAAAAGGACATGAAATATTCATATTACAACCAACCATATTGGCGATATATTGGTTTAACTTCCAAGCCCTTTAATGTTCGGCGCAATCGAGACGTTCCCACATTCAATACAACCAATTCACTTAACTTCCTGCTAAAAATAAACACCCGTGCTGATTTCGAATAATAACAAAATAGACAGCATCGCGTTATGAGATAAGTGTTGCACAACGGAGTGTTGTCTCGTGTTGCCTAGTGAAAAACGCCCGCGTGAATCCCACTGGGTGAGACTGGGACGGCGTTGTGAACGAACTCAAGTGTTGCCGTATCCTGTTATTCTTTCTTATGCTGGGCGTACACTGCTAAGCGTCTGTTGCGAGTCGTCTGTTTGATCAACTAAAAGCTGATGAGTCGTGCAATGTACGATGGCCCGCAACTCAACCAAATTCGAGTCGCGTGTTGATTTTACCGGTACAACAGTTATTGAACCGATTCATCATTCGAAAATTGAATCGCAGCAAGCAACAAAAGGTGTCAAACGGGACGTCACCGTTGCTTGTTGATCAAACAGACAACTCAAAACAAACGATAAGTATACACCGGGCCGAACGACCCGACCGACCGACGTTTGATGCAAGCACCAGAACAAGTTCATGTGATTTGGTTCTCCAATCCGGGTTTCCTAAATGTCTTAGTTAGGATTGCCGAACTGTGCGGCTATGCCACACTTACATCGCTAAAACCATATCGGTCGCAGATGAGATCTTACTAAGCCACTGCAATACGAGCAAATTGTATCACGCTGAGCGATAATGGAGGAACATTACTCAAGAGCATTTTGGAAAGTGCAAGCTCATATTGCAATCGTCCAAGCGTTGCCTACTGTTCCAAACATACGAAACGAAGCATCCATTCATATTCACGGTTGCCATATGAATACACACAGCGGCTTATGTACGCAAGAACAGTGCCTTTTAAGAGTACGTCCGTTATAGTGACTTGTTAATAAGTGATAGCGCGCTTTCCTTTGTTAAAAACAAACCGCAATCCAATATTTCTGGTATCAGTCTATTCTGCGTATTAAAGCAACCAACAAATGTAACTTTGTTCAAGGCCGGGCATTCGTTGTTACCCAGTATATACGGTAAGGCGGTGAATGGGTTGAAACCACTACGGTGGTGTTTTTAACATAGGTTCACAACACTGAAGGTATATTGAACTTTGGTATGATAAAAACGAAACAGCTTTACGATCAAGACGTTCAGTTTTGAAAGCTATAGTATGGTTGTTTTGAACTTATGTTGAAAACATTCTGAAGTTATTTGAACCTAGGTTTAAAATATCAGACAATATGGTGTTTTCGAAGGTTAATAAGTTGATCTTACTATGTCCGCGTGAAATAAAGTATACAGTTGGAACTGAATAACGGACCTGTTTAACATGCTGCATAATATAACCTGTCTACATGGATCAACGTCCACCCACAACCAGTGACTTACGAACCTAGCATCCGCCCTCCAGTCTCTAGCCTCGGATCTACGCTATCATTTGCGCGAGATTATTACGAACTCGTCTGCTGGTAGTGTACGCCATTATGTGATGTTATCGAACTCGGTGCGGGGAACACCAGCTGCTATTGTAATCGCACCCGACGCCATGCAGGCACCGATGGGGGCATACATATGTAATTGCCGTGTAGTTGTTGCCGGATCGGTTACAGCGTCTGCTTCCGCAAACAGAGCAGGCCACCATGGCAGATCAATGAAGCTCCATTGGCGTTGAGGCATCCCCACGAGAATCGCAGCATTATCAGTTGTATAACCGTCGTCGTAACACATTAATGTGGGTTATTCACACAAGTGTGATTAACTTGTGCCCAAGATAGGAGTAACAATATTATGTGATCGTAAATGCGCTACAATCGTCGCAATTGTCCTGGGATAGATCCGCGTTAATGTGGTGCATAATCCGGCGGTATTTTAAATGTGTGTTCCCAGCCATGGTGGAGATAATATATTCAAGCGAAAAAACGTACACAAGTTCACCAGGGGATATAAGTTTAGTTGTATCGTGCGGGAAAGAATGACTCATGAAATCAATAGAGTATAGGAAACGCGCGTACAACGGACGGCGCACAAACGCAGGCACGTACGCACGCACGCACGCACGCACGCACGCACGCACACACATACCGTTATACATACACGGAACGAATCGGTACATCATCGTACTCTCTAAAGCAGACCTTTGGCACCGATTCGATGGAACGGACACTGCGCTATGCAAGAAACTTATGTGCACTTAGCGTGGACAGTTGGATGAAACTTCACACGTGGCCGACATCCAAGTCGCCATGACAATCGTTTACCTGTTCACCGGAAAACATCCGTAAACATTGTGTACGCACTTAGACAGAACGTCCTTCCATAAGTGGCAACGTTTGAACTTTGGTTTGGACGGGCCATTAATGTTACGCTAGCCGCTGGCGAGGCGCGTGCGCTATCTGTGTTCGAAGTGCTTCACGGCGTAGGTCGTCAAGGGTTCTCTCGTGCACATTCAACGCTTGTTCGTCTTCATCCATACCCAACTACTCCAAGCCTCATTAGTCCCTTTGAAACTTGTTCACCCTCTGGCGCTGTGACGACATTATATCGTCCAAGAAAGTCTCGGCATACGCTCACTGATTGCGTTTCAGTTAACTGTTGGACGGTGTGCGCATCTCATAAACGCGAGTGAGTGTGGTCAAATATGTATATATATATAGTAGAATAGGCCTGTGAATGAATAACACATCGTCTGCATACCTTACTGTAGCTTCGTTTGAAAGATATTCTGCAATGTTAGATAGTCTGTCTCTTTGCAACCATAACATATATTTTATATACATTGACAAATTAATGTACACCTCTCGTTGACGCGGTTCGACAATATAAAACCAAGCGAACCCCATCCAACATAAAAAACCGATGGCCCACGCAAAGACAGCTGTCGTCACGTGCATATGACCTGACGCCAGATGAAACTTAAGATTCGGCGGCCATGTTGGTTTGGCGGTTGTTGCAGGGTCGACGATGCGTGACGACATAGTGGCAGTTTATGACAGTTGCTCACAGTTCAAAACCGTGAACCGTATCGGTAGCATTGAGCACTGGGTGCTGGAGAGGCGATATACAGGTAACACAGTGAGTGACACAGGGTGCCCATTTAAACAGGTTGTGTCGATGCTTTTAGTTCGTCCCCGTCCAAAACAAATTAAGGATCGCGGGGATTTTTCGCTTAGGGGGAAATTGTCAGATCCGTCCGTGGCACAATGTAGGAGGGGAGCGTTTCATCTTTTTTAGGAATGTTTGCTACTTTCCGTAATTACGGCATTTGATAACCACATCATTACCTACATAACCTACAAACTGTTGCGTTATATATCTAGAAAGCATGCACCAACATTCAACATGTTGCAGTATCCCAAGCGCCGCACCAAAGTGGTTGACCCCGGTTTGAGTGTTTTCCAACGCTTTGCACGAGCCACAGGTTAAAACGCGTTAAGATTGATAGTCTTTTAAAATGGTCACCTCAATGCACAAACGATGATAGGACCCCCTAATTACGTCACTACTCGAGCAAGAGTTGCTGTTACACGGATATATCCATTAACCAATTTAAGGGTACGTTTCTCGGGACTGACTGAGTTGTAACTTTCATCGCGAACATTACTCCTTGCATCAACATCTATACGAAACCAACTGATTAATGTGCTTAAGTAAACTCGCACGTCGATCCGTGTGCTCTAAACGTACATATCAATGTTCGGCGGACCAACTATCGTATGCAGAACACACAACTGAGGCGTGTTTCATGACGAATCGTATTTCACACAAACAAATGCTGCGTCGATGACTCACGATCGTCTACGACCATTCACTTGACTTGACATTGTATTTATTTAGCATGACATTGTGATATGATCGGATGTCGACCTATATGACGCCGCCACGTGCTCTTCGGCCTCGCGGGAGAGCCGAATTGTGTTGTAACGCACAATGACGTTTTGGTTCTGTAAGAAAAACACGACCATATTAGCTTCGCCGCAGGGTATAACCAATGGTTAGGTATTACAATGACAATGGACAAGCCACAATCAGTGTACATTTTCCGAAAACTCGCTTTAGAGAAATTAACACCATCTATACTATCGTTCAGTGCCTGAAACCGGATAGGTGCAAATCTGTCAACCTTCACAAAGATGAACGGCGTCGACGCAGTTGATGCATTCGACGTCATATCCGCCCGTAGCTTGAGAAAACTCCATTTATTTCTGCTAATATAAATTACGAAATTAGCACATACATGTCTTATGCACATCTTGGACGTCATTCGTACCAATGACCATGATGTTATGTTCAACATGTTTTGCATTACTGGCATGCACACATTAAGACGTTTTCTCTGTACAAACTTGATAGCGTACGTTTTACCAGAATCAAACATTTAATTATTGAAATATGTTAAGTGCTTTCCTAAAATATTTTATCATAATGTAGAGTAATTCCAACGAACGATACATTACATGTATAACAGTTGTGAATATGTTAATTTAGTGTGCGTAGTCACACTATTGTCTATTATAATAACATCTAGACCCATATCGATGTATGAGCGTTACGTCACTGTGTGAGATTACCAAAGCGCCCTACTTTAACATGACGATTAGTCATTTGGACACACTTACCCGAGGAGCGCGGGTAATCACGCCATAAACCGACATTCGAGACTGTGACAAGGGCGTCTGTCCTATTTATGAAACATGAGTCAATGTCATTTTGAATAATACTAGGCCTACACTATTAGCGAGACAATGCCTATGAGGGCCCGCTAATATGGTAAAACAACTATTTGTGGAATTAATAGACCAGTAGAAAATCTAGAATGGAATTATACATACAGGTATATTGTGGTTATGTTAATTGTTCGAACTATGGTGACGTAATCGACGTCGCCCATTAGTAAATGGTGACACGCGACGTAGAGTCTTCAGTTAGTCCCGCTTGACTTTGTCGCGTGCCTGTCTACTTGCCTGGTACTGTCAACCGTCTCGTTCACTGACTCGCACCTGTCTTTACTCAGTTTTGAAACGTATACAATCTACGGTAATTTATAATAAGTACATTATATGCCTGCTATGCCAGCCTTTGGTTATGTGGTAGCCACTACTACCCACAATAGGCTATTAATTAATCTGCATCTATGTTATTTTGGCCTACACCGAGATGAACACCCCATTCGCTGGCACTCTCAAATTGAGTTTTCTTTTGTCGAAAACATACTGCCAATTACGTAGATGTAGAGTCAAATAAAACTACAAAATATAATTATATTTAATACATAGAACTATGTAGCCCAAATGGCAACGTTACATAGACGTTTAGATTACAGTTGAGCTTCCCAGAAGATTCTTTTTTTTGTCAAGGATCTCCAAACTAACATTCAACTGCTAGGGTCCTTGTTAGAGAGCTGTAGATAACAAGTATTAGTAGTAGCTTTTGTAGTTGTTTTATTTTGTTTTTTTTGTCTGTTTGTTCTGTTCTTTTGGGCCTGACACTGCCTTGTGCAGGGTTTATTAGTAGGGTGAATTTTATATATTTTGTAGAAGGTGGGTTTTTCTTTCCAAATGCCAGATCCCCAGAATAGTGGCAGAATAATCATATATTGATTGTGGCCACTTAACGGAAAAAGAAGAAGAAGATCAAAACCACTAACGGACTTTAAACTATTCGGCGGGCCTCGAGCGCCATTGAGCCCCGGCGCGACAACGAACCGATCGATACACTTCTAATAATCGTGGCGCGTGAACGTCAAGGCGCGGCTGCCATGAACGCAGCGGCTGGCGTCGTCACAGACAAAGTGCGGCGGGATGCCATTGTTTAGACGCTCTACGCTTGCCCGTCCGGTTGATTGGTATCGGCGGAGAGTGCAGCCGGTTGCAACCGGGTCTCAATAGCCGGAACAAAGCCCAGGCCAACGGGTGACCTCGGGAGCAGTGCACGAACAAAACTAAGCCACATTCTGCCATTAGTGTCACGGCTAAGTGCGCGTGGGTTGTCATCGAAAACACCCCTGGTTAGTTACAGTTTGAATTTGTACATCGGTTGGCAGGGCACCCACGCGGGTGGGCGAAAACAGTTGTCCGATACCCACGGGAGACAAGACGAATGGATATCGTCTTAATTAATCATTGAACTCTGCCAATGATTCTCTTTTCGCCATTGCATTAAAGGGCACAACACGAATGAATGTTACCCTTTCGCTGCGTATTAGGTTTGTCCATACCATCGTTCCGCCAAAAAAAACACTGGCTTATCCCAAAACCACATTACAACCTGTAGGCCTACTGCTGCCCTACACAGCATTAATGAATAAACTCCACCTTCCCGAGAGAGAGGGAGAGCGAGAGAGAGGGGGGGGGGAGAGAGAGAGAGAGAGAGAGAGAGAGAGAGAGAGAGAGAGAGAGAGAGAGAGAGAGAGAGAGAGAGAGAGAGAGAGAGAGAGAGAGAGAGAGAGAGAGAGAGAGAGAGAGAGAGAGAGAGAGAGAGAGAGAGAGAGAGAGAGAGAGAGAGAGAGAGAGAGAGAGAGAGAGAGAGAGAGAGAGAGAGAGAGAGAGAGAGAGAGAGAGAGAGAGAGAGAGAGAGAGAGAGAGAGAGAGAGAGAGAGAGAGAGAGAGAGTCGATATTTTGTGCAATAATACAGCACGAATAAATTCGATATTTTGTTAGACTGCCTGTTATAATAAACGAACATCGAATCAACGATCGACAGCTGTGTCACGGTCTGCAAAACTGTCACCCAATTACATGTTACCGTGCATAATGAAGGCAGATAACGATCTTGTGGAAACTGGTGGACACTGACTGGCTGACCAATGCAATTGTTCATTAGAAATTTAGTTGATAGCTGGCAAGCCTCGACCACGCGTACTTACTAAATTATGTATTTACCCATTAACGGTTAAGCAACAGCCAAACAACACATTCTATGGTTGGCTTATTTAAGATCTTTTTCCAGATGGTTCAACATTTTGCCATTTCTTCATCTACTGTTATCCTCCAATGTGAGTACGCATGTGAACGCTCACGTTAACACTCGCATTGCACGTGGCTTCCTTGTCCCAACCTTTCTCACATAAAGTTTGCTATTTGCATTAGATAATAACAAAATTAATTCAAAACAAAAACACGAAGTGACACCCCAAGCGTAACACATACTTAAATGAGTACTGCTTCAGCACATCAATCAGACCGTGCCTTCGACTGTGTGTGCCTCGATGCTTCGCCGTTCCTGTATTCAGCTCCATTGATCTCGGCTAAAATGGCTCGTAGCCAACGACACGCTGGACATTGCAGCGACGCGGAGCCCGTGATCTGGTCCCCGGGGACAAGGCGTAAGTTCTCAGGCGTCAACAAGAGAAACATCTCTTTGAAACCGTCGCACGTTCCTTCTGATTTCTCAACCGCGCGGTGGTCGCAATATTGATCGCGCGTTGTCACGCTCTCGCGAACGTACGTCGTCGCAGTTTGATCAACGATCGTAAACAGAGTGATGAACGACGCTTGTTTCGCACTAGCTCAACAACAACAAACGGCGATGGACAACAAACGGCGCCGTACGTTGCGGTTGAAGAACAGAATGTCTGTCAACAAAACCGTGACGTCTATAGTATATTGTCTATGTAGACACTGATGAGGCGGTCTTCGTTTTCCGGAGCGGGGTTTAGTCAATGTGTCGTTCGTGATTACTGTGTCTTGATTTATTTATTGCAGGTTTGACACAGCGAAGACCACCAAAGATGATGTATCGTTTCCTGCATTCAGCGGACCGCACTCGACATCTGTATATTGGGTAATATCAACATCAAGGCCACGCGTCGCCAAGGAAACGTGTTAGCAAATATATTTGTTTGGAGTACCAATATTAAATATAAATGTAAGTTGTCTTTATGGTGAATCGCAGCTGTTACAATATCCGGACGATCACTTTGACCATTGTTTTCCCGTAAGACATAATTTAGCAATTGTATGTGTGTGTGTGTGTGTGTGTGTGTGTGTGTGTGTGTGTGTGTGTGTGTGTGTGTGTGTGTGTGTGTGTGTGTGTGTGTGTGTGTGTGTGTGTGTGTGTGTGTGTGTGTGTGTGTGTGTGTGTGTGTGTGTGTGTGTGTGTGTGTGTGTGTGTGTGTGTGTGTGTGTGTGTGTGTGTGTGTGTGTGTGTGTGTGTGTGTGTGTGTGTGTGTGTGTGTGTGTGTGTGTGTGTGTGTGTGTGTGTGTGTGTGTAGAGCATATCAGCAGACTACTACATAACCGATGGACATCGCGTATCATAACCTGGAGATATTACGAAGGGAAACGAGCTAGAGCAAGACCAGCGAGGCGGTGGCGAGACGAACAAGCTACTGGAAGGGCACCATCTGGCAGAGGATAGCCAATTTTGCCAATACAATCTCTTTACTGAACGACAACTGTTAAAGTAGTTTGTGTTACCAGTATAATTTGAATCTTTTTACTCGAATGTTTAACTTGCACGCTCGTAACATGAATGAAAACGTCGTATTTATCACATACATAATTATTAATTACATGTAAAAAGCATGGTTCATTGGACGGTCCAAAAGATTCACATGTACACTCAAGCGGTAAGTCAAGAAGCATGGCTATACCACGCACACAAGACGACTTAGATTCTCAGAGTCGATTTACCAGACCGCCGCCGCTACAAACATGTTACATACATTTATCTTTTGGTTTACACAAAACAAACGACAGGCAAATTAAATGCCCACAATGTTGTCATTATATTAGTCGCCCTTGCTATCTGTAGCAAGTTGTTATCTTTCACCCAGGTGGTCAATTACAAAAAGCATTGCATTGACATGGTGATGGCAGGTCTAAACACCAATATTTAGTCGTCTATATAACATACGCGATTCTTGTAGGTTGTAGTGATCGTGACACTGATTATAGCGGGAACGCCACCGATTGGCGACCGCATAGCCCTACCTACAGCAGTGTCACACCAACCACTGGTTAAAGTGCATGCCAAGGGCAATAGGACACCGCCGAGGATACTCGGACTGCAATCTTGTGAAACGCTATCTTCCAGGGTAGAAAGAAGATGATGCATCGGTATGCGTCAAAATCACAGGTTGTGTTGATAATTTGCTGACAGTTTTCGTTTTGAACGATGCTACGGTTTCGTAGGGGTCAACAAGGGGTCATTTGACATACTTTTAGATGTAATTTTCGAAATGCGTTAGAGATATGTGTGCAAGGTACCAGCTTGTATTGGGAACAAGGGTTGGAAGTACTGTTACTGACAGGTATACATGAATTTAAGTTGCAGGTCACTTGTACAAGATAAAATTGAACCGAAAAATATGTACACACGAGACGATATGGTGAAGATGTAGGATTTTATAGAAGAGAAAGACAGACAGACAGACGGGCATACACGAAGAGAAGACACGCATGAAAGATAGCTGGGACCAGACATAGGCGGGCAGGATTCATACACATATTGAGTGAGGAATGGGAGGGAGAGGGGGGAGATAATGGTAAGAGAGTAAGAGGGGTAGAGAGAGAGAGAGGGTGGTGGAGATAGAGAGGGTTGACGATAGATAGAAAGAGAAGGACGGACGAGAGGAGGGAGGGTGGAAGGGAGAGAGAGAAGGACGGACGGGAGGAGGGAGGGTGGAAGGGAGAGAAGGACGGACGGGAGGAGGGTGGAAGGGAGGGAGGGAGGGAGGGAGGGAGGGAGGGAGGGAGGGAGGGAGGGAGGGAGGGAGGGAGGGAGGGAGGGAGGGAGGGAGGGAGGGAGGGAGGGAGGGAGGGAGGGAGGGAGGGAGGGAGGGAGGGAGGGAGGGAGGGAGGGAGGGAGGGAGGGAGGGAGAGAAGGACGGACGGACGGGCGGGAGGAAGGAGGGTGGAAGGGAGAGAAAACACATTAGAAAGCAGAAGAGACAGCAGATTTGGAAGAAGAGAAAGGTTTACATTAAGATGGACAGATAATGTCAAAGAGAGATCCCAAAAGGATTTTCAGGGTTGCGCAGCCGAGAATGGACGAGTTGTCATCCAAGACGAGAATAGATGGCGAACAAAAGGACGGAATAGTTCGAGCGATGTACCCCCGTAACCCCATTCGGGATCAAATAGAAGAAGAAGACACCATTGTATGGTGTATTGAGAAGGACCCGTGATCATTGGCTTCATCGGTCGCCCTGGTGCCACGGGTGCTCTTTGTAGACGTCTGACTACCGAGTCCGGTCGCCCTGGTGCCACGGGTGCTCCTTGTAGACGTCTGACTACCGAGTCCGGTCGCCCTGGTGCCACGGGTGCTCTTTGTAGACGTCTGACTACCGAGTCCGGTCGCCCTGGTGCCACGGGTGCTCCTTGTAGACGTCTGACTACCGAGTCCGGTCGCCCTGGTGCCACGGGTGCTCCTTGTAGACGTCTGACTACCGAGTCCGGTCGCCCTGGTGCCACGGGTGCTCCTTGTAGACGTCTGACTACCGAGTCCGGTCGCCCTGGTGCCACGGGTGCTCCTTGTAGACGTCTGACTACCGAGTCTAATCGCATTTTACTGTAATCAACCAATCAATCTTACAGTCTTCCATCCCGGCAGACTGGCGCACATTAAATGCTTCCTGCTCATGTTGCCTCGCGACTAATGTTGTCGTCGTGACAGCATCCTTTAAACACCTCGATCAGTCATCACCTTCGATGTCAGAAGATTTAACAACCAGGCATTATTTAAAGACCTTTAATCACAGATACTTTCTTGCTCGTCGCACTTTCCGTAATAATTCCTCCTTGATTCAAGTATCACTTGAGCAGGTGTTGGTCACTTTCGGATCATATCCAAGATGTCGAGTTCGGATGTTCAAGAACGTGGGCTACGAAGGTGTACACTTTCACTGGGAGACGCAACGAAGCGTACTGATAGTGGCGGCTAAAACGGGATTTTGATGTGTTGGTGAGATGAAAGGTAACGTAGTGAGACCAACAAATGAGAAATGGACAAAAGAACACCTGGTAAGACCGGTGTCACACAGGGGCCCTTTTACTGATATTCGTAGGAACTCATAAGCGTAATTTTTCACCTTAAAATCGACTTTGCTCCTTGACTTTATACTGAAAACCGTCAACATCAGAATGCGCCACCGGGACACTTCCGCTGGTGTATGACGGAAATAGTGTCCTCGGTGACACGGCGGCGGATCTTTGAATTTTGAAAACGGAATCTCCTTATGAGCTCGGTATCATAGTGAAGCAGTCCCCAGAACCACATTGGGAGGGGCAGTTAAAGGCAGAGTGGAGACGTCTACACAGGAATCAGAGGCGGGCGTGGGCAACCTAAGGCAGCACGAAGAGTTACTCTGCAAAGACACAATGCGTTGGATAGCGTGAATGGGAATTAACAGCGCACGACAGACGCTACAAAGAAACTACGGAAAATTCTTTCTCCTCAGCAACAACGAATACGAAATACAAACGAGTGAAGATAATACCTCAGTGGACATGAATCACTACGGTATGTGGGGTGTGTGTGTGTGTCTGGGATGTGGGTGGCATGAAGTAATCGCCCCCACAACAAGAAGAGCCCCAATTCATTTGAATAGGTAATGGTCGTATATGATGGCGACGGGCGGCTTCGATTTATCGCCGCCAACGTGTTTCGAAACAACCTAGGCCGGTCGATCGGCGATAAAATTAAATTATTAGACGCGAACTGTCACTGTTGAGTGTGCGTGCGGTGCTGTGATTTACATGGGAGTTAAAATAACCGTGAAAGTGGAACGGTCAACAACGTGCAGCGTACATGGTTTGTGATCCACGAGTGCGTACTGCAGAGTCCAGAAACGCTGCTTCGCACACTGTTATCATATTCGTATGCTGTACACACCTATCACATACTTCAGATTAGCATTTACGGCGCACCGACATCGTCAAATGGCTCCACAATGCCGTAACACAAACGAACAATGCTACTACGTTTTGTAGAGATTCTGTGAAGCAAACGATGGTCTGGAGCACCCAGTGAAGGCTAGTGCTCCAGCTGCGTACGTTGTGTCAATTACAGCCGAACACGGATCAATTAAATATCGGCGATTTTCGGCGAGATATGTTATCGAGACGGTTTGGCGATCGACGAAAGAGACAGAAGGATATTCATGAAATATGCAGGAGATTTCTGTCGTTGTTCAATAGAGTTGCCCGATAAACAATTAGTGTTTGCTTAGCGATGACGCAGACGCTGGTTGAACTACACGAGTTGTTGGAAGCTTAGTGATGTTTTCACCACATTATAAATTATTACCATGAGAGAGTTAGAGCGATAGAGGAAAAAGAGACGCGATATTATAAATTAATCCACAGCTAACCGAAATACAAAACATACAGAAATATAGAACAGGACAAAGAAGGTAATATCGCTTGCATCTCTCACTTATGATAAGACCTTTTGGTACATGTGCAAAATGTAGTTTATGGGAACGGTGCCACCAAAAAAAATAATAAATACGCATAGGAAATAACTATAAATAATACGCTGGGAAACGACCGCCTGCCGCATCGTTTGGTGCAGTTTGCTATCGGAGCAACAGTGCCGGTAAACGATAGAGGTGTACGCTTGGCTTGTTAGACGACCTGGCCTTTAGAAACATGATATGACACGGGAACTATATGAGCTGTAGATGTGTTTTCATCGTGATCTTATTGGCTGGCAAAACACCACGCAAACGATGGACGTCTCACGGGAATTATGTTTCGAAATGAGCTGCTGGTGTATGTGTGTGCGCACGCGCGTGTGTGTGTGCGCGCGCGTTCATACACTGTATGTTGTGAGTGCATGCGTACACGACAAAGTGTAAACTGATCACCATATGCGATATATTAACGGGGAGTAAAAAACAAGAAACAGTTCACTACATGTAACGTTTGGTGGCTTGAAAACACACGGCCCACGCCGTACAAACGTGAACTTTAACCCTGCTGCATTGAAAAACTGCGCAGCGTCGCCAACGTTGACACAAATCCGAGTTAAGCCAGCATATCTTTGTCTAAATGCAGACATATCGGATGTGCAAATGTTCAACAAGGTATGCGACGACAGCAATAGATGGACGAGAAAAGGATGTCGCTAAGACAACTAGGCAACCGGCCGTCAATACGGTGTACGAAAGAGTAGCCACGTTCCAGTCAGAAAGCCACGCGGACGACGACATTTAATCTTAGATAAAGGCGCAAAGGGTGATCGTGAAGTCGTAAATCATGTTATATAAACTTTGTTCGCTCTCCGTGATCCCCCGTACATGGCTGAGGTGAAGCGCCACGGACTGAGCAAAGCCTATTTATTTTACTAACACAGCGTGTGTATTCTAGCATATTGACGGCCCAAATGTGTCTACACTAATTAATTAGTCACAATTGTGAAAAGTAGTATGCATACAATCAGTTTAAAGTCATGACTGAAATGTTTAACTAGCATGCTCGCTATACGCATTGTAAACGTCGTAGGCGCATAAATCATAGTTATCAAATTAACAGTTCAATCATGGTGTTCGAATAAAAAAGTTATTTATATGTTTAATGTTGTTCTAAAAAAAATGTAAGCTTTCAAAAAGTTACAACTAATATGATAGTTTACATTAGGAGCAAGATTTTTTTTATAAGAAAAATTAGTAGTCGACTGTCGTATTGAATTAGGACGCGTTTAGACATTTGACATAACATCAAAAATGAGTTCATATTTGCGTTGTTTTCGCTAACAATTTCAACCTTGAATTTGACAAATCTTTTTTTTCTGGTAGTTTGTAACAACGGGTAGTTCATGCCAAGCTTTATTGTTATGTCCTTTTAACCAAACAAATATAACTAATATACTTACTACCCGTTACACCCTCTGGCGTTTAGGGCAGCGACGAACTTCTTCCACCTCTGTCTGTCTCCGGCCATTCGCTGTATGGTGCCCCAGCTGTGGTTCATTTCACTCAGCTCCGCCTCCACTGTTCTTTTTTTTCTGATGGCGTCTGCACCCATGCAAAGGACATGTCCAATCCACCTCCAGTGTCTTCTTTGAATGATGGTGGTCATGTCTTGTTGGCATTGGGCAAGCAACTCCTGGCTGTGTACGGTTCTTGGCCAGAAGATCCTGAAGGTAGATAGTCTTGATAGGTCCTGCTCCGTCCTCTAAAGCACTCCGCCCCATATAGCAATGTTGACAGCACACAACTCTGGACAATTCTGAGTTTTGTCCTTGTGCTGTACTGTGCTGATCGCCAAACTGCAAGTAGACTCATGAAGGCATTCCATGCCTTGTTTAGTGTGTTGCTGATGTCTATGCCCGCTCCTCCATCAATGCTAATGACATTTCCAAGGTAACTTAACGTCTCAGTGCTGGAAATGTCCGTGTTGTCCATCTTCACTGATATATACTGGTCGGGTATATTAACCCATCTTCGGTTGTGTTGTTGTTGCCCCTGTTACTCCGGCTGTGTGACCATCACGGTACATCATTCGTTACGACGTGACCCCCGATGCTTATAGTACGCCCAGAGCGAGTCCCACATCGACAATATAAACGACGTTACGCCACGGTTCGGTGCTGTCATTGACAGACAGACAGATGCGGGGGCGTGGGTACACTAACGCTCCAACGCATCCGCGCTCCACCGATTCAAACCGTTTCTCAAACGAGTGGTGACTGGCATACAACGATAATAGCCATTGTGCGAGCTTGTGATATCACACTGACATCATCATAGCAACACGGAATTATGGACCTGCTTCCGTTTCCATACGCATTTGTGCGAGTGACTCCGTCTTTAATAGTATCCACATGTACAGAAGAAATATCCGGTACGTGTTTTGCAACACACGGAACTAGACAGAACGAAATAATAATAAAACTTTATTTATACACCGCCAACCCCGGGGCTAATTTACCGTTCGTGGGTGTTTATAAAATACAGCAGATGTTGGCAAAACTAAATCTTACGTAATGTATATGTAATAGAAAAGATATGTAGTAAAATTGCAGGTAAAATGGAATAGTAATGATTAGTAGCAAAAGTACTGAGAAGCTAAACAGAGTGGATAAATAAACTACAAATACAGATTAAAGTATACTAGATATATTGAATACCTACTAAAATTATATGGTAAGCCTAAGAGACATAAAAGGAAAAATAATAAAACTGTACGCATAACAAATACTAATGTTACATTAAGTCTAACTACATTAGTTCGAGAAAAGAAATGTTTTCAGTAGTATAGGCCTAGATGAATTCGGCGTTTTTGCTGGCGCGTTAGCATTATAAGCACCCTATATCACACTATCATCCGGAGTGATCAGGCGGCGGAGATTAATAATGCAAACTTGTTACAGGGAAAGACCGGCCTAATGCGTGTGTCGCGAATTTAGTACGCGCGCGTTGGCCATTTATCGATAGAGCTGCCGCCAAACGAGACGAGATATAAACTTACCCTGTTCAATCGCCGTGACTAATATCATTGTTTCACAAAGACGGACAACGTTTTGCCATATGGTTATTCGCGTAGCTTCAGGGGCCGGATCAAAGCCATTGTTATCAGAGTTTGCACCTGTTTCTGTTATGAAGCCCTTTCCTGAATTAAGTTGATTTAGCTCGTTGTGAACCAAATAATTAGTTAGTTTTCAATATGTATGGAGTGCATTATATGCCCAGTTGGGTGTAATAAACGATTGTTTGCTTAAACAAATAATGGACTCCAATCGTTACAACGGGTAACTCCCGAATGTGTAAGTAACCTTATGTCAAAATATGTAGGCCTAGACGCGCGGCCATTTTTGTTGCATTTTAGCCGAATTTTGAGTGGACCTTAGAGTCAAAAATACTGTATTAGTTTGTTCGTGATTTTATCAAAACCGCCAAAAACCGCATTTCCACAGACTAGCTATGTTGTAGACGGGGGGGGGGGGGGGGGGGGGGGGGGTAGACGGGGGGGGGGGGGGGGGGGGCGAGTGAACCAATCGAAATGGGTAATAACCCCTACGAATTCACAAAAAACGAAGTATCGAGGAGAGAAATAAAATTAATACTTATGACAATTTTGACATAATATAACCATGCACTTCTTGTCTATATGACAATCTCGACATAGCGCTTAATACACATGGAGACAAAAAAACGGAAACATGCACTCGGGACAGTAGGATAGTAACTGGTCTAGTCACCGTGAATACGTCATCACCGCTTATGCCTGCGATGTCGTCACCGCAGCAGATCCCGGACCAAAGTGCATCCATCAATCTACTTGCTTTTACGCAGTTACACTGTATCTTCGAGCGCAGTTTGATTATCCGTAATTACTGCATCGATATAAAAACGCGTGTCTGCATTTTGACCTAGGTTATGCAAACATTGATAAAAACTACAGTGCTGTCAGGCGAGTTTTCGCCGCGCCATCTAGCGTTTAGATCACACATCTCAACCTGTGTGTTCTAAACGGTTTAGTGACTAACACTATACGAGTGCGATACACCACGTGTACGGCGCGGATCTGCTAGAACGCCAGACTGTCTCGCGAGTCCAAGGGTTGAGTTGTGTTCAGCACTAATGTGGATATTATTAGTTGTGCTTAAGCGAAGCCTGGTAAATGCACTAGTGTTGCATTGTAATGCCACGATAACCGGTTATTCACTCATTAAACCGATGAGATTAACCCAAAGCCCGCGGCTAGAGGTGAACGTTGCGCTTATGCCTTGTAATAATAGTATCTGTAGTTCCAGCGCGTTGATATACAGGGCTTACAAAAACAAACTTCAGCGTCGTTTCGCGCAGGTGGTAGCCGCCATTGTTGTCCGCCCCCTCTTGACTCGCGGTGCGACCTATTTATAATATTGACGCTACAACATTGCGGTTGAAATTCAAATATGATTCATTGCCGTAGAGTAGCCGATGAATGAACGCACACAGGAAAGGGATAATAGACACACGCAATCACAATATCGACCCGAAGTTGCGTAATGTAATGGTCGCTTTTAGCAAATGATCAGGCAGTTATCTCTCGCTCTCGCTGTCGTTCTCTCTCTTTCTCCCTCTCTACCATATGCATCCCTATTCTCGTACAATTCAACAGGGCCCGATTCGGAAGAGAACATAGAAATCTCCAGGCCAGTCGATACGCCAGTGTACGGATTAGACACCCAAGAACATCAACAACAGCACAACCGATATCAACAACCCGATACGATCCCAGTACTCAGCATGGGGTAAATATTGACCGTGCAGTATAATAAAATTATTACAACAAAGGCACGTAATAAACCCATTACTGCATGGCCCGGTCAACGTTCCCATAATCGACCCGTTTCTATCATCACCGCGCTCCGTTATACGTGTACAAAGTATGGACGTGGTTGATTAGCAAACGCGTCTTTATCAGGCGGTGTTGTCAATTCCACTCTTTATGGAGACAGTCTAGACAAGCGATGACAACGCCGCTGGATAGAGTCGTAAAAGTAAATTTATTCTCGATCTCATCCCCGATCGCTTCATCGGTACCTCTGAAACGGTGCACGTGCGCTCTAAGTGCACATTAAGTGGACATCACGAATGCCCACTTCGCCAGACGTTTGACCCGTTGCATTGACGTCGCGATGCAAATCGAGCGATGATTACAATCACTCATTAATGCGAGGATTGTCTATCAAAAAATAATAGTGGGCGGGAATGTTGTTACAGCAAATGACGGCGACCCGGATTCGCCTGCTGGCACGTGTAATGGCTTCACGGACGTGCCTCGTTCTTACTATTGATTCTCCGCGCATACGTCATTCACAAGTCAGGCGCTTCCCGTTGCGTCCCGATCAACGCCGGTAATAGGTTTCAACTGCGTGCAGTGTTCATAAGCAAAAAACGTCAGGTGCGAGCCTGTGGGCGAAATTCCACAATGTGGCAATAGAAACGAGACAATACAATACAATACGTACTTAATGCAATATAACGTCATGTCAGTCAATGCTGATTACAAGAGCAAAATGCATATATATATATATATATATATATATATATATATATATATATGTATGTATGCACGCACTTATAATAAGTGCCTATGTCGATTTATATATATATTGTACTAAATCCGTTGGTATCGATCTATCTCAATGCATAAACTATTTAAATGCAGTGACGCTACAACACAAAGGTAGAGTTGTTGTGTGAAACCACAGTACTTTTTCTCATTACCGCCATTTTAAATTTGAAAACAATCCGTTCGTAAAATTGCCCGTGTTCATACGGCATACGCGCCGGCTGCAGTAATGCTTATTGTGAATACATCGTGATTGATGTCGACTCGAGCCACACTGTAACACCACGGCTGGCTGCACTGACCAGAGCCCCGGCCAACAACGTAGAGCAATTACTCGCACAAAGACACCTACTCGACATATTGACCTTGTCACAAACTTCTCGCGTAAGCCATGTTATCCTTACCAATGCAGTTGTCTACATTTGTTACACGTGTCAACTTCTATAGCTTGTGAAACCTACCTAGCCGTAATTTTTTTGGTAAATCGTCTTCTTTATATATCGCAGTGGTCAGTGTATTGCTACTTATCTACGTGTATCCTGTATACACACGCGCGCTGCAGTGGCCATAATCTTCGGTAAACATTCTTATAGATAAGTGGCTGTGAACGACCTAACCTGGAACATTTTGCGTAACGGACGCATACACAGACACACGTTCAAATGGAAATATATCGCTGAGTCAGAGGGTAATTTGGCGGAGCGGATATGGATATTACAGTTGATAGCAAGGTCCTTTGCCTAAAGTGTAATTTAATACGCGGAGATACGCTGTTCTTTTGTCAATTCATATTCAGCGGAATTATTTGTATGAACATAATATTTCCCAAATGCATTGTGCTAGAAACTTCGCCAGTTTAAAACCGTGAATATGATCAATGTACTTAAGGCTGCTTGTTCGAAGCGCATGTTGCACTGTGCGTTAGGCCGTGACTCTATTCGTGTATTTCAAATGAACAATGCAGTATAAATCCGAACAAGCAGCTACGAAGTGTAATACCGTGTGCGTATGTATATAACAGTGATAACAACATGTAATAAACGGGCCGGTTAATGTTAAGATGGATCGGGGATCGCATAACGTGTGGTTTTGCATATAGGGCCTATTGACGTAGTTTGCCTCAGAAACGTGTCACACGCCAAGGTGACGGTTCGCCAGTGTTTCGTAATTCGAACTGTCGCGCAGGCGCCGTCACATGTCGCTGAACAGGTAGGTGAACGGCGTGTCATGCAGACGTCTCACCTGCTGTACCGGCCGGCGTGTGACACAGTGGCTTGTAGCAGCCATCAAGGTACAGCGAGACAACAAAAATCCAGTGCTTACCTGACAGGCCGAGCAACGCCAGGGTGACGATAATCGACATAGAATCCATTTCTTCGGAGATCGGCACAAACACAGCAAAAAGTCCGCTATACTACGTCCAGCAAAGACTACCCGTCCGTTCTCACTCGCCGCTGCTTACTCGCCGGTGTAGACGCCCCACTTCCGCCGCATGGTGGCGCCTCGGCGCGGCACCTCAGAACGAGGCCGGCGGCAGGCGTGCGCGGGGGTGTCACTGCAGGAAATGGTTACGCCACCATGGTATTGACAATAATTTAATGGCGGTCTTTTTGTATATATACAGTTGTGTGTTTTATGTGTATCGCGTAATTTTATTCAACAAATAAATTGTGGTGCGTTATTCGAAATACATTATATGTCGGTCACTATTGTTTGCGTTTTGGCGGCTAGCTTCTATGCTAGAAATAATATATAATATATATATATATATATCCTTAAACACGGTGTTATATTGTTACTTTCCAGAATTGTGATAGCTAATTAATTATATGAAATACACTGACTACATGTGACATCATTACTGTCCAGACATGTGACATCATTACTGTCCAGACGTGGGATCAATTCTGAATTTAATTAGAATTGGATTTTTCACAACAATTTGTGAATTTGAATTGGGTTGACAATATTAAACACAGATTGAACAGGAATTGAATCCACAGATTGATATGAATTTAATTAATTTATAAAAATGATTTTACATACGCCGTTTAGCTATAAATGTGTACATATACGCATTACGAAATATGTACAATTTAACAATTTTTGTATGCTAGCGACTACTTCGGGAAAGAAATTTAAAAACCTTTTACATAACTAAGCCTAACTGTACCCATGGTAGGTTCCTTGGTTTCAATGTGTTTACTGTAACAACGATTTGAACAGGTTTCCAGATGCCCAAAATGACATACTTTATAGGTTCACTTTCATAAAAAGAAATTCTCTTTAAAAAAACACCGTGGCAAACCATTCATATTTCCTTACATGTTTGACTACCATATATAAAGGTGAATGGATTATGCTAGTTTGACAAAACAAGTAATTTAAATGACAGTTAATGTTAATGCAAACATCTCGAATAGCCACAAACCAACTCAAATCTTATGTCTAATACAATTTTAAGCAACTATTTATACCAGTGATTTCAAGTGATTATGGTTACGATTGATCTGACAAATATTGATCTCCAATCGCGGCTTTTAAACTGGTCTTGTTGTTATTTATAGGAAGCTATATTTTAAAGATATTCCTGTTAAAAATAAAAGTTTGGCAGCGGTGGGATTAGGCCACTTGGCCACGCTACCGGATGTACGCTCGATCATAGTACTAATAAAAAGGGAAGTGTAAAGTGCACGGGAAATTCGCAACAAATCTGGGGACTCTGGAGTGTTGGCTGGGACAACCACAATAAGTGGCGATGAATGGAAATGTGTGTTTGTGTGATCGTGTGCGTGTGTGTATGGGTGTTCGCGAGCGCCTGTGCGTATGCGCATGCATGCGTTCGTGTGTTTGTATGTGCATGCGTGCGGGCGTGCATATTTGCATGTTTGTGTGATAGTGTGGGTGTGTGTGTGTGTGTGTGTGTGTGTGTGTGTGTGTGTGTGTGTGTGTGTGTGTGTGTGTGTGTGTGTGTGTGTGTGTGTGTGTGTGTGTGTGTGTGTGTGTGTGTGTGTGTGTGTGTGTGTGTGTGTGTGTGTGTGTGTGTGTGTGTGTGTGTGTGTGTGTGTGTGTGTGTGTGTGTGTGTGTGTGTGTGTGTGTGTGTGTGTGTGTGTGTGTGTGTGTGTGTGTGTGTGTGTGTGTGCTTGCGTGTGCCTGGGTGTACGTGAGTATTCGTGCGTGTGTGCGGTCGAGCGAGCGAGCGTGCGTTTGGGTGCATGCGTGTGCGTGTGCGTGTGCGTCTGCGTGTGCATGAGTGTATATGTGTTCGTACATGCATATTTTACGGCGGTTCGTCTGATTGTCGGGAATACATTTAAACTTGACCGAAATCTCATATTATTTAATTCTATTAACAAATCCTTAATTATTCTATTATGGGTAAACTTTTAATGCACAGACGAACAATCAAATAACAATTTATTGAAGCAAAGCCAGTTAATTATAATAATTCATTTTCCCAAAAATCGAATAACCAAAAAACAATATATAAATCTCGAAGGGTCTCGATTAAAACGAAATGTTAATGTCACACAACATGACATCTAAAATGTTAAATGACAATTCATTTTTGAAAAGTTCTCGAATATTCACATTACAAATTTTGTACTATTTTTAAACTGTTATTTTTTTCTAAATTAATGACTGGGGTATGTTCGTGCAGATTGTTACCTAAGCTGTACTGTATAATTGAGGATTCTTACCTATGGAAAGAAATATGCCAGATTGCGTCTTCTGTCGGTTAATACAGTTATAAACTTCAAGGAAAATAACCATATTCGATGTTTCACAATAACTATTGTCACCAACATCCTCCAAATGCTGTTGAGATTTAAAAAGAGATATATGTTGTTCGCTCCAGTGTGAGCCACTTACCTTTCAACATTTTAGAATAATCCAACAAGGATATTAATCTCTGGTTAAACTCATTTCCATGTCACAACCTCCCCCCACCCAATGACTAAGCTGGCAGCTGCAGCCTGACACATTAATTCATCGTCAGTCACTTTATGAAGGGAACACAATGACGAATCTTCAAGTGAACTGTTTATTGTTCCAGTTATTTATTACATGTTTTGAATGTTGCCACTTTAAACAGTTCTATGTTCACGTACGTAAATATAACACATTAGTAGAACTGATATAGGTTGTCCAATGCTCACTCCAGTGTGAGCCACCAAACTGACCACCTCTGAGTATAATGTAAGTGCTGGGATATTAACCTCAGGTTATCTTTTTCAGATCATTACCCCACCCAACCCAAATGACTAAGCCGTTGGCTACTGGCCTACCCCATTAATTAGTCATGTGATATCTTATCTAGGGAGAACAATGACACATTTCAAATAAAAATGTCCTGTGCCAGACATGTATTACATGTTATATACATTGCCAAACAGTTCTATGCTATATAATATGTCATGGCAGTGGACGCAACAGTTCCTGCCGTACAACTGGATGGCAGCCAGCGGTCCACAGCAGCGTCACTGCAGCGAGCGCTCTAGTCTATAGGGGAATGATTAACGACGTAACTCTGTGGAGATCATAACGCGTTCGCAGATACTCGGTGTTTGTTCAAAATAACGAACGTCGGAGACATTGTGAGGTTCACGTCCATCGATAGGCCGTAGTCTTGATAGTTTAAAATTGTCAAATAATATTCGTATTGCTCTAATAATAGCACGATTGTAGACATAAGCATCAGTGTGTCAGCGTGCACTTCATGTTCCCAAGTGTATGACGCAGGGGCCGATTTCCCGAAGTATTTACCGCGCGCGCGTGGTTCGTGCGATTGTTAGGTTACGTTTTTTTTATACCCTATTACGTTTTACGTTCCGAACAACTGATTTACCCCATAACATGTGAGAATTTGGGATATTTTGAAAAGATGTAGATCTCACAACCTATTTGTGGGGTCGTAGATGAATCCCTGAAAGTTTGGCGCTTGTGGTTTAAGCCGTCTAAGAGGAGAACGTTGAAGAACACGCATACACACACATACACACGCAAGCTCGATTATAAGTAGATGTGCCGATGAACAAGAAGCTCGGATTGTGCATATTAAATAAGTAAATTTTTCGTCACTGAAATGTCTATGAATTAATACGCTAACTTGGGGGCAGTCTGATAGTGTCACCTCCCGGGTCCACTCGCTTCTTCATTCATTCTCATGCATGCGTACATGCACGCACACGTACATATACACGCACACGACCACACAAACACACATTCCCATTCATCGCTACTTATTGTGGTTTGCTCTTAAAGTACCACCCAACCCTCTAGGATTTATCTGGACTCCCCCAGAACTGTTGCTAAACTCCTGTGCACTTTACACTTACGTTTTCATCAGTATTATTATCCGTGTGTATACATGGTAGCGTGGCCGAGCGGTCTAAGGCGCTGGTTTTAGGCACCAGTCTCTTCGGAGGCGTGGGTTCGAATCCCACCGCTGCCAACCTTTTTTTCAACAAAGGATTATAAAATAACTGAAACTGCTCTTTGGGTCACGAAGCGTGTCTGCGGCTGTTGGTGAACTTGTAGCTATTCACTTATCCTTGTTTCGTCAAATTTGCAATTAGCCTTTGTGTTGTCTTGTGGATATTCGACGACAGTTTCGAAACGAATTGTCATTTAGAATGGTTAGACTGCATGTTTTATTAAATTGGCGTTTCGTTATAATCGACATTTTTCAAGAATTATATATTGTTTTATGGTTATATATATATATATTCTTTTTCTCTTGAAAATGGATTATTTTTAATTGGCCTTGCTTCAATAAATTGGCATTTCATTGTTCGTTTGTACATTAAAAGATTTCCATAATCATAAAATAATTAAGCACACAAACACACTAACACACACGCTCACCCGCACGCATGCACGCGCGCAAGCATACACACGCGCGCGCGCACGCACGTGTGCACATACACACATACATATACAGACATACAAACTCACTAACACACACACAACATGCAAATTTGCAAGCTCCCACGCATGAACTTCCACGCACATACGCACAAACGCATGCATGCGTACATGCACGCACACGCACACGATCACACAAACACACATTCCCATTCATCGCCATTTATTGTAGTTTGCTTTTAAAGTACCTGTCAACCCTCCCCCAGAATTGTTGCTAAACTCCCGTGCACTTTACACTTACGTTTTTATCAGTATTATTATCTGAGTGTACATGTGGTAGCGTGGCCGAGCGGTCTAAGGCGCTGGTTTAAGGCACCAGTCTCTTCGGAGGCGTGGGTTCGAATCCCACCGCTGCCAACCTTTTTTTCTTCAAAAATACAATACCTTTGACAATAGAGACCTTTAGCTAATGCAATAACCGTATGAGAAAAATGGACGCGACGTCAAACTTGAAATCAATTCCACATCTCGCAAACACCATTAAACTACGATTCCATATGTACAGAAACGCGTATGGAAACGCAAGAGGAATGACGTCACCACTGGGAATGTCCTATCCGATTCGTGTGCGGATACGATTCGAATCGCTACACGGATTCAATTTACCGCAACCGCACCCGCATGACAAAACTCATCCGCATATGCATGTTTGAAACTACTTATGTCAATATCCACCGGGCACTATATTCATTGTTTTGCCGCATGCCGTATCCGTACATATGGAATCCTAACTTTAGCTAACCGTTAAGTAAGCGGTTCTACGTTCGACTCCCAATGAAAACAAATGTAAGTCCATTATAGTTGGAAATTGATGTGCATGGCCAGATATGATATTTAGATCATTAACAGCTAGCAAAGAACATACACAGACCTAAGATAAAGCCAAAAGAGGCAAATAAACTCGTTTTATTTCAGCGCGACAGGTTCGGCACAGCGCCTGACACCATCAATGTAGATGCAAGTGACTAGTAGGTCTTTAAAAAAACTCGTCAAATATGCTGACTGGTATTTCAAACTCAACTTTCTGTATTTGTGTGTGTTCATAAGCGGCCGAACTGTCACGTTGCATTGTTATTTTTCAATTAATATAACTATTTACGTACGAAACAAAACGGCGTTTGTGCATATGCCGAGTTTACAATTCTCGCGTACGAATGCCGCTGTACCGGTCTGGAAATAAGTTCCGGTCTGAAATGTAAGTTCCGGTTCCGTTTTGCGTATTGCGCATGCGGGTGTACATGCCAAAGGTTAGCATCTACTTTCGGTCCGTTTATATACGTGTCGAAAATAAGTTCTGGTCAGAGAGTAACTTCCGGTTCCGTTTTGCGTGTTACGCATACCTGCACGTGTGTACATGCCATAGATTAGCGCCTGCTTTCGGCCAGTTTAAACACGGTGCCGGCCGAAAGTATGCGTGAACCATTTATGTTATAGTGTGCGTTATTGGTACGCTTAGTTTTGTAATTGTTTAAAGACACATATCTCCGTCAGTTTGGCATGTATGAATATGAATATGAAATTGTGTGTGTGTTCTAGCGGGCCCATTGGGGGTGGTTCGTAGATTTATTTATTTTTTATTTCGTCGCGGATGGGTATTCTTGGAGGTAAAAATTTTTAAATGTCACTTATCTGTCAGTTTGGTATGTATGAAGCTGAAATTGAGTATGTGATCTAGCGGGCCCATTGGGGTAGGTTGTAAATGTAAATCTTTTCGAAATAAATCCGGGGGTGGGAGTTTCGGGGAAGTCATAATGTTTAAATGGCATTTATTTCTGTCAAATTGTCATGTATGGAGTTGAAATTTCGTGTGTCATCTAGGGGACCAATTGCGGTATTTTGTTGATGTAGATTTTGTTTCCAAAATTCGTCCAGGGGTGGGGGTCACAATTTTAAAATGCTACTTATCTGTGCCAGTTTTGCATTACTGGGGCAGACATTTGTTTGCAATCTAGCGGATCCATTGGGATGGTTCGTAGATTTATATGTTTTCGAAATTCATCCGGGGGTGGGAGTTTCGGGGTCACAATTTTAATATGGCACTTATGTACGTCAGTTTTGCATATATGGGGCTGACATTTTGTATGCAGTCTAGCAGGCTCATTGGGGTGGTTCCAAATTCGTACGGAGAATGGGGATCTTGGGGGTCACCATTTCCCAAAAAAAATTCCAACGCAACTCCGGATAATTCGACTATTTTTAATAACACATTTATAGAAATGAGTCATGCAATCACGAATTACATAAGTAAAATGTTTTATCATGTCAACGTATAAGTATGTGTGACATAACAGTTCAAACAGTATTTTTAAATACAATATAAAATGAAATAAATTCAGTCATTTACACAGATCAAAACCACGTGGCCGTTTGTATGATACTGCAGGGGTCAATACAGAGTTGGCCCATAGGCGACCATGTTAACGTTTTGTCTAATTATAAGAAAACGTGACCTGCAAAATGTCTTAAACTTCTCACCTGCTGTTATCATATCTCATTGATATGCTGTTAGATTTTTAAATTGCGGTGCAATCAGAGGTCAACCGTAGGTCTGCCGGGCCAGAAGGATGCGGCAATTGAGGTACACCGTGGTGAACAATGTGACCTCAGGTGACCGATCAACTTTGACCCCTTGCTCGACGCACGCGGAGACTGAATTACATAATGAATAATTTGTGTTTGATGTAGCGAGCGTTACTCCACGAAGAAAAGAACAGTGTATTTTTGAGAAATGATTTTTTTATACAAAATTCACATGCTATGACGTAAGTGCATTTGAGTAGGGAGACTTTCATGTGTGATTGTAGAAGGTGTTGACTGTAAAATAATGGATTTCTAGATGATTTGAATAAGTGGAAAGATATTTGGCAGCAATTTGCCTGTGTGACCTGTTTGCGGAGTAATGCTTGCCGGCATTTGTAAATATTGACGGGTGTCACACATACTGGCATTTTATGAGATTTTAAAATCTATCAGCATGTCAATGAGATGATGAAATTCAAAAAATCTAAATCTACGAACCACCCCAAAGGGCCCGCTAGAACACACACGCAATTCCATATTCATACATGCCAAACTGACGGAGATATGTGTCTTTAAACAATTACAAAACTAAGCGTACCAATAACGCACACTATAACATAACTGGTTCACGCATACTTTCGGCCGGCACCGTGTTTAAACTGGCCGAAAGCAGGCGCTAATCTATGGCATGTATACACGTGCAGGTATGCGTAACACGCAAAACAGAACCGGAAGTTACTCTCTGACCAGAACTTATTTTCGACACGTATATAAACGGACCGAAAGTAGACGCTAACCTTTGGCATGTACACCCGCATGCGCAATGCGCAAAACGGAACCGGAACTTACATCTCAGACCGGAATTTATTTCCAGACGGGTACAGCGGCATTCGTACGCGAGAATTGTAAACTCGGCATATGCACAAACGCCGTTTTGTTTCGTACGTAAATAGTTATATTAATTGAAAAATAACAATGCAACGTGACAGTTCGGCCGCTTATGAACACACACACATATACAGAAAGTTGAGTTTGAAATACCAGTCAGCATATTTGACGAGTTTTTTGAAAGACCTATTAGTCACTTGCATCTACATTGATGGTGTCAGGCGCTGTGCCGAACCTGTCGCGCTGAAATAAAACGAGTTTATTTGCCTCTTTTGGCTTTATCCTAGGTCTGTGTATGTTCTTTGTTAGCTGTTAATGATCTAAATATCATATCTGGCCATGCACATCAATTTCTAACTATAATGGACTTACATTTATTTTTATTGGAGTCGAACGTAGAACCGCTTACTGAGCGGTTAGCTAAAGCTAGGATTCCATATGTACGGATATGGCATGCAACAAAACAATGAATATAGTGCCCGGTGGAAATTAACATAAGTAGTTCCAAACATGCATATGCGGCTGCGGCAAACTGAATTGATCCGTGTAGCGATTCGAATCGTATCCCCACACGAATCGGGTAAGACATTCTCAGTAGTGACGTCATTTCTCTTGCGTTTCCTTACGCGTTACCGTACATATGGAATCGTAGCTTAGCGGTGTTTGCGAGATGTGGAATTGACTTCAAGTTTGACGTCGCGTCCATTTTCCCATACGGTTAATTGCATTAGCTAAAATTGTCAAAGATATTGTATTTTTGAAAAAGTTTGGCAGCGGTGGGATTCGAACCCACGCCTCCGAAGAGACTGGTGCCTTAAACCAGCGCCTTAGACCGCTCGGCCACGCTACCACACGTGCAGTCGGATAATAATACTGATAAAAAAGTAAGTGTCAAGTGCACGGGAGTTTAGCAACAATTCTGGGGGAGGGTTGGCAGGTACTCTAAGAGTAAACCACAATAAGTGGCGATGAATGGGAATGTGTGTTTGTGTGGTCGTGTGCGTGTGCGTGTGCGTGTGCGTGTGCGTGTGCGTGCATGTACGCATGCATGCGTTTGTGCGTACGTGCGTGCGTGTGGAAGTGCATGCGTGGGAGCTTGCGAATTTGCATGTTGTGTGTGTGTTAGTGAGTTTGTATGTTTGTATATGTATGTGTGTGTGTGTGCACACGTGCGTGCACGCGCGCGCCCGTGTGTATGCTTCCGTGCGTGCGTGCATGCGTGCGTGTGAGCGTGTGTATTAGTGTGTTTCTGTGCTTAATTATTTTATGATTGGAATTCTTTTACTGTACAAACGAACAATTAAATGCAAATTTATTGATGCAAGGCCAATTAACAATAATCCATTTTCAAGAGAAAAAGAATATATATATATATATAACCATAAAACAATATATAATTCTTGAAAAATGTCGATTATAACGAAACGCCAATTTAATAAAACATGCAGTCTAACCATTCTAAATGACAATTCGTTTCGAAACTGTCGTCGAATATCCACAAGACAACACAAAGGCTAATTGCAAATTTGACGAAACAAGGATAAGTGAATGGCTACAAGTTCACCAACAGCCGCAGACACGCTTTGTGACCCAAAGAGCAGCTTCAGTTATTTTATAATCCTTTGTTGAAAAAAGGTTGGTAGCGGTGGGATTCGAACCCACGCCCCCGAAGAGACTGGTGCCTAAAACCAGCGCCTTAGACCACTCGGCCACGCTACCACATGGACAACCGGTTAGTAATACTGATAAAAAAGTAAGTGTAAAGTGCACGGTAGTTTAGCAAGAATTATGGGGGAGGGTTGGCAGGTACTTTAAGAGCAAACCGCAATAAGTGGCGATGAATGGGAATGTGTGTTTGTGTGGTCGTGTACGTGTATATGTGCGTGTGCGTATGCGTGTGCGTGTGCGTGTGCGTGTGCGTGTGCGTGTGCGTGCATATACGCATGCATGCGTTTGTGCTTGCGTACGTGCGTGCGTGTGGAAGTGCATGCGTGGGAGTTTGTGAATTTACATGTTGTGTTTGTGTTAGTGAGTTTGTATGTTTGTATATGTATGTGTTTGTATGCTTGCGAGCGAGCATGCATGCGTGCGTGCGTGTGAGCGTGTGTGTTAGTGTGTTTGTGTGCTTAATTATTTTATGATTGGAAATATTTTAATGTACAAACGAACAATGTAATGCCAATTTATTGAAGCAAGGCCAATTAACAATAATCCGTTTTTAAGAGAAAAAGAATATATATAACCATAAAGCAATACATAAGTCGTGGACAATTTCGATTATAACGAAACGCCAATTTATTAAAACATGCGGTCTAACCATTCTAAATGACAGTTCGTTTCGAAACGTTCGTCGAATATCCATAAGACCGTTGTCTTATGGATATTCGAAACAGCCGCAGACACGCTTTGTGACCCAAGTTGTTGAAAAAAGGTTGGCAGCGGTGGGATTCGAACCCACGCCTCCGAAGAGACTGGTGCCTTAAACCAGCGCCTTAGACCGCTCGGCCACGCTACCACATGTACACTCGGACAATAATACTGATAAAAAGGTAGGTATAAATATGCACGGGAGATTCGCATTGAATCTAGGGAACTGCTTGAGTGCCCCGGAGGGTTGGCTAGTATTTTAATATACCCCAACTGGAAATGTGTTTGTGTGTTCGTCTGCGTGTGTTTTTGCATGTTTGTGTATACGCTGTATGTGTGTACGCTGTATGTGTGCGTGCGTGCGTGCGTGCGTGCGTGCGTGCGTGCGTGCGTGCGTGCGTGCGTGCGTGCGTGCGTGCGTGCGTGCGTGCGTGCGTGCGTGCGTGCGTGCGTGCGTGCGTGCGTGCGTGCGTGCGTGCGTGCGTGCGTGCGTGCGTGCGTGCGTGCGTGCGTGCGTGCGTGCGTGCGTGCGTGCGTGCGTGCACTATGGGTGCGTGTAGCCTGGGCATGCGTACGTACGTCTGTGCATCCATATGTACTCGTGCGTGTGTGCGCGCGAGCGAGCGTGCATGTGTGCATTCGTGTGTTTGTGTGTATATGTGTCCGTGCATGCATATTAATACGTGCGGTTTATCCGAGTGTTGGAAATACACTTCAACCTGACAAAAATCTCATTTTATCTCATTCTTTTAGCAAATCCTTCATTATGTTATTATTGGTAACCTATTAATGCACCAACGAACAATCAAATGCAAATTCGTTGAAGCAAAGTAAATTAATAGTAATCCATTTTCAAGTAAAAATAGCCGTAAAACTACATATAAATCATGACGTATCTCGATTAAAACGAAACGTCAATATCACAAAACATGCCATCTAAAAATTCTAAATGACAATTCGTTTTGCAACATTTCTCGAATATCCACAAGGCAACAAAAACCTACCTGAAAATGTGACGATACAAGGAAAACTCAGTGGCAGCAACTACTACATCAGCCGCAGACAAGGAAAACTCTGTGGCAGCAACTACTACATCAGCCGCAGACAAGGAAAACTCAGTGGCAGCAACTACTACATCAGCCGCAGACAAGGAAAACTCAGTGGCAGCAACTACTACATCAGCCGCAGACACGCAAAAAAACACCCTAGGCTCTCCAAAAACCTCCGTTTGCACCTCCCCTTTCAGAGTCACCTAAAACCTACCACAGGCTCTAAAAAACCTCCAGTTGCACGTCCCCGTGAGGCTCAACAAAAACTTCAAATTCCACCAAAAAAATGCACCCCTCCTTAAATATTGAGGAGCTAATCCTATCTCCAGCCACCCACCATCAATTCCAAAAATATTTGGGGTTCAACCCCCCCCCCCCCCCCCCAAGCTCCCCCGGTTCCGCCGCCTATGTATCAACTGCCAGTAAACACGAATATGGTTATCTATGTTAAATAAATACATTTATCTTCATTTAAATGTGTGGTAATTTATTAGTTAATACGCTAACTATGGGGGCAGTCTGGGTGCGTCTCTTCCCGTGTAACAAGGTCCACACGCCTCTTCGTTCATTCATTTCCCTGGAAACTTTATAGGCCTCCTGTCTACCAATGCATTAAAATGTTATTTAGAATTATTATTTACGTGTTTGCTGCTCACACGAGAAACTTAAAATGAGTTCAGTGGTAAGCTACTCCCCAGAGGGGAGATGATACGTTCGGTTTTTTCGGGAAACGTTGCCATTGGCAACAGCCGAAATAACATGGTCAGCACGAACATGGTTAAACGCACAAATGGGTATCATTGATAGCTGCTACGCTTGATTCGCGACCGGGTGATTCGTGATTCGGGTATGAGCAAGCTTCAGTTATTGTCAAAGGTATCCGATGTTAACAAAGTTTGGCACACCTTCGAAGAGACTGGTGCCTTAAACCAGCGCCTTAGACCGCTCGGCCACGCTACCAGACAGACGATTATCAAGTAGTAATAATTACAATTAAGCATATGTCCGTTGTTTTAATCGATACATCGGTTTTATCGGAAATTTATGTTTTCACAAACATATGTGTTTCACATTTTAGGAACATTTATTATGATTCCGTTCTGCTATTATAAAGGGATGACGGTTTTATGTTGTATTCGTACTCTAAAGAAATATAAGTTCTTATATAGCGCAGTATCCAGTCATCAGGACTGTTTAAAACGCATTACACTTTACTCCCTGGCAGGCCTGTTCAATCGAAAACATTTCGACTTCTCTGGGAAGCATTCAGTCACGCTGCAGTTAATGTGCGAAGACTTTTCGTACACAAATATCCACCACTGTCTGTGGCCAGGTATTCATTCACACAGCTGAATGAACTGAAGGAACGTAGAGTGAACGAACTTGCCCAAGGTTCGAAACGACAGCACAGAATTCGAACCCGGGTTCTCTCGATTGATAGTACGATACTCTGCATTGCTGTATTTTAGTTTGTTTAGTTTATAACGGCATTGCATGGCATGGCACGGCATGGCATTATCTGACATTGCTTAAATACTAGGCCTACATAGTATGATCCGATGGAAAACCTGCACAGAAATCGGAGGACCAGATTTCCAAAGGCCCAATGGATCAGTGCAACACTGTGGCCACGGCCTGTAATAACGGACAAACCTTTGATCTGTTTTGACTAGGATAATTAGAGGATATGTGCATTTTACGACGCTGATAGCATCGCCAGCGAGTATCTGTATCGGCATAGTTACTGCATTTAACGGGGTGATCTTTGTTCTATTTAAGCACGACTGAGGACGAGCCGGTAATTAGGAGACTGATATCAGTCTGCCGCCAGCGGAGTCGCTCCATTAATAGCGTGTTGCACGAAGTAATATAATGTTATACGGTGTCGGTGTCGCGAAAAACTACGCGCCCGCTTAAAAGAATAGCATTTTTCGTTCAGGCGCATGCGCCTAAACAGCACAGTTAATCCAATAAGATTGTCGACCCTCCAAGAGGGATAACTTGATATTTAAAAAGCGAAGGTAGCTTATGTTGTTCGTAGTTAAGTAAGAAAGCAAGTAATTCAGTTTTTACACATTTACCAGATGGCAGTTCACACACAAACATGCCATGGGCGGTTTCACGAAATAGGTGTACAGGACATTTGACGTAAATTACGTAATTGCGTGGTTTCTACGATTTCTCGGTTACTTAAAACGTCACCAAGCGTCACAGGATTTACGTTGCTTCGGAAATCGCAGGAAACACGCATGCCGTTGTCAACAATTGTATGAACACTTCACCAGCGGCGAACACAAAACGCTTCATTTCCTTCGTGGGTCATACAAGAACTTCCGAAAGTTTGGTGCCTGAGATAAAAGCGTGTAGGAGGAATGTCAGGACAATCGTACACACACACACACGCGAGCTTCATTAGTCCCTGTGTGGAACGAACCATTTTCTAAATTAGATCAAGGCGTGACCATGACAATCACATCGACATGCGCAGTAGATGCAAGCGGTACACATTTCAACGCGTTATGCATTTGTACCACTCCTGAAGACTGAAGGTCCTGTATTTGTTTGACGTCCTGAATACATGAATAGAAACATAGTATTGCTAACTGGCGGAATGTAGCAATGGTGGTAATCTGATTTGAGAAGACGATACACACATACATACATGCATACATACAATCATACGTGCATACGTGCATGCGTGCATACGTGCATGCGTGCATACGTACATACGTACATATATACGTACTTACATGCGTACATACGTACGTACGTACGTACGTACGTACGTACATACATATATGCATACATACGTACATACGTACATACGTACATACGTACATACGTACATACGTACATGCGTATATACGTACGTACGTACGTACGTACGTACGTACGTGCATGCATACATACATACATACATACATACATACATACATACATACATACATACATACATACATACAGACATACATACATACATACATACATTACATACATACATATATTCATACATACATACATACATACATACATACATACATACATACATACATACATACATACATACATACGTCATACATACATACATACATACATACATACATACATACATACATACATACATACGCATGCGCGCACGCTCGCATGCACGCACTCACGCAAGCAAACACACACAACACACACAACACACACAACACACACAACACACACAACACACGCATGCACGCACGCACGCACACACACACACACACACACACACACACATCCATGCAGACGCGCGCACACACACACACACACACACACACACACACACACACACACACACACACACACACACACACACACGCACGCACACTCTGTGACTGTGCAGTGTTCAAGAAGCATATAAATAACTATGTGAGTTCAATAAATGTACAGCAAGATTTAACAAGATTGCCACCATAAGCATTAAACTCAGATGACAAGTTACCTGAGTGACGGATTTGATGTTTTGTTTTTTTCAAAACTACCACATTCTTTCAGATGGTTTTCATAACTATGATCTGTTGGTTTTGGAACAATTTTACATGCTTTCTTTTTGTGACTGGGGGGTATGAAAATCCAGCCAATAGACAGTTTTTTTTATATTACGTATACGCGTATTACTCACGGCCCGGCGGCTTCGCCTACAGCTACGCCGTCTCCCGGATAGTTTTAGTAGCAAACGTACAACAAGAACTGAACAATACCGTAGCGACGAGTCGGTGAACGAAATGTATAGAGTTGAACGATTATTGATCGAGCTCATGAAGCACAAGACAAGACCGTAATTGCAGCAATGTTGACTGATATAGATTATCGAGTAATAACATTTGAGTAGTAGTACCTTTTTTAGTAGTGCATGTATTACACCAGGAAGAAATATTTATTATGACAGCACACATCCATTTATTAATATGGTACTTTCAACATTTCATGATTAACATTGGGCCAAAACCATTTGTCTGTCACGTGCGTGGTCTGACCAAATGGTACCAGGAATGTCGTTGTCTTTGTTTCCGAGACACAACGCACTCGCTGTATTCTGTTAGCAGTAGTAATTTGCAAGGTTTCGTGGAACATGCATTCGGATCAATCTATGGTAATGAATATATAATATCTATATCGCTCCTCCCATGTGGGTCAATGCAGCAGCAGAACTGTTGTCGTACCTCAAGCGTATCGTGTGTCTAAGCCGTCTGAACACATAATGTACGTGTGTTGTGTGGGGCTACGAGCAGACAACATGGTAGATGTTATCTGTGATCGCGGCATGATACACGGCTGTCATGGATGACAGTGCAAAACACTGGACAGCACCCAGGCTTGTTCATTCTGCTTTGTTCCCTCGTTTGACAGGGGTTCGTTTCAATGGATACGCTTAGTGTTGACAATTGTTTGTATTTGCCCGGATTAGCGAGTTTCCCGGATTAAGGAATCATGCTTACAACGGGGTACATAAACATTTATGTGCAGCGTATCGGTCGTACACTACGCTGCCCCGCCGATGTCGACGCTCTGCGCGCACTCGACCGTGAATGGGGCGAGAGTTGGGGCGGAATGTTTCGACGTGAGAATACATTATACGACTCCATGGAAATGATCTTTTACATTATTTATTTACATATTTATTACATTTTAGTGCAATTTCTATTGACAGTTTACCAATTGTTTTATCAATGTTTATCTTTAATATTTTATTTATTTATTTATATATTTATTAATTTTACTTACAATAATAATAATAATGAGTCAACTTGTAGAGCGCCATAAATCTAGACAAAAGTCTATTCAAACGCGCTATAATAGGTTAATATAAGAATGTTAAAACTAGCCAGTTAAATAAATGATAATAACAATAAATAAATAAACTTAATTGCTAAAACCGTGATGCATAATGCATAGGCAATAAGATTATGTGATAAAAGGATATACCATTAATTAAAACGTGACAACATATGTGCATCATACGACATAAATAAGTTACTTAAATGATAATAAATTAATTAAAAACACTATGTCATGTGCGAGATCGCAGACTAAACTAAACATGGAATGCTACACGGAAGAGGTGGGTTTTTAATGAATGTGGCTAGCGCTGTGATTGTCTTTAATTCTAACGGAAGAGTGTTCCACATCCGTGGGGCCGAAACTGAAAAGGAGCGATCGCCGTATCTGCTGTTGGATGGCGGCACACGCAGGCCGTTGTTGTTGGGGTCAGCACACTGTTGGACTTCCTGCTTGATTACGAAAAAAAGTGCAGTATATTTTTGAGAAATGATTTTTTACAATGTTCACTTGCTCTGACATAAGTGCATTTGAGTAGTCAGATTTCTAGATGTGATTGTAGAAGCTGTTGACAGTAAAATTGTTTAAAAATTTACTAAGCGGAAGGGTATCTGGCAGCAATTTGGCTAGTTGACACTTTAGCCGGATTACTGCCTGCATCCAGTTGTAAATATTGACGGGTGTCATACATACAGGCATTTTGCAAGAGCTAGAGATATTAGATTTTGACTAAACTCGACCAGCATGTCAATGAGATGATAATAACAGCAGGTGAGAAGTTTAAGAAACTTTATAGGTCACGTTTTCTTATAATCACACACAACATTAACATGGTCGACAATGGGAAAACTGACAATGTGCTGACTCCTGTTGGCAGAACGTAGCGCACGCGCTGGTCGGTACGCGTCGAGCAAGTCGGTGATGTACGACGCTACGATGTCATGTTGGGCTTGGAACGAAAGGAGCGATACGCTGTTTCACCGGAAGCCAATGGCGCTTCTTTGGCACGGGGATGATGTGTTCTCACCTGTTGCAGCGGACTGCCAATCGAGCTGCTGGGTTCTGCACTCTCTGCAGTTTAGAGATAAAAACGTCTGGGATGCCGAACAGCAAAGCATTCCCGTAGTCGAGTCTCGAAATCACCAGTGAATGTATTATTCGAGCCGCTGCTTTCTTCGATAGACACGATCGTATGGAAGCAATGTTACGCAGGTGACAGTATGCGGTACGACATACGTGTTGCACATGGCGTACCATCGACATTTCAATGTCGAACACAACGCCGATGTTGTAGGCACTCGGACTAGGAGTGATGTCACAGTCCCCGATGTTGATGGTGATGTGTTTCTTCTGGTTGGTGCGTGGTGCCAAAACGAAGCGCGACTGTTTTGTCCTCATTTTGTCCTGTAATTCTAAAAAAGAACTGCCATGGTATATGTTGCTGAATGGCACAAGCGAAACAGACGTGAAGTGATATTCCACACAATGTTTCCTCTACTATTAAGCCTAGATTGTTTGCTGATGACAACATTCGCCGACTTGTAATTCTATTGTACTTCATACGTTGGCTGGCCATTTGGGAAAATACTAAGAAAATTGGGTCTTATCTTCAAAAATGGAGGGGTGTGATATCCAGGAGGACAGGGAGGGGTAAAATTCGCCTAGGCATTCAAGTCAAGTAATGTCAAGTCCCCAAGACGTAAAGTTATACAAATAACCAAAAACAAACATATTATTGACAATACATATGTATGACATTATCAAATATTAGAAACTGTCTAACAAGCTAAATATATTGGTTACAATAACTTCAGACCTTCTGTTTTTTGTGAGTGCATGCACGCATTCGTGCATGCATGGTACGCACATGTGCCAACGTTGTACGCCAGTTGTAACTTATTCCTGGCAGGCGCCAAACAAAAGATCAAAATTCACTCAGGCGCTAAGAAAAAAACATTCCATCTTAATAACAAAAAGATACTTTCTTTGAACTTCAGCAAAATTGACTATGACAGGAAAGCTTACCAACCCATGTGTAAACAGACCAACAATAGGCAGTAGTGAATTGCCTGTATCCAATTACTGCTAAGCACCTAGGTCAATTTTAATTACATTTGAAAAAAACATGTTTGCGTGACAGCCCTTCAAATAAACCTAGCTGACCCATTAATCAACATAAACCTACTGAAAGCATAACTATTTTTATATGATGAATACTTGATAGCACTTTACCTTTTAAAAACACTGCTGTTAACGACCGTAATATATGTTTGTTAAATTTGCCATTTTGTGTTACAATACACGTATGTTATTGCAATTCTGACATAGCATCCAATTGCATGTGATAAATGTATAATTCAAAATTATGCTTGCTTCCGATTTATAAACAAAACCCAGTAATGGATTTTTATCTATATGGTGGGAGATTCTATTGAAATATCAGGGGTCAGCACACTGTTGGTTTTCCCATAGGCGACCATGTTAACATTTTGTCTGATTATAAGAAAACGTGACCTATAAAATGTCTGAAACTTCTCACCTGCTGTTACCATCATCTCATTGACATGCTGATAGATTTTAACAAAAATTGCGTATTTCCAGCTCTCGTAAATTGCCTGTATGTGTGATACCCGTCAATATTTACAAATGCCGGCAAGAATTACTCCGCAAACAGGTCACACAGGCAAATTGCTGCCAAATATCCTTCCGCTTATTCAAATCATCTAGAAATCTACCATTTTACAGTCAACACCTTCTACAATCACACATGAAAATCTCCCTACTCAAATGCATTTATGTCACAGCATGTGAATTTTGAAAAAAATCATTTCTCAAAAATATACTGCACTTTTCTTCGTGCAATGAACAGGAAGTCTAACTAGAACATGACCCCCATCACTGTTCCCGACGGCTGACATATTGAGACACGCCCCCGATGAGTGGCCAATAAGCGCCTATAACATATCTGACTGATGCTGCGGTGTGTATACGAATAAGCGTGTTCATATGTTCGTTTCTGGTATTCACTTCGATTCAGAGTTACATTTGTGACAACTGCCGTAATGCCACACAGTGCACCACGCGGACGTAATATTTTAATAGTTACTGCGCCAACACTAATTCCGCGACGCAAACTGGAGTAATATTTGTGTGGCAAAGTGGCGAATTAGGAAGAGTAGGCATTGGTGACGTCAGGCTTTCTATCACAATGGCGCTGCGCATGCAATTTAAATTATGTGTCTTCAACATGGTGATTCTAATAAACTGGTGGCATAATCTTCTTTATTTTAGTTGTTAATTGTTAGTTTTTATCAACCCTTTTAGTTGCGTAGGCCCAAACCAATGCCATTTGTTACATTTTAATAATACATATACCCTTTGCATAATTAAATGGCCGTGTGCCACTTTTTTCACTTGCACCCGATGAACTCTTCACATTGTCAACAAAACTGGTTCCGTCGCAGTCACACATGAACCATTACGAAGCCAACTACGCGCCGGTTTTCAGTGAGTACATCACGATATCGCTTGTGTAGGTAATGAAACTACAATCGTCACAGCCTGCATTTATGTAACACTAAGATTACTTGTTAATACCGCTGTTGCTGCATGCCTGTGAGGTAATCTATAATAACAGGCCACGTAATGAACAATGAACAATATTAATTTTTGCGTCTATACCTAGAAGCACTGTGTATCAGACATTTTTTATTACTAATTAATACATTTTTCTTAGACTTTTTTTAATATGTGACAATTATAGTCATGTGGATTTATTCAACCCATATTGCTCAAATTATAGCATACTGTTCATTTCAATACAAACGCAACGAAAGCTAGAAAGCTATTGTTTCGCTCTTTTCCATTCTAATACCAAATTAACTTATCTGGAAAGCGTTCAGCAACAGTTAATTCAATATTCGAAATATGTTGCTTCTTTTAATTGCACCATTATCCACAACCACGTGTTAATTTATCCAGCTGAATTTATTCGAAATTACTTCCGACCCGGAGGCCCGAGACCGTCAAATATTTTGTCGGACCAGTAACTTTGAAAAAGTGCCGCCCTCAAGACCGGCAGATATTTAAAAAGAAAATAATGGAATAATTGTCTAGTATCCGAGCCAACATCGATGTTGTCATTATAACTACACGTTTGCCTAAATTTGTTACCTCAGTTGTTTAGTTGTATCATTCAATATCATCACAGACATATCTATATCAGTTTGCGCCGCTGCGGCCGCGTGTTACAGCTGTGAGCGAAATATAGCAGCGTATGTTGTTGCAAACGGGTCGCTCTTTGGGCTTCAAACGTGCGCTAAGACGCGGTATGTTTGTAACGTAGATAAGCATGGGATGATGTTGATTTATGCCAATAACACACTACGTTTCAAAATTAGGCAAAACAATTTTTATAAGCACGAAATCGAGTTGAGCCCGGATACTATGACAAGTGCCAATTATGGTAACATCTATATACTTCAGATCGGGAAATTTTACGTAAGCGTGGTCCAAAAACAAGTTGGAAAAATATCGAGCTGATCAATGCTGATAGATCGATTGAGTTTCGTTTCGTAGTGCTGGCACTTCCAGCGAGTTCCGCTGAATGTGAGAGGATTCAGTACAGTGAAACGAGTGAAGAGTTCAAGAGTGGGTTTCGAAACGCAAGAAACCATCCACAGCGTCAGCTATCATCACCATCCAGCTGCATTCACACGACATTCAAACTCACATCAGCTGTCCACCTGGGGAATACATCCGGCGCGAGGATGCCCAACTTCAAATCCGAGTTGGAGTCACAGTCACTGACTGGGGCGAATGTTTCACGGAGCCTGACAGTCCCGCTGCTCCTGCAGACGATGGCAACAGTCCTGAGTAGACACCTGCAGACATTCGTGTTGTGGTGTTTGTTGTAATTTGCTACATTGATGTGTTTGTGTCAACAATAAACTGTTGCCTATTTGGTCATTTTAGGCCGATAATTGCTGGTTCATTAATCCGAATAATCTAAATTAATATATACAGGACAGACTTGGCTTGAACTAGTATATTAACAAATGTCCTGCATTTCAGCTGCAAATGTATATTACTCGTGTCATTACGTTAATATTTGGACCACCAACTTTTGAAAGTGGAATGTCCGACTGACCACCAATTTTTCAGCTAAGGTGTAAAACACTGACTGCGTGGGTAAGGTGGCTTCAACATTGATGGATTTGAAATTAATGTGACGTTGTCTGTACCGTCACCCGGAATCAACCAGGTGTGGTAACTATTACCAGGAGATTCGCTGAATCAGTTGTCTTGAATAAGTGAACCACTCGAACGCACGATCAACAAACCGCATTGCTGTTAACTTAACCGGCGACAGCAATACTGCCAATAGATAGTGTTTAGAATCTGAATGTTTTATAGAAAATGTGAACTTTTCTTCGGGCGTAACATTCAAATTATGAACATTGTTTTGCCCTTGTAACGCTGTTTTGCAGGCGGTATAGCGTCAATGTATTTATTCTATTATATATATTGATATTTAAAACAAGGAACACATAGCCTCGATTTAATCGAATCGTACGTCCGCAATGTGTTATATGTAGAATAGTCTTCTACATTATGCAAATGTGTGTATTATTGCGCCCGAATTCCATGTAATAACACGTATTAATAACATATCATGTCCGTACAATGTACGTACAATGTACGTACAATGCCATCATGGCCGTCACTGGAGGATCAACGTGGATTGCAGTGAACCACCAGTGTTTGCATTTTGGTTATGATCGAAGCCTTTGTGTTCTTGTCAAAACCAATATCAGCTATTGAGTTGTTGAGCACGTGTGTGAAGTGAAGTCGTAGCTGGGTTGGTAACGAAGATGACGTCAGGCGTTCTGACGATCTCCACCAGCTCATAATCGGTGGCCGTGGCGCTGAAGCTGGCCATTACGTCTTCGTTGATGTTTCCGTCATTTTCTGTAAAAAGATATTCGACGTGTTGAACGTTTGGAATTATGCTGAAACAATAATAATTTGTGTTGAACGAGCAATGCTTTTGATTTACTGAACACGAACAGGTAACTTGCTTTAACAAGATTTAACAAGATTGCCGTCCAAAAGTGCAAGCTCCAGACAGCATGCGGACAAGGAAGCGTTTGGCTTATCGAGAGTCCAACAATTGTCCAATTACGTATAGCCCGCCCTCTCCAGATAGCTGTCAATTATATTTTTTAACATATTCACACTGCTAGCAGTAACACAATTATCAAATAATTTGTTCCAGTAATGTATTGTCCTCTGAGAGAACGAGTATTTTCTCACATGTAACCTACACTGTTCTTTGACTAATGCCGCATTGTGCTTTCTTGTTCTACTGCCTTCTTTAAGTTTGAAGAAAATATTTATATAAATATCTTCATAACCATTCAATATTATAAAAGATTCTATTTCGTCTCCTCTTAGTCTCCTAGTCTCTAAAGTTGTCAACTCGCATTCTAATAGGCGTCTTTCATAACTAAGATCTTCCAGTTCAGGAATCAGCTTAGTTGCTCTTCGTTGTACTCTTTCTAGCTTATCTATGTCCTTCTTACGGTTTGGCCTTCATGTTTGTATGCAATATTCCAAATGTGGCCTAACTATTCTTTTGTACAGTGGTACAATTAGCTGTGGTATGTCTTCTAATTAGCCCTAGTATTTCGTTTCCCTTTGCAGCAGTAATTCCATATTGCTATGAAACTTTCATGTCAGCACAAACTGTTACTCCTAAATCCTTTTCCGTTACTGTTTTACCTAATATAGTATCTTCCATTATGTATTCTTAGATTACATTTCAATGTCCTATGTGAATACAATTACATTTCCCAAAATTGAATAACATTTGCCATTTTCAAACCATTTGACTAATTTGGCAAGATCACCTTGTAGTGTGTGTTTATCTGCATCTGGTTTAACTCTTCTGAACATTTTTGTCTGCGAATTTCAGTACTCTGCTTGATATATCATCATCCAAATCATTTATATATATCAAAAATAATATAAGTCGCAACACCGACCCCTGTGGCACTCCACTCAAAACTGGTTTCCCGTTTGAAATCTCCCCCTCTACTATTAATCTCTGTCTTCTGTCTGTCAACCAGCTGATCATGCCATCCTATATACCATGTGTTTTAAGTTTAAGCAACAACCTTTGATGTGGTAGTTTATCATATGCTTTCTGAAAATCTAAGTAGACAACATCCACTGGTGACCCATCGTCTACCCACTTTGTAAGTTCTTCCAAAACACTTGGAGAGTAGATAAACGAATTAGTCATGAATATGAATAAAAATGGATATCGTATTAGTCAAACTAAGTAATCATGAACCAATAGAAGCAAATGTAGAACACCTGTAATATTATACATTATATTATATTACTGCCGCTACAGGTATTGTTGCTGTTACTACTGGGACTACTATTACTATTATTTCTTATTATTACAAAACAACTTAAAGTAGATATTAAACAAAAAACGTGTGAACGACACCAATCCACCTACCGATTAATCTCGTGAAGATTTCGTCAGCTTCCCAAATGACGTCATATTCTCGCAAAATCTTGTATGCATTGTCATCAGTTTCCCGGGCGTTGTGTTCAAACTCCATTGTTTGTGTTTGATCACTGTGATCGACGGTGCTGCTCTCTGCGGGTGTTGACGGAGTTATTTCGTTGTCCGCTATACCGATTGGTTGTACGTGAACGTTGTGGTTGCTACCCTGCAACAGATGGTGGAACGACATTTTATTGATATAAATCTGTACTTCAATGATTAACTATGTGAATATAAAATATTGCTAAGGTATAGGGTCTGCTTCAAACCTAATTGTTTTTTGTTGGCTCTACCTAATACTCACTTAGGATGTAATACGTGTTTTACGTAAAATAAATAGTATATATATATTTACTAAACGTGTACATTTACGAAATGCAACATCCGCGAATCGTCCAAGACGGTGGTGGAGTGGCTCAAATAATTGGGCAATGGCTACGTCCAATTATTTGGGCTACTCCGCAAGCCTCTTATGGGGATAACAGCGACGTGCACACCGGAGAGTTACTATTTTACATTCTTTCCACACGCCTAATAATGTTAGCAAATTCAAAATTGTGGACTGTGTTCTGTATCGCCGCAATCCGCTGTTACTTGGTTACGTTCTCGGATAATAAATAATAGGATAATAGGGCACCGCAAAACCTGAGACAATTTTGGATCTAGAAACTTCATACGAAACGTCTTTTGTGCCTAATTCCTCGGGCGCAGTTGATGTCAAATGGGTGCCACAAAAGTGCGGAAATGTGGGGAGTTCGAGACTTAATTAAATGTTCATGTGTCACTTTTTCCGACCGGTCTCCTGCACTCGATGACCGCGTCTTAATGTCAACAGCTCTCGTGTTATTGTGAAGTCAGAGCTGCACCCTTGTATTTAATAGAGCACATTTAATGCGTGTGTTATATACAATTAAATGGTACGTGCCTTTCAATAATCAACATCCAAATAAACCACATTTCCTTTGACACTAGGAGTAATATTGCAATTATTGTTGATTGGACCAATAGATCACATTTAATTAATTACGTTAGATGTCACCACTATGTATATGATTACCAATGTTATATACATATATATGTATATATACATATATCTGTATATATATATACATATATATATATATATACATATATAATATATATATATATACGCTCTTCTAGCTATAAAAACGGTTCGTCGCTACAGTTGGACTAGTCTCGCTTAAACGACTCTCGCCTAGCTGCGTGACTTCGCCAAGAAGAGAGTCTGGCTCAGAAGCCGCCTTTTCAATGTTATACACCAGGTAGCAAGTCAATCCTTCAGAATGTTTATATGTTATGTGTGTTTCGATAATGAAATGGAATTACAAAATAGTATTATACAAAATAAAAAGTATCTTAAACTAAATAACATAACAAAATTTCGAGTACGCGTTTCGCACCGGAAACCAACAAATGCTTATTCAACTCGCTATCCAATTAGCCACAGACTTTGACTGCGGTGTACAGTATATTGGTTACCAGTCCAACCGTCGCGCGCGACGTCGACTGCACGTTATTTAGTTAAATTAGTTCTTGTTTGGTATCTATATTATGTTTATTCACGCCCATTTCTGCTCTGGTATAAGCAAACCAACAATGTGGTCGATGTATAGATTGTAAACTACAGACACTACAAACACTTACAGACATAGGCCTACACAACCCACCTGTCCTTCGAAATTCCTTTTCCTTTGTACCATTGACGCTTGGAATATCCTCTTTGACGCCACGTGCTCTGCTGCATGCTGACTACACGACCTTTTCATCGCGATGTCTACACTCGATACAATATTCGAATACGACCCATTTGGATTTATATAGGTGTGACGAAAACACTGATGGTGAAATCGTTATCATAACACCGGTGTCGTGTTCTAATTCCGCAGAGTCACGAAAACAATAAAGAGGGGTCGTTCAAAAATTGTGTAATGTACGACTGAAACGGATGATTCGCGTAACAACTGTAAAGTTACAAATTATTTATGTACGCAACCTCAGTAACGATAACTAATGTATCCATCCGCTTATCTGTGAGAAATAATATTGTTTGCGTTGTAATTATGTGAATATGTTCTGAATATTTTAAGTTAAGGTTTATTAATGTGAATGATTGATTGCACGATTAGACACATGCGCTACTTTCGTAGCAGTTTGGTATATACGGGACACTGTGGGGTATGACATACGGGCGAAATAAAAGTTGCGTATTGTTATCTTTGAATTGACCCTCATTTGTACATGCGGGACAAACAGGCGACACATTGCGCAGTGTTGATACCAAATGCACTGTTGTCGTGTATTCGCCTGGTTCCCGACACGGCGACAGATGGTTGCGACGAGAACAAACCGGCAGCTTGCACACGCAACCGCAGTCCGCCGTTGGACATTCAACACACGCACGCGTGCCTTTGTCGTGTTGTTGATTATATGTGGGTCTAGCGAAAACAATATGTAGCACTTAGCACAGACTAAATGTACCACAAATGGCACTTTCTCTGTTCGGCACCTGTTTGACTTAGGGTAGGAATTAGTGAATTTCTGCAGGATGAAAGGTACTGGAAACCAACATTTCGTTGTCAGAAGGAGCGTCATTTAACAAAATCTATATTGTTTATATTACAGTCAGATATAGTGATTAGGGCACACACATATACGTATTGTTATGTGAAGCACTGTTGATGAAGACAACATACTGTCATGCACAAAAAACTGATATAGACACGATATGAGAGAAACTGCTTTCGGAAAAAAATCTGCAGGATTGGTACCAATAACACAGAAACCAGGCCTGAACAAACAGGTCAGCTTTTAACATTATTGATTCGCTGGGGGAAGATGTGGGGCTGGAACCAGGGAAACCGTCCGGAATAGAAATGTGACAGTGTTCGGCACTTCACTGTAAGAGATACAAGGAATTATATTTTAAATCTAGCCCCAAGAACTGGGATATTAAAAAACACAGGTAAATGATTTATTTGCTTTTGTTTGTTGTTTGGGCACATAAATCGTCAAAAATGGACGACGCAAATAATTAATTCAAAGATTATTAAGCGATCGAACAGTAGCGACACATTGCGGGATGTGTGGAACACACACACACACACACACGCACGCACGCACACACACACACACACACACACACACACACACACACACACACATATATATATATATATATATATATATATATTGTCTCTTTCAATACGACAGCAATACAAACAGTGTAGCTTGTGTTAATATGTCTTTTTATGACAGGTGACAGGTTTTTATAGCCAACGCTGTATAAATCAATGAGCTAAACACCACTGCGTTTGAGAAACTGTTGGAGTTATACTCTCTTCTTAGCCGCGGGACAATCTCATGGTCCCCCCCTCCGCACATTGCCTTGTGATCTAGATCACTGTCCCAGCAATCTCATCCATCTCTTCAGATATTACTGTATTCCGCATCTGCGTGTTTCTTGGTGCGGGGGGTAATGACTCTTTTACCAAAATGACTCTTTTGTAAGCCAAGAGGACAATCGTTACAGAATGTTCTTTATCAGTTTATGTATTTCACATACCATCGTGTAAACATGTACACTGTATGTGATTGTTATAAAAGATTGGTAAGGTGAATACTGGTTTTCAGGTACAATAACAGACTATTATTAAATCTATGCATTGTACAATTTCAGCGGTCCTGCTATTGTAATAATATTACATTAGGTTACTAATTACTAACCATGGGCACTAGGAGGCGAGATCCCGCGGATACATATTGCAATAAATACAACACGAATAACGGGCAAACTTACTAAATCGCTCTAGTAGTATTGTTTTTTCACTGCCCGCTGCCCTGTAAAGTCTATTCCGGGTTAATCCAGAATATTGTACCGTGGTTACTTCCGTTGTCCATGCATCAATGATAGAAGTGAAGGAAATGACGTCATGCGTCAGTTACGTCATTTGCGTAAATACTTGCTGGTTCCCATCTCACCGCTCGTCATGACATGTGTCATTTATTTATATATCAACACGCTAACTTTCGAGTATTGTAAGTGCATCTTCCCCGAGGCGCCGATAACCACTTGGCTCTTTCTCTTAGCCTCTGATCTACCGACTGGCGATGTCTTGAAAACACGATGATAGTTGTTTAGAATAATTTTACTGATGATGTCACTGACAGAGAAACAACAAGAGAGGATGTAGGTTTGTGAAAACAACTGGGTAAGAAGAACTGCGGGAGTGAAGAAAACTGATCAGCAAAGAATGGAGGAATCGAGGGTGGAGGATGGAGTAAAAGAAAGCCTTAAGAAGAAGTTGATAAGGAGTCGACTGAAGTGGGCGGGGCATGTGGAGAGAATGGAAGGAGAACGGCTGGCAAAGAAAGCAGATGCCCAGAGAATGGAGGGGAAAGGAGGCGAGGAAGACCTAGACTGCGATGGGAGGACTGTGTAAAGAGAGACTTGGAAGGATTGGGGGAGGAGTGGAGAATGAGAGCGAAATATACAGGGGAGTATGGACAGTTGGTGGAGAATGTAGTGCAAGATAAGTGAGGAAAAAGAAGAGGAAGAAACAGAAAACTGAAATCGAGGAATAAAACCAAGGCCAGTCTCACCCCTGACGACAGGGAGTCAGGAGGAGAACAACATTTTGATAGGCCATGTTTTTCTTCTTCTAGAGAGCCATTCTCCTAACTTAGAGCATTGAGTAATGAATCACTATCTTCCAGAGGGCGCCACAGTGTGAACAAGTTTAAATAGATCCAATACTGTAATGTTCATAAGTGTTTCCCTTTGTTGTATTGCTTTACATAGAGGGGTGTAAGCTAGTTAGCATTATGAGACCAGAGCAAACCCCTAAACTACCGAGGTGTTTTCCTTAGCATACTAACATAACATAGTTAAGTGAAGCATAGTATTTGGTTAAGTCCAAGTATTCAAGTCCAACTAAAATCTCAAGATATAGCAGTGGCGAAATGGCTAGAGCATCGGACTCTCAATCTAGAGAACCCGCATTCGAATCCTGTGCTGCCGTTTCGAATGTGAGGCAAGTTCGTTTACTCCACGTTGCGTCAGTTCACTCAGCTGTATGAATGCGTACCCAGGCAGTGGTGGATGTCTGTATACGAATAGTATTCGCGCACTAATAGCTGCATGGCTGAATGCTTCCCAGAGAAGTTTGGCTCTCCTTTCCAAAATCAGAAGTAGGTCTGCTTCACTCGTGTTTCACTTATAAAGAGTAACGTTGCTTCTACGAATTTCTTCGCAATCGTCCTGAGTTTCGAAAAACGTGTATCTGCATCTTTTCTCTGCAGTTGAAGCAACAACATATTTCCTCCACATTTACTTGCCCTGCATCAGCTACCCTACTTCCGGAAGCACAAATCCCACATCTATGACGAGTATAGATCAGGGAAGTTGGGTTATCTTATTTAACTTGTCAATGTATTTTTTTTAAACTTTCCATGTTCATGACGATCTGTAATATATCCTAAACTATGATGTTTGCTTTTATCCATTGTGTTATTTCTGTTCATTTTTCCAGTCCGCTTTTCATACATTTACAATCCTGTGATGACGTAACCCAGGTCTCTCTGGGGTGTCTCTGCAACAGTGCGTAATGATGTCCCTACTAAAGTGTCTACTAATCAGTTCTTTAGACGTTTGTCATTGGCTATCTGTCACCTACACACGGTGATGTCCTTACTAAAGTGTCTACTAATCCGTTCTTTAGACGTTTGTCATTGGCTATCTGTCACCTATACACGGTGTAATGGGGGGAATCCATATTGGAAAAGAAAAAAGAAGACCTACAGAAACCCTTAAACGAATCTTCTTCTTAAGAGGCCAATGTTGTAGCCTAGATGTACTAGACACGGTGATTGCTATGGTTAAGACAGAAGAAGTGGCGTACAACTGTTTCTGCACTGTGCAATGCCCTTAGCACGAGCGTATAGAACAATCCTCAATTAGAGGTGATACCAATAATTGTTTATTTAGCATCGCAAACGTTGTGTTGTATCACAATTCCGACAGAGGTGTATGGACTCAAATAATAGATAAACTACGTAAACAACGGGTCTCTCGCCTATTGACAAGGTTGTGTTGTAGCAATAATTAATCACTGCGCTGCGATTTGTTATCAACTTTACGTCGGTGCCTTGAAGCTCGCTCGGTCACCGTGCAAATGAACCGATATTATAATTAGCGGTACTCCCGATACAATATTTTACAAGTACTTCTCCATAGTCGTTGACATTCCTGATAGACTGATTAATTTGGTCGCAATCTGGCAGACGTAGCCCGCAATGAATGGAAACCGTTATTGTGATACGACGCACACGATTCGACACCAGCAGGAATAAAGATTCGAGTGCTACTCTTTTGAATGCCGTCCAGCACCGTCTGGTATGAATTTAATAACACGACACTTAGCCTGCCAGCGCCGCAGGAGATTAGCGCTGTGTAAATAATACGGTGCACCGTCGCTCAAGGCGTATAGTCGTGCTCTGTCAGGCCGTTGGGTCTTCGAGACTATTGCTCCCCGCGGCGACTGGCACGATGGCGGCTTAGACCGCGTTTGTAGGGGCCAACAAGGACTTCGTTCACCGATGTAGTGTGTCGACACGGTGCAGGATCGTGGTGTGTCTTCACCGAACACGCCAAGGAGTTGATACGTACTACTGCAGGTAAGAACTCAGGAGAGGAATATAAGCTTAGTATATAGTGTTGGCAATCTGGAGAAGTGCTATATTCGTATACCAACATACCTTACAAGTTCTAGGGCCTATGTGTGATTAACGCCTGTATGTCTATTGCACTTACACATTAGTGTTACAGTCTGTATTAATTTTTGTTCTTTCAGCATAGATTTGGTTCGTCTTGTAATTGAAACATGCATCGTATTACGGTCTTCTCCATTGCATTGTCTTATACAACCATTGTTTTTCCCATATGTTTATTTTTGTCACCTCAAGTTCTTCATTCGCACGTACCTGCCGTGTTATTCCGTCGACACTTCACTACCACGCTGGGACGAACGGATGGAGCTAAGTGGGAGGTATTATGGGAGATATAAACACGTATCTCGAAAGCTCAAGAACACAATGCTTATGTCATGTGATACAACAACATGCTACATGGCATAAAGTCAATGGCGATGGTTGAAAACAACAAGAGAAGGTGCAAGTATGCCAAACCAACTGGGTGAGAAGAGTTGCGAGAGAGAAGAGAATAGACAAGCGAAGAATGGAGGAGCTGGGGGAGGAGGATGGTACTAAAGAAACGTCCAAGAGCTGGCGGTGAGTCAGCTAAAGTGGATGAAGAACAGCCAGCGAAGAGAACGGATGTCCTCAAAATGGAAGGTGAACAGAGATGAGGACGATCAATATTGAGATGGGGAATTCTATCAAGAAGATCTGGAGAGATTGGGATAACACAGAAGAAAGAGAGCGAACGATTGGGGGAGAAGGAAAAGGAAAAAGGAAATCGAGGACGAGTATCAAGGCCAGCCTCATCCGGGATGTTCAGGGAAAAAGAGGAAAACAGCCATTCATTACATGTGCACTCCACGTCCACTATCTGCCTCTCTCACCAACTCTCATATGTCAATTCTTAATATATGTTCACTTTATCCATTTGTGGTATCTACGATTTTTCACCCCCACACTTTCTACAATGGTTCATATCATGTTGTTGCCAACTTGCCATCGTTATTTGATTGCACATGCCTGATTGCAAATTCCTTTTATCAGTCTTTGTTAAGTTCATCGTCCCCAGTGTCATATCTTTATAAAATGTACAATTTCTTTGTTGTTGTTATCTAGCTTTAACGGAAACATATAATTGCTTTATAACTAAACCATTGCATGCATAGCTATTGGACATGCCCCCTTCAACAAAAATTCTCAGTTTCATGATTTCACCCAATATGTGTAGGGTGTAGTGGCAAGTAATTTAAACGTATACTTTAATCGAGTGAATCACTTGCTGTATCTTAAAGTGCGAGCAATTTCATTCACTCCGCCTTTCACTCAGCTTTACAAATAAGTCCCAGTACTCGGCTGCAGACATTGGTGATACTGTATATACACAGCTTTTGAGAAATACTTGCAGCGTTGCTGAATGTTTGCAAAATACAATGAATTGGTGTTTGATTGAACAAGCATATCAGAGCTGAAATAGGAGCCATGAGCATTCGTAAGGAATGGATACCGCACTAAAGAACATATACATTTAACCAAGTTGATGTTAGAGCAGCGGTTTTAATACATGCGTAAATACACATAACTACTATGTCCAGTATATATAATACGTCGCCCTGCCATCTAACGTCCACACACTGTGCCGTCATCTTCTCCACTCACTTGTTCATATTTAATCAGCAGTCCGTGCATGAAACTGCATATACAGTTAAACCTAGTTAAAACGGACCCGCTACTCCTAAAACCTCATCATTCCACTGGAACATAATTTCCAAACGCAAACTACCCCGTTTTGCACATGATTCGTTTATCCTGAAAACTTGTTAATCCGGACAAATGCACTGCGGACCGGATTAGCATGGTTCCACTACAATTGTGATTGTGAATACAATTGTGTTTGTGATTGTGGTGTGCTCTACTCTTCCGTCGTAGACATGGCGGTGACTAGTCTTTCTCCGGGCCCGCTGTTCTCCACCACCGGTATCAACAAAACCTCAACACCCGTCGGTCTGCGAGCCACGTCACAGAGCATTCACGAGATATTTGCAAGGTATCTAATTGTAATCGAGTTAACTTTTGTGTGTGTATGTTTAGATTTCCTCCCAGGCGCATTGCTTCGCGGACGCCAAACTTTTAGGGTTTCATATACGACCCTTGGAAAGAAACGTAACGTTTTTATTTTTCGAAATTCTCTTTGGGTTAAGGGTTTTTACCGGTTAATGGTTCGTATCGGACGTTAAGCGATTGTTCGCGACGCTATGGGTGTTTTCTACGATTATTCAAGCATACGTAAACCGTTTTATATAGCTTAGAACACTAGTAGAAAAGAGGACCGTTACAAAAAAAATTGTTTCTCAAATTACAAAATCTTTGACCGGTACGAATATTTCATGAAGCTGTCCTCTACGTCTATAGCGCTATCCAGAGGATGGGCATTTTTGTCACTAAAATAATAATAATAACGATTCTTTATTCGCAGTAAACCTAACAAATAAAAAAATGATACCTAAGGTTCGTGAGTTTAAAACACCAATGTATTTTTGAATATATTTCTGCTACAAAATTAATATATACGTAAAAGAGTATCAATTCAATAATGCAGCAAAGGTACTAATTACAGTATATTTAAAATGGATACAAATACAGTTCTCTTTCAAATGTGCATACACATGGGTTAAGTACCATGCGTCAGTAAATTAAATAAACACAGGGAACGGACAGTTTTATTGTTCGTAGTATTGTGTGTCACTCTTGTTTACGCAAAGTATTCTTAAAATGTATTGCTTTAGAAGCATTCACGGTATTACAATCCTTATTTCTGGGCAGTGATTATACTTTGCACAGTTAACTGCTATGGAGTTTCTGACGGTTTTAGTGCGTGATATGGGAACGTAAACGTTTACTGTCACGTTTATGTTAATATAGCTGTAAGCTACTTAAATAGAAATATTATGTTTACGTAGCGTCTTACTAGTTGGGTGGGCCGATTTATCCACATTCCCATGCTAATCTGCATTAAGTATGTCGGCGTTGGAACTTATACAGCTACATGTAGTGGTGAAATCTTTGTTGGTGATAATTGATCCTTAAAAGGTTCTCCTTTTTAAGTCACGTGTTGTGAACGAGATGTTAACCTGACATATGTATGGTTTCGCGGTTTCTTTGTCGTATTGTGGAAACTATAGTTGATGAAAACATAACCTGGGCGCAGTCAACTAATTAATATGCGAGAAACTGAGACACGACGACAGGGAGAATTGGATGATCAGAACCATGCGGCATTAACAAAAACAATAGCAAGAAAGAGGTTGCGAAAGGTGTTTCACGTGACACGGGAAGATAAGGTCAAACAAGGCACGGAACGATACCCTATGCATATTCCACCCATAAATTAAAAAAAGCAAAGCAGATGGTGATTTAATCGACGCGTTTACACTTTTGAGAACATTCGATTTTGTAAGAATGTCATGTCCAGTTCAACTTTAATTTACGGTCGTGAGGATAATGCTAAAGATGATGACGACGACAACGATAATGGTAATGAATGTACGTGTGCGCGCTTGCGTGTGTGCGTGTGTGCGTGTGTGCGTGTGTGCGTGTGTGCGTGTGTGCGTGTGTGCGTGTGTGCGTGTGTGCGTGTGTGCGCGCTTGTATGTGAACGTGTGAGCGTGTGTGCGTGTGAGCGTGTGTGCGTGTGTGCGTGTGTGCGTGTGAGCGTGTGAGCGTGTGAGCGTGTGAGCGTGTGAGCGTGTGAACGTGTATGCGAATGTGCGTGTGAGCGTGTGTGCGCGCTTGCGTGTGAACGTGTGTGCGTGTGAGCGTGCGTGCGAGTGCGCGTGTGTGTGCGGCGTGTGCGTGTGTGTGCGTGTGTGCGTGTGAGCGTGCGGGCGTGCGTGTGTGTGGGGGTGCGTGTGTGCATATGTGTGTGTGCATGTGTGAGTGTGCGCGTTTCCGTGCGCGTGTCAACATGTGTATGCCTGCGAGCGCTCACATGCGTGCTTTTATTTTGAACGTATCCCCTAAGCCAATCTTGCAGCATGCATGTGTGTGGATTCTAGCCTACGTTTATCAAGCAATTCCGGATACGCTTTGTGATATTCCTTCATGTCTGTCATTCATTGGTCACGCGTTCACACAAAGGCAACCTTTTGTTTCCAAGTCCATTTACGGCATACAAAGCTCAAGCCGCAGGAATCGTATTAAGTCTAACTGACAAATTGGTTTTTTTTAATTTGCTCTGTCATGACGAGTATATATTGGTCTAGTTAAACCCCAGACGTCTCTACACTGTCAATATGCAAAGTCAATATCAACTTGGACTGTAGCTTTTGCTACAGGGTCCTTTGCAGGATATCGTGACGCGGGTGGACCCATGATTGATCTGTGTAATTTGCACGCTCCGTTGTGGTGTTTACCGGAATCACTGCGGTCTGGCAATGCGAGCCGAATATAATGCATGAATTATATATCGCTCAGAAATTGATCCGGTCATAATGCCTGCATTGAGGCACGATATTTGCGAACGACGCCTATATAAATGCATTATGCAAGGCATACGTTACTCACTCAGACACGCATGAGTTACCATGCAAGTACCACTTAATGTCGGTTGGCAGTGCTAATCGTGTTGTTGATCAGTGAGAATAAGTCAGATTTATTGATGAAATAATTCGCAACTTGCGTTACCCGGAACAAGGGTTTTAATCAAGGAAACATATGCACATATGTTTTCTGATGTTTTGTATTTCTAGTTGAGTTAGCTCGTTTTTTAATTGCGTCACACACAAAAACACACACTTTTTATAACGGTATAAATAGTGAAATTTTACCATTTACACGATTCAACGTGGAGGAGAACTCGTGTATGCGTGTCGGCAGTAGGCTTAATGCACATTATCGCTCGCTTGCGTGCCTTGAAGCATACGACCTCAGTATTACATTTACGACAGCGCTGTACTCCAATGCATTAGGCTTATACAGCATTTTCTGTGACACAGTTGTATTTGGTACCGCACAGGTAAACCTATTAATAATACAATCAGTTTGCAACAAAGTTACAGTCTTTGCCTTGAACTCGTCTGACCTTTGTAATCGACATGTGGACGATGTCATGTCATGTTTATAAAGTTCAGTTCAGTTCAGTTCATCCCGAGACCTGTCAGGTCGTAGGGGAGACACGAGGGACGCAGACGCAGCGAATGCTCTCCAGCCGGGATTGTCTAACGCAAATCTCAGTAGAGTTTGGACGTCAAGGTCGGTCCACTCCCGTATGTTGTCCATCCAGGTTTTCCTTTGCTTGTCTCTCCGTCTGCTGCCTTACAGAGTGCCCTGCATGATTGCTTGGCAAGGGAGTCGTGGCGTGTGACATGGCCGTACCATGCCAGGTTTCTCCTCTTCACTGTTGCGAGGAGTGGTTCCTGTGAGCCTGCCAGGACAGTGATCCGGTTTCGGACAAAGGCATTGGTCTTGTGCTCGGCCCAAGATATGTGCAGCAGGCGTATGAAGCACTTGGTCTCAAACGCCTGTATCCTCTTCGTCGTTGCAGCCGTCAGTGTCCACCTTTCGCAGCCGTAGAGCAGGGTGGAGACAACAAGGGCTCTGTACAGTCTGATCTTAGTTGGGAGGCTGATGTTTATAAAGTGCGGATAAACAATTTACTTGCTGCGTCGTTGGATGAGAATGATATTGTAATGGTTATGCTTTTGTGGCTTTATTTGTTTACATGTTCTTCTTAACCGATTTTCTATGGGAGTATTTTACCAACATATCCTAGCGATTCTCCAGTTCGTGTGCGTGTTTTGGCTAAGTTTCCACTTCCACTTTGGAGGCTGGCTACATAACCTTGTACATGCTATTATTTGTGTACGCAAAGTTGCCTGTACACCAATTAGGAGTATTTATGAAATTACGATGCTGATCGTTAGAGGAGATCGAATACCTGATTATGATTTACTGCAGGTGTAATATAATCTAATTATCGGCGCCAATATGTCAATCTTGGTCACACATTAATGTTTCCATGCTAAAAATTTAGTGGCGCAAACCGACATATATAGTAGGAGAGTTTTAACAACCCATTGCCAAAGGGAGATCATGGATAGTCCAATGCCACCCTCTCAAATATGTATCTGTCCTGTGGCTTTGCATGCTTACTAATTCATACACAGTAGTCTTGTCAAATCAATATTGTATTATTTTAGGGAGAAATACAGCGAAGACGACCCGTGGCCGCGGGCGAGTCCGGTGGCAAAAGTTTACGACATCGACTATACTCCGACAAAGTTAGTTCTAATCAACGAACGAGCCAGACCAAAAGTAAGTCATAATCCGTCCGATGGCGCTACAATCGTTGCACCGACTCTGTTGTTAGATACCATAAGGCCTATCCTCATAAAATAATGTATTTCTTGTTTACATGTATATGAACATATCATCGTTGCTATTTCGCATAAACATGTAGGCCTAAGTAGTTAAAGGATAATTTACACTAATCAACTTACACACAATCGTGGCAACAAACCAATCGTTTACGGTGGCGCCAACTCGAGAGTTGATCACGACTCAATTCTCTTAATATGGAGAAAGACCCTGTGGGAAAAGGGGAGCAAATAAAACATGCTAACTATCGTTGTAATACTTCGCCATTTGGTTGATTCGATGCAATGGTCCAAATATGAGAATGAACATAGAGGCGAGTGGACCTCGGCGTCTCGGAGGACATACACATGTACTACACACTACAGTTTGCGTATTAATACACATATTACATTTAAGTGATTCGTATGGCATTTGCTAAAAACTAATAAACGAAAGTAAAAGTGTATTTTAATGTAGGTTAATCAGACTTCTGTTAAGGCCAGTCATGATTGAGGCATGTTAGAGGCCACCCTCGTTTATTACTTAAACCATTTGTAAACAGAACAAGACTAACGTTTCACCAACAAATTAATTGAATTGAAATGCATATCCGTCAACAATACTCCATATATAATATTACACAACTCTGTTTTTGTCGTCTTCAAAATTTAGACACACGCATTCCAATGTATGTGTTCCTTGCTTTGGCTTTAATGCAGTTATAAATTATATGAGTCTGGTGCTCCAGAACTCAGACGCCAGATGCATTGCCTCTGCGTGCCATTGTAAACTATCAATGTAATCTGCACACAGCATCGTAGACGCTCATTTCTGTAGGAACATAATTATGAATGTACATTATGTTGTAGGAATATAATTATGAATATACATATGTTGTAGTCTTGCAATCATCTGAGAAGGTATTCGCCAGTCCCGACTAACAGGTGAGTCCCTTTCTGACTGAGTGAAACAAAACAGACCTGTGACTTTGCCACCCAGAGGAAGTCCCACTGCTTCGTCTGTCATGTTTTCCCCCACCGCCGTTTCTTAGCCACAGTTCCTACCTATCTCAGATATTGCTTCCGCAATTATAATTATGCTATTTACTGCGTGAAATTTGCTATTTTTATATATGAAATGTCACGATTTTGTGTTACCCATTGTATGAACTTCCGCTTAGCTAGGCTGCGTGCTACGCCATTTCTGGAACCGAGACAGGTATTTGCCAAGTGCGCATTCAATGGCTACAGGCCACAACACACTGCTTATGAGATCTTGTCCTTTGAAGTATGTTCGCATCTGAGCAAGTTAAATAATTTCTTGTTTGATTTATTTGTGTTAAAGAATGCGCCGCAGTAAATTTGGCAGATTGTTCGAATATGCATTTAAGACACATTTTCATGTACTGTCAGTTCAACGGAAGCAACGGCATCCCTCCTACTTTTATGTGTATATTGTGTTTATTGTAATAACACCTAATTTGTTTTGAAAAAGGGAACATATGTGACATGCCAGAGAAAACTAAGTATTAACTGGCAACATTATAAAATAGAGTTTGTTATCTTTTTGGATTCCACAGATAATGAGTTCTAAAATGACGCCTAATTTGTTGAACTATCTTCATATTGCTAATATGGAAGCAAACTTTAAAAACGTTTGGATAAAAAAGGTTATTTTGACTCATATATCCTATTGCTTTGTAATACATGGGTTCGTAAGTGTACGTAGTTTATTAGCTTTGGATTGTTGGTCGAGGAAAATAACACAATTGATGGAACATGACGTAGCTATTTTTAGCTCGTGTGCAGAATAGGCCTGTACAACTTAATGCCAGGTTCACAACTAACTCGCGATTAAGTTCACCTTAGCACAGTCCCAATTTATTTTCATATTATGTAAACCGTAGGAAATTAGTCCCATTAGTACGGTCACCTCACTGTTCGGGTCACTATCGCCCATTCCCGAGGGTGATCGTCGTAGGGAGGTTCTACTGTGCCTGTTAGAATCATGGTTCTATCAAATTGGCTAAAGTTTGCGACGTTTTCGCACGCACGCACGCACGCACGACACACATATGTACGCACGCGCACACACACACACAACCACACGCACACGCACACGCACACGCACACGCACACACACACACAGACCCACACACACCCAACCCCCCCACACACACACATACAAACACACACACACACACACACACACACACAAAAGCACACGCACACGACACACACACACACACAGAACCACCCCCACCCACCCACACACACACCCACACACACACCTGCTGCTAATTTCCTGTGAAATGAAACATAATTCCCGTGGGACGTCCATCATTTGCGTGGTGTTTTGCCAGTTCTTTATGTTTGCGACTTTCAGCATCACAGACCCCAACAGACACAGTCCAGGTAAGACGATACAATTATATCTCAACCACGTAGATAGCAGTATTGTATGCACGCGTCAAAACATCCATTTAATTGCCGCACGGATCATCACGACATGTCATCAAGCTAGGTTGCGTAGTATTTATCAAACCACTGACTGTATTAATTAATGACGTTTTAGGGAATCGGTTTGCAACAAAAATTAAGAGTTCGAGCACGTCTAATTGTACACAGGGAGTGACGGGGATATACCGTTAGATGCTTAGTAAAGTCATCAACAAGTGACGACGTTGTGCAGCTGAATTGGTTGGTCATGTTTGTTCCCTTACGTGTCTCCTTCAATTGTCATCACAGAGAGAACTCCCCACAAGAATCCAGAGAGACACACTGTTTGTCTCGACTCGACCACCCCGGTTTACAAACCCAAGCACAACGTCGGCATCCACTGGAGGAACCAGAAGATGCGACCTCCGTGGACACCAGAGGGTAGTTAGCGTACAATAACAACTTCATCAATGTCCCTCTACAGTTGGGAAACAGTTTGCTAACATCGCAGTAACTATATCAATATGTATGTCTTTGTCTTGTCCGTGTCTATCCTTGCTACTGTCTCTCGTCTCTACGCCTCTCCATCTCTTCGTTTTCCCGTTTCCCCGTCTCCCCGTGTCCACGTCTCCCATCCCTCCTCTCCTGTCACCGGTCTCTCCGCCTCTCCGCCTCTCCGCCTCTCCGCCTCTCCGCCTCTCCGCCTCTCCGCCTCTCCGCCTCTCCGCCTCTCCGCCTCTCCACCTCTCCATGTCTCAGCCACTCGGTCACTCCATCTCTCCGTCTCTTAGTCTTTCCATCTCTTCTTCTCCCAGTCTCTCCATCTCTTCTTCTCCCAGTCTCTCCTTTTCTCCTTCTCGCTGTCTTTCCATTTCTTCTTCTCTCTGTATCTTGGTCCCTCCACCCCTCTGTCTCTCAATCTCTCAGTCTCTCTGTCTCGTTGTCTCACTGCTTTTACTATTGTTCTAGTTGTTTCCATCGCTCGGCAACGTTCTATTAACTGACTAGTCTGTATTATTGTGATTACAATATAATGGCCTTATGAGGTCTTATTCAACTAGTCAACCTTTTTCAGAACATTATCGCCAAGCCGACCTTTCTATGCTGGCACAGAGGGTGGTCACTTCCAGGGGGTGCTTGTCGTCTTCGGTGGTTCTTTTACGTCCCAAACTGAGACGGGACCGACATCAACGTGACCTCCGAGTCGCGAGGCATACCAGGCGGATGTGCTAACCAGTACACTAGCCGAGCTCCCTACTCTATAATTATATTACATTCCCAGATGTATTCTTTTGTTAATTTGTTACGCCTGTTGCTAAAAATATTCGCTTCTAATGTGATCAAGACATATTTCCTGTAATAAGCAATATTCAACTTTCTGTTGACAGAGGACAGCGCTGTGCGAAGTCGTTACCACATATCGTGCGGCGTGCCGCGACACCCGGACATGGTGTGGATGCGGGACAAGAGTCCGTCACGCCCCATTCTGCGCGCCAAGCACAAGCGACTACCGCTGTCGTTGAAGGTAGGAAGATGTTAGGTCGCCGAGTTAGTTTAACTGTTAGCAAAACAATAAATACATGCCCAGTGGATATTAATAGAAGTACTGTTCCATAAGTACATAGGCGGGTGTGTTTTGTTATGCGGATGCGGAAAATTGAATTGCTCAATGTAGCCACTCGAATCGTATACGCACGGGATCAGAGCGGAAGACGTGACGTCACTACAGAGCTATTCCCCATTCCGCACCCCGCATCTGTACGTGCTTCCGTACATATGGAATCCTAGCTTCCCAGTTATAACATGATTTACATGGCGAAAGTCCATTGGTTTGAAACAGGCCGAGAGCTACCTTAATATAATACCATAAAATATGCATCAACCACGTCCCCAAACATTAGCTAAGGATAAATAATGTACCACATATATTTACTACAACGTGTGCATTTAATTTGCCATTATGCTACACAACATACACATTTATTGCATTTTCTGTTAACCAAACCATTGGGCTTTATAGCAGAATATTCATGATGCGTCATTTGTTATCGACTCTGGGACAATAAACCAATTGTGTAATGGGTGTTGATGCACCGTCTAAACGTCTTTTGAAAATTCGTTTCACAATTATTTATAAAGTATTGACTTCCACCATCTACGACTTTATTTTCACAATATCTTGCCTTTTGTGCCGTAGTAACTCGTTATTGATTGGGATTGCACGTACAATTTCATAATACATGTTTGTAATAACGTATGAGATCACGATGATTGTTTTGGTCAGGGAATCTGAAAAGTTTAGAAGCAATCCTGACATCTGTGTTTTGTTTCTATGAGATACCATGACAAATCGTGATACCTGCTAATTTAGTTATTTCTATTGTAATCGAGAACGACTTTGCAATTAAGCAAATACAAATTATAGAAACATGTTTACACTTACGACAGCTTGACACGATTATCAAACCATCATGCAATTCAGAAGTCCCTCTTTGGTATTGCTACATAATAGCTAGGCTACATAGTTTACGTTGTGCCATAGTCTAAAATATTAATGATTAAATGTTGTAAAAAAAAGTTATATGGAGAGTATTGTAAAATTAAAATAGTAATGTGTAAAACCATAATAACTTCTCTCACGCAGGATAACGAATGTCTGACTCATCCCCATTTGTCACGTGGCAACCGGAACTATTTGTGGAACATCGCGCATGCGTACGACGTTGGGAGGATGACCCAACTCAAGCAACTGCAGTATTCAGACCTTCTGCTTCATCAACAGTATCTCGGTAGTGTGAAATGTTGTATTATGTAATATCCTTGTTATAAATTCTTCTCTGCTGTTGTAAATATAAAATGTTTAAATGACAAGTGTTTATATAATAATTAACAATGTCCACTTTATCCTTAATCCTTTTATGAGGCTCAATCGCACCCTCCCGCCTTTTTCCCTCACCACTTCTGCCTCTTTCCATCTCTCCCCCTACCCCCATCTACCCATTCTCCCAGTTGCTCAATCACCTAAACAATCACCCGCAGATTCCACTCATCACATTATTTCAACTCACTCATTCAAGTAATAAATCATTATTCAATCACCGAACAATTTCTTCAACGGTTACAATCACATACCTCCAGTCCTTTTAATTATGTTGCAAAAGCGCGCATGCCCTATGTTGGCAGTTTCGCTCATAACTAATACGCCTACCGACAAAATACCTACGCGTCTTTAAATCCGCTTCATTGTGCGGGCTAATTACCAATGCATAATACATCTGAACATGTTGTCACTTCCCTCTTTCTCCCAGTAGTCCGGGTGAGGCTGACCTCGATACACGTCTTCTGCTTTTTTGTTTTCCTTCCTTTCCTTTATCACAACTGCTACTACTCTGTCGTATCCACTCCCGATCGCTCACTCTCGGTTTCCACTCCTATCACAATCCTGCCAAATTTTCAGTTCCTCCATTCTTTACGTATGCACCTTATAATACCATGCATATATTATATTCTGCAGGCTTCCACTCGACGGGCGAATATAAGAAGTATATGCGCTACATCGACGGGCCGAGGAAGCGACAGTTCGGAGGCAAGACCGAGGTGTTCCGTAGCGGACACCGATCGCCGCGCGGCAAGCGGGCTCAGACGCCCGCGAGCAAGACGGACGGAGAACCAGTCGCCGCGACTGACACCGAGAACGAGGCCCCTCCGCCCGATGAAGGTACGCTCACCGTCATACCGTTAGCTGACAAGAAGGAGGAAGTTAAGAAAAGTCCTAAGACGTCGCGGAGGTGCATAAGTGCGAGAACAACGAGGCGGAGTCAAACGAAAAGACCGAAGTCGTCGGTGTACCAAAAGGCGTTGGGGTCGGGGAGATCTGGCGGTCGAACACAACCGAAACAGTCAGCGCCTCTGTTGCGGCCAAAGACAGGACGAAGAAGAAAGGACGAGGTGGAGTCTACGGCGAATAAACAAGATGACGGAGCGATGGAAAGCGAAAGGAACACACCAGCGTTGCAGTTTCTGGCGGTAGCAATGGACGGTCTCTATGATGCGGATTCCGGTGAGAGTAATACACCGTCCCCAGGTGAAGTTGCAGATGCAACGAACAAACGCGACGACGAAGACATTCCAGAAAAGATGGAGCAGATACAAGACGGTGGAAGCGGAGATGCCCAAAAGAAGAGGTACAAAGTGATACCCCTCGTTACTCGGCAAGAGTCAAGTACACAAACGATGACAACTGAAGAAATAGGAAAGAAAGAGAAACCAGCAACGTCAACGATAGCATGCCAGTCAGGGGAAGGAACGCCAGTAGATACTGTGGCTGTTGTAGAAGACCCTCGATCGGTAACAAGTGAAAGAACTGCGTCAATAAAAGGAGAAAAGGATATGACAGCAGTGAATGTAGACGTCAATAAAGACATGGCATATTGGGAAAGAACAACGAAACACGACGAAAAGATAGACGACGAAGGCAGTGCAAGAGAACAAGACAGAAACGACAGAACGACGGGAATAACGGCAGATGACAGAACAGAAGTGACAGCGGGTTACGGAACGGAGATAACCGAAGACGACAAAACACGAGAAACAGTGGACAACAGAACAATGATAACGGAAGAGGGCACTACAAAACCAATAACGGATAAACTAACGGGAATAACGGGAGTCGACGAATCAGCAACGATGTGTTTAGAAACAAAACCGACAGAAACTGCATCACCACAAGAAGACATCGAATTAGCAAACATACAGGTCACGAACAAAGGCGATAAATCGAATTCCAAAGAGGACATGGAATTAGCGAAAAGCGGAAACGGATCAGAATCGGAAAGTAGTCGGACTTCTTCGAAAAAACAAAATGAATCAACAATGTCGGGAAGTGAAGGGATAACCACACAGGAGAAACCACCAGTTGAAAGTCAACAAGACAGGACATCTACTGCAGCTAAAGACAGAATCGAAAGGGATGAGTATTCAGAAAAGTCGAGCAGCGAAGGAGAATACACGTCCAGCGGGAGCTACGAGAGTGAGACGGAAGATGAAGATGAACGAGTGAAGCAGGATAACGAAAGGTCATTACCAGAGGACAAACCACCAGTTGAAGATCATCCTGAAACTACATCACCGACGAACAAGGAGAGCGCCGAAATGGTGGAACACCAGGCTACTTCAAGTAGTGTTGAAGAAAGCAAAACAAATGGGAACGAGGCAAAAGAGACGGAAATAGAGAAAAAAGGAGGAGTACAACACGACAATAAAACAGATGTGACAGGTGAGACAGAATCGGTTTTAATCCAACGCGACGAAGAACCAGTGACGAGTAAAACCGAAAGCGAAACGAAGGCACGCACGGACACTGAGAGGCAGAGCGACAGTGCGACAACAGAGAGTGACGACGACGGATCAAGTTATTTCGGCTCAGAATCGGAGACGGAAAGCGATCGTAGCACAGCGTCAAGTCGACATTCCGACTCAAAGGTTCAGTCGACGGATGCACCTCAGAACGAGGAACAGGGAGCGCGCGACAGCGGAGAATCTGGCTCAACAGAGTCGTTTGCCGCGGCAACATCGACCGGACTAACAGCGGAAGACATGGAGCGACTTCACGCCGCAGAAGACGCTCTTTCGCTAGGGACAACGTCATCCACGGAGAACCAATCAAACGTGTCGTCAAGCAGCTCGTTTACTGGAAGGTACAACCTTACACGTTATACCCACAACGGTTTGCCTACCTGCCTGCCTTGCCACCGACCTGATTGCCTATCTGCTTGGCTGCCTGCACCTCCTGCTTTCTGTCTGCATGCCAATCCGCCTAGTTACCCACCTACATATAAACCTGCCAGTCTGTCTGTTAACGCCCTTTCGTCATTTGTGTTTACGTCCTTGAGCGCGCCATCACTAATTTATCTCTTCCCGCAATTCTAATGACAATTTATATTATGCTAATTACTATTGGAGTTACAACCGTATAAGGTGGTGGTAATATATATGTACATTCCTTTTAATAAACCGATTGATATTGATCGTAACTGTTATTTAATTCTTCTCTTTTACCATTCAAGTAATGGAAACAGAAGTCACAGTTTTACACCACACCATTTGCCACTGTAAACAATGTAATGTTGGAATATACCGTAATATGTATAGTATATGTAAAATGTGTTGGAGTATATTGTAATATGTATAATATATTGTAATATGTATAGTGATGTGCTAAAAACGAAATATTTCATTAATATTGCCAACACAAATTGCTAAATCAATTATACATAGTGTTGCTTAGCCGTCCTTGGTCGTGCAAACCTGACGATATTAAAGGAAATTCGAAGAACTCGCGGCTAGTTCCGTCTGCCTCCGCCACATTAGCAATAGCACATGTTTATTACTTGAATATTTCTCATACAATTTGACCACTTCCTAGGAGCAACATTCATATTGCGAACCGAATTTCGGGTTAATTAAACACAATTTGGCGGAGAGTATACCTTAAACGTTTTATTCCAATGTTTAGCACATTCTAGCCTCGCATTAATATAAGAAAGCTAAGCTTACATATAAGGCGTTGAACACTGACCTCTCGCCAGCATGCACAATTGTACCCATTTGTAAACCGGCCAGACGACTTTGTTCTGCTGAGAGTCTTGGATTGGTGGTGCATGGGTCACGCCCTAGAGATGGGGATTGCGCATTTCTTCACGCCAATGCTGCAGGGTGGAATGCTTTACTCACCAACGTCACAGCACGACTATCTTTTGAAGTTTTCAAGACAGTTTTTTTTTAATGCACCTTTATCCTTGCGCACACATAAATAGAACTGCAAGTTCATTTTATAATATTGATTGTTCATCAATATCACTTTACTTAAAAGAAAATGTAATCTCTTATTGTTTCAGACTTACTTGTTTTAACTGCTTGATGTTGACGTTTATTTTGTTATAGATTAATTAACTTGCTTTAGCAGATTTGTGTTGATATTTTTATCTTTATTAAACATAGTATATGTTTATTTCTTTATTTAATGTTAACACAAGAAACTAATTTGCTTTAAATTACTGATTTCACTGTCTTAAGTTATTGTATATTACATGTTTGTTTGGATTTATTTTATTTATTACATTTATGTACAGCGGTGCGAATTTAATAGATATAGCGCTATATAAAATAATAGTAATAATTATTTTATTATTGTTATTATTATTATTATATTACTAAGTATCAATAAATAATGGACAGAAAAGGTCGCGTTTCGTTGGTTTGACTGGAAGCTATGCTGTGTTGCCAACTAAGTTACTGTGAGCGGCCGTTCCTGGAACTTCGCGACTCAAACCACTGGCCGCTGGATAGTAATGGCGCCGTGCAGTGCCGATAATAGCCAAGTTTAAAACAATTAAATATGCCGTGGCGCTGTGATCATCAAATGATAGTGATAAGTACTATAAATGGTATATTATTGTGTGTGGGCTCTGGTTGTTAAACTGTTTCACCCCCACCCCCCCTTAATTTGCTACGCCTCGCTATCGGCAGGCTCGGGAGTACGACGGCCGGTGACCGCGAGAATCCGGCGGCCTGGAGGCCTGTCACGGCGAGGGGCACAAGAACACTCCGACCCGGAGGACAGGAGGGAACGGTTCGGCCAAAGTCGAGGCTGGGAAACCGCCCGAGCCATGTGATCGCAGGTCGGTACACAGGTCGGGTCATGTCACTGTTCATGTCCCCGTTGGTGGTCATGTCGACGATATATATAAATTTGCGTATTCACCTTAGCTCCCTGGAGTATCCCTTCATCTCTCGCTTAGGGATTTTGAGATTAACTTGTTTTTATGGGCATGCTTTCCGAAGATTTAAGCGTAAAATAAGTTATTTTATTAATACTATGTATTAGTTTTTATTACTGACATTATTATTATGATTATATGCAAAAGTTACACATCTTTATTTCAATTGATAAACTCCTAATGATTGGTAAAATATATCTCAGTTTCAGTTGCACACAATTGTGGATAGTTTTTGTGTAGAACGTGTGAGTAGAAACGCTTAAGGTTCGTGGATTGTCCTACGTTGGCGGATGCAGTAAAGTGAGGATACATTTACTATTATAACACGGAGTGACACATCATTTCTTACGTCTTGTACATAAATGGATCTGTTAAAATAACTGTTTTACGATAATATAATTATATTTTCAAATCATGAAACGCATTTCAGAGATTATGAACCAAAAATAAATATGCTATTTCCGAGTAAGCGAGAAGCAAAAACTGCTATGCCAAAATGGCTATGACAAATTTTGTCGGATTATCATGTATCGTTCTTTTTGATAGTTGAACCCAATCAGGTTAAAAACAGTCAAAAGAGAGCACCGACGAACATCTGTCCACAGACTCCTACTGCACGTCCAAATAAAGGGTTGGATGTTTAGTGCTGTCACATCTATGAAAGCTAAATTTATGTTTTGTTTAAATATTTCATAGTATTTTCCCACGTGAAAAACCTCTAAATCACTGGTCTGTACACGTCACGTGTAATTTCAATAAGACTATTAACATCATCATTCTATGCTTATTTCTTTGCTCTGGTATCACACAATGGTCATACAACATTACGGTACATTTTCTTTTGCAGCCGAGGAACACACTACCGAAACGGTTGAATAGCTGTCCGGGTATCACCGACAAAAGACCGAAGTTTTTCTACCAGTGTTTCAGCCGCATCAAAGACAGAAGCTTATCGTTACAACACAGACATAAAATGTCCATATATATTTCTGGTTGTGGCATATTAATTTTGCAGGATACTGCATATAGTCACCATTTTACATTACAAATGATCATACTATTACTAAATTGTGGACAGTATTTAAACAATATTTAAACAGTATTTGCAGCGTGGATAACAATTTAATTAGCAGTATCTACGATATAAATGATCTGATCTACTTTGTTAAATTTAGCTAAATAATAAGACAATTTGTTTTATCTTTGCGATGTTAGCTAGGTATAATGTAACTTTCTTGTGTACATAAACAATTGGAAAACGAGAGTCTTGGCATTCAATATATTATAATTTTTTGTTTATACACTAAGCTTACAAAACAACGTGTTAGTTATCATTCAACAGGGGGCGCTATCATCAGTATTCCTACCACAATTGAAGAAAGTGAAGTAAAGGTAAGTTCTTATTTAGCGCAGTATCCAGAACTGGTCAAAGCGGGTTAGACTTTACTTCCTGGCAGACCTGTTCAATCGAACACCATCTTCTCTGGGAAGCATCCAGCCACTCTGCAATTAATGCGCGAAGACTGTTCGGACAAATGTCTCTCACCGTTTACAGCCAGGTACATATTCATACAGCTGAGTGAACTGGACCAACGCAGAGTGGACGAACTTGCTGAAGGTTCGAAACGGCGGCACAGGATGCGAACCCGGGTTCGAATGAGAGTCCATTCCTCTAGTCACTGCGCCGCTGCGCTCCATAAACAGTATGAGTGCGTAAAATTCGGCGCCGGATTTGGATTGTGGAGGCCCCTGGGAGTGACTAACCAATCATCCTACTACCATAGTTCTCACTTCGTCCTACCTACTATAACTTGCACTTTGTAACACACTACAACTTTTAATTTAGAAGACAAACCTATATTATATGGCAATTTTAGGCAGAATGTGTATGCAAATATAGAAATGATACACAACAGAGACACAAAACGTCGTAGTCTGGGGAGAGAGAGAGAGAGAGAGAGAGAGGGAGAGAGAAAGAAAAA
>OZ023213.1:29383879-29521379 GCA_963995525.1 Escarpia spicata
AGAGAGAGAGAGAGAGAGAGAGAGAGAGAGAGAGAGAGAGAGAGAGAGAGAGAGAGAGAGAGAGAGAGAGAGAGAGAGAGAAGAGAGAGAGAGAGCATAATTAACATATATCATGTATACACATATGTATGTATGTATGTATGTATGCATGTACGTATGTACGTATGTACGTATGTACGTATGTACGTATGTACGGGGAAAAGCGATTGATATGTTCAACTTTACGTTGTTCAATCCAATTACAGTCGAATTATCGCGCGCGTGCTAGTAATCCTAATGTGACATGTATTTTGTCATCTTGTCATGATTCTCGATTTACACATATGTATGAATCATGATGTCCTTAATCTGAGCTGCGAGTATTTACCGCGTAAAATCAGGTTAAGTGAATTGTTATAATGGATTATCAGTGTTTAATGCGGTTATGTTGGTGCACTATGCTCCATTTCCATTGCCCCAGAATGAACGTTGACGACAAAACACAGCTGTATGTGTCCCTGTGACGCTTCTACCTGGCCTGGATATATTAGTGTAGACAGTTGCAGCGCAGTGCGTCTCAGTATAGAACAAGACAGGTGCAGATAAAATCGTTCGTGGTCTAGAGCATTGCAGTGCAGCGCTACATCGCGATAACCATCTAATCGCTGTTATTCTGTGTTGTGAATTTAGCACAACTAACAAGGCGTTGTTGCTTGATCTATTAAAAAAACTTTCATTTTATAAATACTTATCCGTCACAATGACTCTTTTGCCAAACATTATCATCTCGATAAAACAATCACTGCATTGTTCACATTAATCGACTACCTTTTCTTTATCTATCATGCGGGACGCGTTAGGATAGAGCATCGGGCTCTCAATCGACAGATTCCGGGTTCGAACCCCTTGTTGTCGATTCGAACCATGAGCACGGTCGTTCTTCCAACGTTGCTCCAGCTCACTCAATTGTATACATGTGTACGTAGCTAAATAGTGGTTGTATACGTGTAACAATAGTCTTCGCGTAGTCATTACAACATGACTGATTGCTTCCTAAGATAAACCGAGATAGTCCTCGGTTGAACAGGTCTGCTAGGAAGTGAAGGTAAAGCAATTTGAGTAGTCTAAACAACTGGACATGTAGGAACTTAATTTTGTTAAATAAGAGTGCTGTTGGTCCAGTTACATTTAATTGTACAACATTTGTTATAAACTGTCGGATCATTGTCATCTCTTCTCGCTGTGTACTATATCATCTTCATGCCTGGTAGGTCACTGGCCATTTGAAGTTAAACTGACTAATAGGTTGCAAACTGGATAATAATTAATTATTGCACCCACGCTCTGGAAATAATATCCCTGAAGAGGACTGGCCAGATAGAGAGAGAGAGAGAGAGAGAGAGAGAGAGTGTGTGTGTGTGTGTGTGTGTGTGTGTGTGTGTGTGTGTGTGTGTGTGTGTGTGTGTGTGTGTGTGTGTGTGTGTGTGTGTGTGTGTGTGTGTGTGTGTGTGTGTGTGTGTGTGTGTGTGTGTGTGTGTGTGTGTGTGTGTGTGTGTGTGTGTGTGTGTGTGTGTGTGTGTGTGTGTGTGTGTGTGTGTGTGTGTGTGTGTGTGTGTGTGTGTGTGTGTGTGTGTGTGTGTGTGTGTGTGTGTGTGTGTGTGTGTGTGTGTGTGTGTGTGTGTGTGTGTGTGTGTGTGTGTGTGTGTGTGTGTGTGTGTGTGTGTGTGAGACAGAAGGATAGGGTAAATCTGTCAGATCACTGACAAGAAGGAACTATGCATATTCTCTACACGAAATATCGGTGGACTCGTGATAAATGACTGGCTTCTTTGTCTGCTTACCATCTGAACTCTGCAGTTTATTGTTTGGGTTAGGATTGTTGTCAAACGTCATTAAAAATCGCCAAGTGAACTGAATACAGAGCGATTTAATGTTTTATTGTCATGGTGGAGGGAGGGAGGGAGGGAGGGAGGGAGGGAGGGAGGGAGGGAGGGAGGGAGGGAGGGAGGGAGGGAGGGAGGGAGGGAGGGAGGGAGGGAGGGAGGGAGGGAGGGAGGGAGGGAGGGAGGGAGGGAAGCAGGGAAGCAGGGAGGCAGGGAGGCAGGGAGGGAGGGAGGGAGGGAGGGAGGGAGGGAGGGAGGGAGGGAGGGAGGGAGGGAGGGAGGGAGGGAGGGAGGGAGGGAGGGAGGGAGGGAGGGAGGGAGGGAGGGAGGGAGGGACGGACGGACGGACGGACGGACGGAGGGAGGGAGGGAGGGAGGGAGGGAGGGAGGGAGGGAGGGAGGGAGGGAGGGAGGGAGGGAGGGAGGGAGGGAGGGACGGACGGACGGACGGACGGACGGACGGACGGACGGACGGACGGACGGACGGACGGACGGACGGACGGACGGACGGACGGACGGACGGACGGACGGACGGACGGACGGACGGACGGACGGCGGGAGGGAGTGTGTTGGTAAGTCTGCCCTGACTTAAAACGGCACTGGGTGAAAGCAGCGTTCGATATGCATCGACAGGCCCGAAAGCCCTGGGCCCATGAATCTTCTTCCAGGCACACAACTGCCACAGGCCCGGTTGGCTGTTGAGGGGGTTTTAGGCCTCTCGTCATACTGACGGAGAAAAAACACGAATTACAAGAACCATTGCATGAATAAAAATATTAGCCTGGCTAAGCAGACAGCACTAGTGTGTTGACTATTCTTCGGAAAGAAGGTTTACACATCAAATTGGAGGCTAATGACATAAAATAACCGGACGACATTGTGTATCTGGCATAATGGCTTCTGATGATGTGCGTTTGTAGGTAGGAATGTGGAGAACTGTGTACACAAGAGCCACTGGATCAACGCGTGGTCAGTGTTTCATTTGGTGTATCAACATTACCTTGGTATATGTAAGGTTAGTTAAACCCTTCCACCAGTTTAATTCACACACCAGAGTCAGTTATGTAGCGTACATGTGTGATTGTTTTAAAAGACTGCTGGCGTGAATACGGATTTGTTAGTATCATAATACCACTATGCTGATTACACGCATTGTACGATCCTACATGGCTATGCTAATAGTATATTAACTTACGGCTAGGCCCTAAAAGGGTAAATCAGCCATTACTACGCGTTAAATAACCGTGGTAAATAAAACTTGAAAAACTAGTTAACTTACCAAGTCGCTAGTGGCACTGCCATTGGCTATTACAGGTGCCTTGACATGTAATGTTTCCTTTTGCTGCCCGCAACACCGCGCTGTCGTGTTCCGGGTTAATCCAGACAGGCGTAACGTGATCAGCTACCGTTGCACTAACAGAATTGGCGGAAATGGCGCGCTTCCTATCAGTGACATCACTTCCGTAATGCTAATTATTTTTCTTGCTGATTCCAAACACACCGTCGCGCATCTCGACTACTCCAGTAGGCATGTTCCATTAACATTACACATGCCTACTGGATTCCCGAGTAGTTTTGATCCCATCATAATAGGGATGTTGGAAATTTGTTTTTCTATTGTCTGAATGCAAGCCAAGCGTCGGAACCGGGGGCTTGGGTGCTGAGCCCCCCAATATTTTAAGTGGGGACTGGATATAAGGCTAAGCCCCAATATTTAAAGCCCCCATGTTGTTTTTGTAAGCCTCAGTGGGAACAAATGGTGGATTTTGAAGAGCCCCCAAGGTGGGTCAAATAAAAAATCAGAAGACATAAGCATTTTAGTGGACCTGAGCATGTCATTAGACTACGAGATGACCGATGGACATCGCGTATCACTATCTTACGAAGGGAAACGATCTAGAGGAAGACCGGCGAGACGATGGAGAGACGAACTAGACGAGTACTGGAAGGGCACCATCTGGCAGAGGTTAGCGCAAGACAGGCAGATTTGGAAATGACATGCTGAGGCCTTCGCCCATCCACGGGACACTACGGCTGCACAATGATGATGATGGTGATGATGGTGATGGTGATGGTGATGGTGATGGTGATGATGGTGGTGGTAGTGGTGATGGTGGTGATGGTGATGATGGTGATGATGGTGATGATGGTGATGATGGTGATGATGGTGGTGGTGGTGGTGATGGTGGTGATGGTGATGATGGTGATGGTGATGGTGATGGTGATGGTGGTGGTGGTGGTGGTGGTGGTGGTGGTGGTGGTGGTGGTGGTGGTGGTGGTGATGATGATGGTGGTGATGGAGATGATTGTGATGATAGTGGTGATGGTGATGGTGATGATGGTGATGTGATGGTGATGGTGATGGTGATGATGATGATGATGATGATGATGATGGTGGTGATGGTGATGATGATGATGATGGTGGTGATGATGATGTTGATGATGGTGGTGATGATGTGATGATGGTGATGATGATGTTGATGATGATGGTGATGATGTGATGATGGTGGTGATGGTGGTGATGGTGGTGATGATGGTGATGATGGTGATGGTGGTGATGGTGGTGATGGTGGTGATGGTGGTGATGGTGGTGATGGTGGTGATGGTGACGATGGCGATGATGATGATGATGAATGTGGGTGTTGATGAGCCTCAGTCCCCCCAATATTCATCATGTTCCGGTGCCAATGATGATGCAAATGTTTGCCTTGCTACACTTCCTTATTGCACTGTTATAATATTGTATATTTCAGCGTATTGGAGATGATTGCTTGGAATTTGACTAGAATGGAATTTCATTGTTAATTTTATGAGATAAAAAATGTAAGTGCATACGGCTAACCAATATTCGGAGACCTACCAGAATTCCCAATCGTCTATGGGGTTTTTTGCCAAATAAATTGTAACGCTAATAATTTAATATATGGTTGATGTTCACACGTTTAGATATTTCAAAATATAAATTGTGTATGCTATGTTGATAAACATTTCATGCTGAAAACGTATTTTATATGAAGCGCAGTAGCGCAGTAACTAAAAAAATCGGACTCTCAATCGAGAGAACCCGAGTTTGCCGTGTCGAACCTTGGCAAAGTTTGTTCACTCTACGTTGCTCCAGTTCACTGAGCTGTATGAATGAGTATCTGGCTATAGACAGTGGTGGATATTTGTGTACGAATAGCCTTGGCGCACTAATTGCAGCGAGGCTGAATGCTTCCCAGAGAAGTCGAGATGGTGTTGAACTGAACAAAACTGCCAGGGAGTAAAGAGTAATGCGTCTTGAGTAGTCGTAAGGACTGGATACTGCACTATATACGAACTTCCATTAATGTTTTTAAACGACGGTGGATAAACACATTATAATTAACAGTAGTGGATATGTGTGTAGGTATAGTCTTCGCGTACTAATTGCACCGTGGCTGAATGCTTCCCAGAGAAGTCGAGATGGTGTTCAATTGAACAGGTCTTCCAGGGTGTAAAGCGCTTTGAGTATTCACAAGGACTGGATAATCCGCTACATAGGAACGTCCCTATATTCTTTTCAAAGGCTCGATGGATAAACACATTACAATTGCTTGCTTTCGTTCGAAGCCCAACATGGCATCGCACCGTCGTACATCACCGACTTTCTCGAGGCGTGTGCCGCCATCCAACAGCAGATACGACGATCGCTTCTTCTCAGTTTCGGCCCCACGGATGTGGAACACTCTTCCGTTAGAATTAAAGACAGTCACAGCGCTAGCCACATTCAAGCGACTTTAAAACTCGCCTCTTCCGTGCAGCTTTCAGCATGTAGCCTAGTGTGTTAACTCAACCATAACAGTGATTTACGTTATTTATTATTTATTGATTTTAATATATTATTATTTAAATAACTAATTTATGTCATATAATGTGACGTTTTAATTAATGTTATCTCCATTTATCACATAATTTTATTTGCCTATGCACTATGCATCACAGGTTTAGGCATGTATTATCATTTATTTATCGTGCTCGTTTTAGCGTCCATTTATTACTGTGTTTTAGAGCCCCTGAATTGACTTTTGTCTAGATTTATGACGATCTACAGGTTGTCTTATTATTATTATATTATACTGTATTATATTATATTATATTAAATTATATTATATTATAATTGTGCGCACTGCTCAGCCATAGCGGCTTGAGAGCTGCAGCTTGCAGGTGTTGTCTAGGCATGTTCTCTGCTGTCTTGTACTGTAAAGAGAAACTGCAGCAGGGTGTCGCCGACACACGAAACAATCAGACATCAACAGGAGTTAACAAATATATATACCTGCCAACATTTTTGAATTCCGGGAGATTCATCAGCTGTTCAGCACGCTTCCGGTGTCGCGCTGTCTCGTCTCGCTGTCTCTGTCTCGGATCTTGACAACTGAAGCCGGGGGGAGGCTGTTGGAGATTTCTCGCCGGAACTTCAGCGGTTCAGCAAGTCTCAGCACATCTCCCGTTGAGTCGCGCTGTCCCTAAGACGGGGGGTGGGTTGCTGTTTCAGAGTTTAAGCGAAAGTCCGGGAGATTCCGGGAGACCGGGAGATACATTCAAAATCAAGGAGACTCCCGGAAATTACGGGATTGTTGGCAGGTATAAATATGCAAACAAACGCATGGAAACGCGTCAGTTCACGGCGTTCGGATCATATAAGTTCAGCCATTGCAGAGCATCGTCAGTTGTTAAAAGTCAAATAATACTTGTTATTATCATCTTTGTTCGGACTAAAAATGCACATACATTTCATTATTATCATGTTGTTGTTGACACTCGGCAGCTGTTGTCTCCTACGCAGAAAGATGAGCTTTGCTCGTGTCAACTGTCCTGAGTTTAGTCGCGCGAGATGTTTGTCATCCAGCGAGTGGAGCTCTCTCTGACGGGAATCCTCCAGCGTTGTAACAATGTCAAAGTTTTTGCAAGAACCACGTTAATATATGACGTTCCCCATAAAGAACACAACCAAGGCGATGACGTACGGCAAAGAGAAATAGCCGCCTTGTTGTCATTCTACATCACGTGAAGACATCACGTGAAGAGGGCCGTCTTGGTAAGACCAGAAGACGGACACTGAAATAATTAAAAGGAAACAATCACATAACAAGCCCTCTTTGCAGTGAGTTGATTCAGTAACGTACTTTCACAATATTACATTGGGTAGGGCGGCTGTGTATGCCGTTGCCACCAATTAGTGCATGGATTAATCTGTCGCTGAAGCCAATCGCGTGACGTGTATGAACTTGAAGAATAGTTGTCCGCGACCAGTTATGTCGGTCGCGGATATTGTACCGAAGGCATTATTGTCTGAGGCAGTGTCGCGTCGTGACGTGTATGCATTCTTCCCAGGGAGCACATTTCTTTTGAGTATATGGTCTTTTATGATCTGATGTTTCTAACAGGTCTATTGTAAGCAAGAATAGTTTCAGGACACTGGAAAGTGTTGCTTGTAAATTAGTATAATAACACATAAGACACATGTTTGTATATTAATTGTTATTGTGCAAAGGTAATTGTTTTCCAAGTGCACTAAACTGGAATTGTTTTGTTTTATTTTATATAATATTTAAAATATTAGTGAATTCCCAGTCTATGCCTTTGGAAAAAGCTTAGCCATTTCTAGTTCAGTTGGCAAGATCCATTTAAGGCTTTTTTGCTAAATACATGTTAAACCAAATAGTTAAATGTAGGGCTTTTGTCCACAAATTAAGACCACATATCTAGAAAGACAATGTTGATTTACTTTATATTGATAACATCTGTTCGATGGACATACACATTATTAAAGTTATAACTTCTGAATAAATGTTTAAAATGAAGGCATTTTCGGTTCCGAAAAAATGCTCAAGCCACCAAAGCTAATAGTAAGTAAGTAAGTCAATCATTTATTTCCAACATTTAACATTACAGGTCACAATTAAATAAATACAATGTTGAGTGTGGAAAGGGGGTGAACATAAGTACAATACTTATCAGTGGTTCACCCCCAACCATTTTAGGTGCTGGCGATGTAAATACAATATGTTTTTACAGAGTAAAGATTTACCCATAAAAATGATTGTACGCGGTGCCTACAACATAATAAGTTTATATTAATTTAGTTTTTTGAAATTGTTGATATTCTTATGGGTCTTCATTTCTCCACATAGTACCACGATTACAATGGTGCTGTATATATGTCAATTATAGATGATTTGTACTTTTTTTTAAACATACAAATATGCTGACACTTTCTTAAATCTTCAGGTAAACTATTCCACAGTTTGACTTCAATATTAGACACACACATAGCCTTCAAAGTTGTACGAACGTACAATTGTTTAAATACATCTCTCTGTCTTGTTACATACCAACATTCGTTATTCAAGTGAAAACAGCTCAGAATCTGTAGGCTTATATTACTGAATCTGACCAGTGTATATTCATCTGTTTGGAGTGTTGTTACTGTGTTACTAGTATGCACCAGTGCCGGATTTATGACAGACCAGAAGGAGTAGTTGCCAAGGGACCCCCGCAAAATAGTTTATATGGTCCCGTGACTTTGGGGTCGTGTACATGAAAGATGGAGAGAGGAGGCTGCTGACAGGAAGCCATTGAGAGAGGAGGCTTCTGACAGGAAGCCGTGTATAGAGAGGGCTGCTGACAGGAAGCCATGGAGAGAGGAGGCTGCTGACAGGAAGCCACGGATAGAGGAGGCTGCTGACAGGAAGCCGTGGATAGAAAGAACAGGACGAGTGGTTCAATAATACCATACCTGACCTCACACCTGTAAAGGGAACAAGGGGGAGAACACAAATGCAGGCGCATGCGCGTCTACATGGTAGTGTGACAATTGACAAACTAACGGGACATTATGCTAGATGATATATGTACTCGAAGGTACCCAACATGTTACACATTTCTTGTCCTGATTGACTTGTACACTGATGATCTTCTTCAATGATTTGGCAATGAGTTGAATTCTCAAAGATGGTCCATGATGAACAAACGACAGCACAGACAGAGCACACTTCCTGCGTGTAAGATGTTTCATGCGAGTTAATGCAGTATGTCCTACTGTTCAGATAGCATTTCGTATAGATCAATCTATCTAACCGTTCTATCGTTGTCACCAACTGCAATAGTGAGTGTTCGTTTACACAATTGAAACACGTCAAGAATATGCTTTATACAGCCATAAGACATGGACGTCTCTCCTACCTATCAATATAATGATATAGACTATATTTAGGGTCTCTGTCGTGTGCTATTCATGTATCTGCAGACAAATGTTCTGAGACAAAAATGATACTTTATGCAGATTTGCATTTTAAATTAAAAACGTGATGTTGTGCTATAAACTCCTTGTTGCGGTAGGTCAAACGGAGTGAGAACTATTATGATAGGAAGCCTTGTTAACCTCTGTCCAGGGGCGTCAACAGTCCTAAATCCGGCGCTGACATGCACTGTTGACATCACAAGCGCTCGCGTTGTATACTTTGTGCAACGCAAACATACAGCGCGCAACTCGACATTGCAACACGAACTGAATAGCGGTCACCGAAGCCAGAAATGGATTCCACGGCGGGCAAACTTTTGTTGCGTCGATGTCTCAGAATCTCTGGTGGCATTGCAAAGTCAACGCTGTCAATAGGTTCTACTCAACAACAAGCGTAGTCATGGCGTCATCTATTAGTTACGGTCGGCCGCATCTCGCACGCCACGCAAGGATTACAGCTTAGCTATTACGTAATTCACTGGAGCGTGGATTGAAGTCTGGCCGCAGAAACATGGTTTTATAGTTACCGCCAAATAATATATATAATTACAATTGTCTGTGCCTCTGTGTAACAATTAATGTACTTCATCTCATGGGGATGTCCTCGTAATCTACCTGATCTCTGACACGCCTTTACACTACGTGCAAGTGGAGTCCTACTGTGAAAGTGGCTTGTGCCTGTAGCTGCTAATTGCAATTAAATTTGAGCTAGTGTAAATAGGGCAGTGCAAATGAAGGGTGTCTAACAGGAAAGAGATGCAGCATAGATTGAAGACCACATCGGAAATAAAACATACAAGAAGAAAATGAGGTTATGTTCATTTTATTTAAATTATAATTCAACTTACTCAAAATATGTCAACTGCAATACAAATTCTGCTTGTTTGAAATATTTAAATTCCAATTAAGGCTTAACTTCACTTGACTTCACTTGCGTATGCCAACTTGACCCCTCGCTGTGTTGATGGATGTCACATCCCTCCATTTTGTCCTATCTAAAGCACATCGCTAAGTTGTTAACAGCGGGATTCCAGTGTCATGTTTTAATTGGTTGATCCACCTTTCCGGGGTCGTCCTCTTTTGCTTTGTCCAGTTAAGGAATTGAATAATTACAATTCATTTTTGAATTGACCCAAGTCCTGATACTGAAATATTATTTTTAAATGTCAATGTCCTCGGTTATAACTTTGAATGAATTTGTATAAATGTGTAAGAGTAAGTTTGTGTTGACAATCATAATGGATTCCTGAAAATAACAAATTGTATACATTATTTGTGTTCAACATGAGTTTTTGAGAAAGATAAAATCACTGCATTCAACTTGTGTTCAAACTGAGTTATTTAAAATTACAAAGTCCCTGCTTTTAACTTGTTTTTAACCTGGGTGAATTTCTGAAAATTATAAAGTCCCTGCTTTCAACCTGTGTTCAATTACAATGAATTCTTGAAAATGACTGCTTTCAACTTGCGTTCAACTGCTGTTGAAGTCTAAGTGCCCGCTTTCGACTTGTGTTCAACTTCATCTTCACATTCAACTTGCGTTCAACTGTTGTTGAAGTTTAAGTCCTCGCTTTCAACTTGCGTTCAACTGCTCTTGACGTCTAAGTGCCCGCTTTCAACTTGCGTTCAACTTCATCTTCACATTCAACTTGCGTTCAACTGTTGTTGAAGTCTAAGTCCTCGCTTTCAACTTGCGTTCAACTGCTCTTGACGTCTAATTTCCCGTGTTCAACTTCATTTTCACATTCAACTTGCATTCAACTTTAGAACGCAGGTTGACCAGCCGTTAAAACCAACTTTCAACAGTTGAAATTCATACAGAATCAGTTTAATTTAAACTGAAACTCAGTTGAGTTTCAACTATTTTTTTATCATTGGTAGGAATCTATCATGCTGGTTTATAATAATTGTTTCTTTATTTTGAACATGTTTACAGTTCACGCGCGCCGGAACGAAATGAATAATGGGTGTGTTCAGCACCATTCCGCTGTCGGACCATGCCACCGGAAGCCTCGAGGAGGTGCTGATGAGTATTGTTCACGGTGGCGTTCAAAATTTTTGAAGCTCACCATCTTGAGACTGGCCAAACATCTCTAAGCAGCATCCGCCTTAAGGTTCACCAAAAACCTCCAGTTGCACCTCCCTTGCCAAAATATTGCGGGTTCCGGCGCCTATGTGTGCGTGCATGTGTGCGTGCAAGCTTGCTTGTGTGAGTGCGTGTGTCCGTTCGTTCGTTCGGTTTAATTTGTTACGAATTACGACTGTTTTAATTAAATCATTGGATTTAAACAATTGATTTAAATCATGATTTAAATCGCTTAAAACAGTAATCGATTCATCATTTTTCTCAACTTTTTTTATTCGCTGATTTATATTAATTAACGCAAACGCATTTTACAAACATCTCAACAAAGACATGTATGTTTGTTTGCTTTTAATACAAAAACACAGCTGTTCCCTTTGTAGTCGTGAAATGTAGGACCTACACATATTTATTTGAATTAGTTATGATATGGTTTCGTTTGCATACTGAATGCAATGAAACCACAATGAGTTGTCTTCATAAGGTAGGATATTTTCAAGTCAGAGTAAACCCACAATTAAAATCCACTGAGAACAAACACTTTTTTTTGTTATACCAATTCAGTAAGTTAACGTACTTAAGTGACTGCTCTACAGTTGCTCTGGTACTGCCAATATTATCAATTTGCCAGAAACCCCCGGAGTACACAGAACCGTGAACAGGTGCTAATTCACCCTCTCAGCAAACAAGTTGTGATCAAAGGCAACGTGTAGCCATGCCTTCCAATACTAAACGCAGCAGCCCCCCCCCCCCAAAGTGCAGCAAAATCTCCGAGCAGACTCAATCTGCTCAACGGATGGTGGCTGCCTAACATAAAGAAGACTATGGATACAGGCTGTGGAACGTCGGACAGTACGGGTAGCCACGATTGTCTCAATGGGCCAAACGTATGAGTATATACACACGATTGTCTCAATGGGCCAAACGTATGAGTATATACACACGAAAAGACATGTACATAAATTTGTCTTAGCATGCACATGTGTTGTTATGTAAATTCATTATCAGCGACATTTTGCTAAAGGTAAAGGTAAGTTCTTATATAGCGCAGTATCCAGTCCTCAGGACTGCTCAAAGCGCTTTGACACTTTACTCCCTGGCAAACCTGTTCAATCGAACATCATCTCGACTTCTCTGGGAAGCATCCAGCCACGCTGCAATTAATGCGCGAAGAATATTCGTACACAAATATTCACCACTGTCTATAGCCAGATACTCATTCATACAGCTGAGTGAACTGGAGCAACGTATAGTGAACGAACTTGCCCAAGGTTCGACACCGCAGCACAGGATTCGAACCCGGGTTCTCTCGGTTGAGAGTCCAAAGCTCTAGCCACTAGTGGCACCACGGCGCTACACTAGGGTATATAGTACAACATTTCAATTATTTATCTCGCACTGCACCCTTTCTATAGTATTTGTCTCTGGAACTTGCAAGAGAAATATGTACATGAGCTTTATACTATATTTCGCAAGGGTATAAAAAACTGTTATTTACCTGGTCGCACGCATTGTAATATGGTGCCAAGTAGGCCTATCTATATACTATAATAATTAGCGGAATGTCTGCCGATTATTAATCGAATTGTACGCTTTGTGCAGAGTTGCTAAACATGCAATACTACTATTTTTAATATGGTGTCTCGTCTTGCTTTTCACAGTAGCGCTTGGCATGTAACAAAGTTTCCAACTGCACTCCCTCCGAGCCGAGGGTCACAAAAATCAAAACAAGCCTCCAGCAGAACGTTGCATCTGCCAACGTCAGTGTCGCCATCTAACGGATATGTAAAATTGTCCGACAGATGACGCGCCGTAAATTCACGGGTTGATCAATGGAATTTGTCGCTGTCAGCTTTGATTTCGTGATCCTAGAGTATTTTGGGAGATGTTGACTCGCCAAAAATGTAAGTTTACTCTTTGACGTTGTGGATTGCCACGTTGTGTAATCCATTTACATCTTCGACAGCCGTTATTCCGTTAATCTGCCACAATCGCCGACACTGTGTAAACACGGAGGGCAGATGTCGCTTGTCACCTGAGGCTGAGCCGCAGTATGGCAGAGTCAACACCGTTAACAACAGTGTAAACACATGAACACACATCACTCTAGTCTAAGTCACTCAATACGTAAAAGCTAGATATTGACCTTGTTGGTTTTATTCATAAGTTGAGCATTTTTTGCAGGACCTCCAGAAGCTTAACGACCCTTGGCATTGATAAAACAGGATAAAATAATGAGCCACTCACTGGGTGCTCTATTCTGCACACACATCGCTCAGGCTATTTCTCGAGCTGCTCGATAAATAACGCCAAATCTGATCGTTATTTGTCGAGCAGCTCGAGAAATAACGCAAGGCCTGGCTGTTATTTGTCGAGCAGCTCAACAAATAACGTCGATTTTGATCGTTATTTATTGAGTAGATCTGGACGTGCATGCATGTGCACATAGACATAGTGACTAGTCATAGATATATTTTCAAGGCATCTACGTGGACATACAAATTGTTTGAAATAAATCCGACGCTGTCGAATCGTTTCGTGCGTGTATTTATTTGTTTCGATGGGAAAAGTAAGACTTCTTAGTCGTCGACCTGCTCGAGAAATAATGCCGACTTCGTTCGTTATTGATCGAGCAGATCTGGAGGTGCGTGCATGTGCACTTAGACATATTTTCATGGCATATATAGTATAATATACGTGGACATAGTAATTGTCTGAAGTAAATACGACGCTGTTGAATTGTTTCGTGCGTGTATTTGTCCGTCTTGATGGGATAACGAAGTCTTCTGATACGTCGAGCTGCTCGAGAAATAACATATAGTTCATACTTTAAGTGTCATTTTATCAGTTGTCACCATTTCTGATACAAAACTGTAATATATTACAAAATGAATTACATCACAGTTAAAATATAAGCAACATACCGAATTATGCACGCATGCGCACATAGATTAAAAATGTACAAATCAAAAACATTATAAAACAGACAACTCGGCTGAAACATATGTCAGTTTACAATGAGAAAGTCAACTGAGAAAGTACTTGTAAATATTTTGGCATGTCTCCAAAGTTATATGTTTGTGTGCAAAAGTTTAATGACTAATCAAAACATTAATTTTCATCAGAAAGTTCAACCTCCAACTGCATCATTTGCCTGGTTCCTTTGATCACAAAATTACTGTCATATGGAGGTATAAATTACTTCCACTCATGTTTTATTGACGTTTGTAATCCCGGCTGAAGTAGAATGTAATTTACGCCGAGGGCGTCATGGCATGCTGTTTGACTGTGTACACGTGTTAACATATATGTCATGCAGATCGTTTGTTTAGAAAAACACTGCTAACTTATCTCCAATCATATATATTTGTATATATGTCGTAATGACAAATAATTTTATTCATAATATTATCATACAGGTGTAACCTTGCTTTTAAGTGTACTGTACACTTAATAGAATGAATCGTACATTGTTACATTCCATAACAAACAACAAGGCAATAAAAATGTTTACCAAATTTATAAACATCCACAATCAAAGTGATAAAGTAAAATGCATTTGTTTATACGCTATAATTTTTTAATTAGTTCCATTGTCATCAGTACAAAAAGCAATAACAAACCATTATAGTACATATCACACTGAAAAAAAAATAGTACATCTGTTCATGTCAAAACTGCATGTGATATTGGGCTTGAATTCATTGCAAGGTGCTGAAGTGTTGACAAAAGGCGTACCTACCTAGTTCTCAAGCCCAAGCCACAAAATACAGAAACTTTGTTTGGAGCCGGTTCGTGGATGAAAGTTGAAATTAAGGTGACTTGTGCAAGTCCGACCTGTCATCCAACGAAAAGAGTACAGAATTGGATTAACTGCGAGAACTGTATGGCCTGGTTGCGAGAACTGTATGGCCTGGTTGCGAGAACTGTATGGCCTGGTTGCGAGAACTGTATGGCCTGGTTGCGAGAACTGTATGACCTGGTTGCGAGAACTGTATGGCCTGGTTGCGAGAACTGTATGGCCTGGTTGCGAGAACTGTATGGCCTGGTTGCGAGAACTGTATGGCCTGGTTGCGAGAACTGTATGGCCTGGTTGCGAGAACTGTATGGCCTGGTTGCGAGAACTGTATGGCCTGGTTGCGAGAACTGTATGGCCTGGTTGCGAGAACTGTATGGCCTGGTTGCACTGCAGCTGTGCAAGGGTTACAAAAAAGCCACATAATTTTTACTGCAGTGAATTATACACAAGGCGCCGCAAAACAAATAATGTGTACAGTTGTAGACTTGAGGTGATGCCAAGCGATGAAAGGTGTATAGGTGTAGACTTGATGGGATAACAAGCGATGAAAGGTGTATAGGTGTAGGCTAGATGGGATAACAAGCGATGAAACATATATGAATTGTAATTCCATGCAATTAAAGATATCATCTGTCGTTCAGAATAGTCTTGAATTTCTTTTTTAAATAGCCTTGAAAAGTCTTGAATTCCATATCTCCAGTAGTATACGCAGGCACTAGAAAAAGAAACATCTTCATTTCCCACCAGAATGGACTAATACACGCATAAAACAATTCAACAGCGTCGGATTTACTTCAGACAATTAGTACGTCCACGTAGATGCCTTGAAAATATTTCTTTTCTAAGTGCACATGCATGCACGTCCAGATCTGCTCGATAAATAATGAACGAAGTCGGCGTTATTTCTCGAGCAGCTCGACGAATAAGAAAAGTCTTTATTTTTTATCAGAACGGACAAATACAGGCATGAAACGATCAGACAGCGTTGGATTTACTTCAAACAATTAGTATGTCCACGTAGATACCTTCAAAATATTGCTAAGTGCACATGCATGCACGTCCAGATCTGCTTGATAAATAACGAATGAAGTCGGCGTTATTTCTAGAGCAGCTCGACGAATAAGAAAAGTCTTTATTTCCCACCAGAACAGACAAATACAGGCACGAAGCGATTCAACAGCGTTGGATTTACTTCAAATAATTAGTATGTCCACGTAGATGCCTTCAAAATATTGCTAAGTGCACATGCATGCACGTCCAGATCTGCTTGATAAATAACGAATGAAGTCGGCGTTATTTCTAGAGCAGCTCGGCGAATACGAAAAGTCTTCATTTCCCATCAGAACGGACAAATACAGGCACGAAACGATCAGACTGCATCGAATTTACTTCAACCAATTATTATGTCAATGTCGATGACTTGAAAATATTTCTAAGTGCACATGCATGCACACCCAGAGCTGTTTGATAAATTATGAACAAAATCTGCGTTATTTCTCGAGCAGCTCGATGAATAAGCAATCTGATTGGTCATTACAACTTCCGGTCTGCTCGATAAATAACGCGAGTCTAACCGTTATTTCTCGAGCTGCTCGAGAAATAGCCAGGGCGTATTTAGCCTAAAGGGATAGCCATAGGCTATTCCATAATCTATCCAAGGGTGTGTTTGAACATGTCCGATTTATCGGCGACATGTTTAGCTTCACATTGACATATATAATATTTCATTGTTTTCTAACAAGTTATTGTATTTTATTCACATAAATACTCATAATATTTTTAACTATTGCTAAAACTGTTCTTTTTGTTTTTTTAACCATTAGCATTGTGGGTGTCATAAAAATATAAGATGTGGGTTGATTGTTTTCAGAATTCAATCCAGTATTCTTTCCGTATGCATGCATGTGAAAGATTAAGATGTTTCTTATGTGCATGTCTTAATTTTGTGATGGGTCGTAACTTTACACATTTGGTACCAGTACCGGTAACAAGACAAAAGGTCACGCCTCTGCAAATCACAGCACAGTCTCACAGAATGCTTGTAAATCATATTAATCATTACAGTTTGATAAGCCAGAAACAAATATGGAAAACAAAATGTTATTTATTTAGACAAGGATACTCAGGAACACAACCAAATCTGACATGTCCCACATGAAATAGAGAAGAAAACACAATTAAAGAAAACATAAATAAGTTATATTTTGTATTATTTGACTACCTTAATTAGTCACGGACATTCTGATCAATGTTAGGTTTACAACTCGATCAAATTTCCTGCCATTTCACAATCTGTGGCATCGTAGTCAACTCACTGAAGGTGACATATCTTATATGCATCTTTTCTTTGATCTTTCAGATTCCGCCTGCTGGGCCAGTCTGTGCCGTCTATTTTCGCGCAGACTAACAAAGAAGCGGCTGTATCTTCTTACCTTTGTTGGATTTGCCGTCTGCTTTGTGGAGATCTTAATTTACATATATACTCCTAGTGATCATTTCAATGATGGCATCTCGCTGGGGGAAAGACTATTTGAGAAGAATGGAATCTTCTCGGTGGATTGTAAACTCCTCGCACAACACAATGCGAGTCAGTTGGCACGAGCCAAGAGCATCCTACAGAAAAGAAAACGATTGCCACCGACACCAGACTGGCATTTCATCCATTCACCAAGACATTGCGATAAATTCATTCGCGATCAAGGCTATGAGATGAGCGCACCTAGTGAGGAGGAGCGAAACTTCCCACTTGCGTTCAGCATACGCATGCACGATAATGTTGCACAAGCCGAACGTTTGTTGCAAGCAATCTATCGACCCCATAATACGTATTGCATCCATATCGACCGTGCATCAGAGCCAATCATCCAGACAGCAATGCGCAAAGTAATCAGCTGTTTCCCTAATGTGTTTGTGTCATCGCTGTACGAGGATTTTGTCTACCGAAGCTTCTCTCCAGTTAAGGCTGATCTCCAGTGCATGCGACAGTTACTGTCGACAGGGGTTTCCTGGCGGTATTACCTTAATCTTGCCGGGACGGAGTTCCCCCTTAGGACCAACCTCGAACTGGTTCGGGTGTTGAAGCGAATGAATGGAACAAACGACATCGAGATGGAAGAGTTTCCCGATTACTTGCGTTTTCGCATCACCTACCACCACTTTATTTTATGGCGTGATCTGTATCGAAACTTGTTCTCATGGAAAGATCCGTTCCAGTATTCAAATGTCACGGTATACAAGGGAAGCTCATATAACATGTTTTCACGTGAGTTTGTTATCTGGTTGCTAGGTAACCGCATAGCTAAGGAGCTCATTGATTGGTCACTTGATACTCATTCACCGGACGAGACAGTGTGGGCAACGCTGAATGGCATGGGTGGTGCCCCTGGTGGCTATGTGGTGAACTCAACGGTGAATCAGACGTTCCTTTCTCGAGCGGTGCTGTGGCGTGATGTCAACCACACCTGCCAGGGGGCGCTGATTCACAACATTTGCATCTTTGGCTATGGAGATCTTAAGTGGCTTACGAGCAGACAGGAAATGTTTGCCAACAAATTCAACATAAACTATGATCCCATTGCGTACGAGTGCCTTGCACAGTTGCTATGGCAACGTGTTCGTACCCCTGACCCAGATCATTCCATCGACTGGGAATATGTACAAAAAAATATCGATAAACGAAAACATATTGACAATCGAAAACGTACATGATTACCTGGGAACTAGCCAAGTAATTCAACCACTTGTTCTTATAGGGGAATGTGTCCACACCCTTTAGGTATAATGCACCCTATCTAGTGAACTATTTGCACTGACGACATATTTTAGCCTCAGTAACTAGTATATGTGATAGCTAACATAGGGCGACTTTAAAAATGCTCAAACCAAAACAACACGGTCAACAGTCATTGAAGTCAAAGGAGTATTTTAGTTGGTTATTGACTATTGCATGGTCATACACTTATACAGTTGTTAGCTCAGAATGTCAATGATCTGCCTCGGTACTAGAAACATTCATTGCCATGGTAATACACAAGCAAATGAGCCCATATTCCACTCACCATATATACTATTCATTTAACTAATTACTACTCCAAAACTGGTTAAGCTATGTTGAGTATTAACACAGATAGCCAATTGGCATATGGCAATTTTTTGAGTTGATTTCTACCTTTAAACAGAATGATAATCATTCCAACCGAGGCACATAGCTAAGTAGAAGTGAGCCCCACACTACCATTTGGCGAATGTATTTTGACATTTGTTTATGATATATACATATATAGCGACACTTTTACATTTGCGTGATTTTACATAGAATTGTATTTTATCATTTTATATATATATATATGTACTGTGAACTGCTAAAAATGTTTGTATGTGTTTGTAGTTGTCACTTTTAAGTAAATTAATGTAGAATATTGTGTCTTTGGGTGTTGTTAGTTTGTTTTAATTTGGCAATCAAGTGGTGTACAATGGAACTTCACTATTTAGGTCACCCTCAGTACTGGGCAAAAGTGACTTTAATGGCAAGGTGACTTTATTAGCGAGATTAATTTCCTATACTTTACTGTTACAGAAATTAGTTGGGACTGTCCTAGGGTAACCTTAATTGCCAGGTGGCTGTATTACTGAGGTGACTGTTAAAGTGAGGTTCTACTGAATGTGAAAATAAATATCATTGATTGTATAAATGTAACTTCAGGGGGTTCTATATTATAACCAAGGCATGCTTGTGTATGTGCGTGTTTTCTCGACATGTATTCCACATTTCAAAACTAGGTAAGTGAGCTTATTATGCATATCCTCAAAGGTACCATTTATAAACTTTCAGATAAATGGCAGTTTCTACAAGTTTCAGTCGCATTTGGCACCATCAATCTGTTTTCATCAAAGGTTTTTTACCAGCAAGTACCGTATTGCCCCTGATAGATACTCAGAGCTGTCTGTCTTGCGTTGTGCATTCCTGTTGTGTATTTCCTTCCATGGATCGAGCTCTGAACCTTTAGGTAGATGTACTGAATCTGTCTATGCTATAAGTTGCTGATCTTAGATCTGTAGTTTGTGCGCAGTTTGTGCATTTGTCCACCGCTAACAGCTTGTGGTACTTATGTGTTGAGAAAACAGAGAAGTTAATACATTCGCACCCAGTCCCTTGCACCCGCGTACTGTGCATCTATTCCGCAGTACGGTGTGTGTGTAACAAAAGATACAAATACTCATAATTATTTGTTGCAAGCAAAATCTGAATATTATATTGTAGGACCATTGTGCAAATGACACAATGTCCCTGTCTATAGTCTACGCAATACATGCATTACCAGTGTTGGAAATAGAAGGCAAATTGCTCATTTGGATTACATACCACAAATCGACACAGAATATTAAAACAAATCAGGTTTATTCTTGACATCAATGTCATTACATAGCAAAGTTTCATTTCCTACCCATTCTTAACATCTTATACTTTGGTTTATCCTACAGCTAACACATGCTTCCAAGTGATTATATCCAGTGTCCTGTTTCTAACAAAAGCACATTGTGTTATAAACATTCATACACACATTTGTGGATGGGAAATCTTCCCGTATACTCACGCATACACATTCTCAACTTGTTGTTCCCTCATTTTTTCATAACATCATATACATACTGGATCTTGTATTATATCTGATAACAATGAAATAAGGATCATCCTACACAGATCTTACATATATCATTCCAGATGAATATTATGAAACAAGGATCTTCATCCACATATCTTGAATTGCCAGAATCATTCACGATAAGTCCTGTGACATGAGGATCATTTTAGTTAGGTCTAATGACACCAGGATCATTCCAGATGAATCTGATGAAACATGGATCATCCCAGATAGATCCAATGACACCAGGATCATTATAATTACATCCAATGACACACGGATCATTTCACATACAAACATCAAGATCCTTTCAGATTGATCCAATGACACCAGGATCATTCTAGTTATGTCCACTGACACCAGGATCATTTCACAAACAACACCAGGATCCTTTCAGATCAATCCAATGACATCTGAATCATTTCACATATGTCCAATCACACCAGGATCGCATAAAATAGATCCGACTACTCGAGGATCATTCCAGGTAGATCCGATGGAAGTCGTTTGCGCCGAATGTCGCGTTACACTTTGGACACTTTCGTTGTCGTGTCTCGTATCGCGTCCGTAGACACTCCAGACAGAACACGTGGAAACACTTGGTCAACACCGCATCCTTCTTCTTCACCTTACATGATGGACAGGTCAGCTGCTCCTGAAGACAGAATGAGTGACAGGTGTAATCATATCCTAATTACAAGCATCAAGAAACAAGTTCTGTCGGACCTAACCTGACAAGATTACCATCCAAAGCAAAATCGTCAGATGGCAAGGAATGCTGGTAGTGCAATTGCTGTCTGTATAACCCGCCCTTTAGAGATATTTGTAATTTGTGTTTTTAAACATTCACGCTGCTAGCATTTACAAAATCAGCAGGTAATTTGTTCCATTTATTTTATGTAAAATATACTAGTAATATTGTCATTGCCATTCAGTATCTGTTTAAGAATTAGATGATTAAGTTCTAATGAGGTATCTAGTCCTTAAGACTGTTCAAAGCTACTTATGCTTTACTCCCTGGCAGACTTGTTCATTCGAACACCAAATCGACGTCTCTCGGAAGCATTCAGCCATGCAGCAAATAATGCACTATTTGTTCACAAATACCCAAAATTTTCTGTAGCCAAGCACTCATTCATACAGCTGAGTGAACTGGAGCAACATAAGAGTGAACGAACTTGCCCAAGATTCGAAACGGCTGCACGGAGTTTGAACACAGATTCTCTCGATTGAGAGATTCTGGATTCGATTGTAACCATTACGCTACTGCGCTCCACGCTGGTGGGTAAAGTCATAGAGGAAGCACAGAGCTACTGTAGAACACGCAGGAAGCACAGAGCTACTGTAGAACACGCAGGAAGCACAGAGCTACTGTAGAACACGCAGGAAGCACACAGCTGCTGTAGAACAGGCAGGAAGCACACAGCTGCTGTAGAACACGCAGGAAGCACAGAGCTACTGTAGAACACGCAGGAAGCACAGAGCTACTGTAGAACACGCAGAAAGCACAGAGCTGCTGTAGAACACGCAGGAAGCACAGAGCTACTGTAGAACACGCAGGAAGCACAGAGCTACTGTAGAACACACAGGAAGCACAGAGCTGCTGTAGAACACGCAGGAAGCACAGAGCTGCTGTAGAACACGCAGGAAGCACAGAGCAGCTGTAGAACACGCAGGAAGCACAGAGCTGCTGTAGAACACGCAGGAAGCACAGAGCTGCTGTAGAACACGCAGGAAGCACAGAGCTGCTGTAGAACAGGCAGGAAGCACAGAGCTGCTGTAGAACACACAGGAAGCACAGAGCTGCTGTAGAACAGGCAGGAAGCACAGAACTACTATAGAACGTGCAGGAAGCACAGAGCTGCTGTAGAACACGCAGGAAGCACAGAGCTGCTGTAGAACACGCAGGAAGCACAGAGCTGCTGTAGAACACGCAGGAAGCACAGAGCTGTTGTAGAACACGCAGGAAGCACAGAGCTGCTGTAGAACAGGCAGGAAGCACAGAGCTGCTGTAGAACAGGCAGGAAGCACAGAGCTGTTGTAGAACACGCAGGAAGCACAGAGCTGCTGTAGAACAGGCAGGAAGCACAGAGCTGCTGTAGAACACGCAGGAAGCACAGAGCTGCTGTAGAACAGGCAGGAAGCACAGAGCTACTATAGAACGTGCAGGAAGCACAGAGCTGCTGTAGAACATGCAGGAAGCACAGAGCTGCTGTAGAACAGGCAGGAAGCACAGAGCTACTATAGAACGTGCAGGAAGCACAGAGCTGCTGTAGAACACGCAGGAAGCACAGAGCTGCTGTAGAACACGCAGGAAGCACAGAGCTGCTGTAGAACACGCAGGAAGCACAGAGCTACTGTAGAACACGCAGGAAGCACAGAGCTACTGTAGAACACGCAGGAAGCACAGAGCTGCTGCAGAACATACAGGAAGCACAGCGCTACAGTAGAATGTACAGGAAGCACAGAGCTACCGTAGAACATGCAGGAAGCACAGAGTTGCCATAGAACATGCAGGAAGCACAGAGCTACCGTAGAACATGCAGGGAGCACAGAGCTACCGTAGAACATGCAGGGAGCACAGGGCTACCGTAGAACATACAGGGAGCACAGGGCTACCGTAGAACATACAGGAAGCACAGGGCTACCGTAGAACATACAGGAAGCACAGGGATACCGTAGAACATACAGGAAGCACAGGGCTACCGTAGAACATACAGGGAGCACAGGGCTACCGTAGAACATACAGGGAGCACAGGGCTACCGTAGAACATACAGGGAGCACAGGGCTACCGTAGAACATACAGGGAGCACAGGGCTACCGTAGAACATACAGGGAGCACAGGGCTACCGTAGAACAAACAGGAAGCACAGGGCTACCGTAGAACATACAGGAAGCACAGAGCTACTGTAGAACATACAGGAAGCACAGAGCTACTGTAGAACATACTTTGTACTCTCTGATCTCCTCCATCAGAACATCGTCGGCTGAGCTTGCTTGTTCTATCTTCTTGGCTCTCTCCAACTTCCTCCTTAGACTGGCTATCTCCTCCTGCAAAAGATCACACCAGTTCAAAATGAGATTACAGATTTATGGAGCTGGGGTAACAGGGCTGGCACGGGGATGGATAGTGTTTCCATGATTATATGTAATTTGCCACAGCATAGTGGGTATTCAGTCACAGAATTGTGAAATCGAGTTTTGAGGTTCTACAGATCGCAAGCTTCATAATGATGCCTCCTGTGTTCAAATATTTTCAGTAGTTTTTTATCTATTGCTAAAATTGAATCAACCTTTTTAAAAAAAAGACGTTATGAGAAATTAGGTAATTTTGTCTTGTATTGTCTATTGTTGTTTAATATATGGGTTTGTAAATACATGTATTTGATTAGTTTGGATTATTTATCGAGGAAAATAAACTGGACATGACCTAGACAACTATTTTGGTTCATGTGCAGAATAGGCCGGTGCTACTTAATACCTGGTTTGCTTTGGCGGGTTACACGTGTATACATCACTGTAGGTGGCCCCCCCACCAAACGTACCTCACCTCCAAAAACATCCCAATTAGAGGTGACTATTGGAGATAGTTTTATTACTGCAATAACCATAACTATTGCGGTAGTATGGCGGTAGCCCTATCGACTAGCAAATACCTAGGAAAACAGTCCAAAACCATAACGTAAAGGTGGCACCATTGATTCTCAAAATGGGGAACTATGAATGGTGCTGCTATGGTCAATGATTGTTGATGTTATGTAGACATAAGTAAAATTACAAAATGTAACTAAAAAAGCATGTTTACAAACACTGTTTTTTGTGGCACAAATTTCCCTGCTGATCTATTTGCCAACTACCATAACTATCGACAATTAAATTGACTGTCGACAGTACACTATCATAACATCAACTATCGCGATCCATCGAATCCCAACTCTCTGTAGTTATCCCTTCTGTTATTCTGTACACATAAAAACATTGGTGACACAGCTATGGTGGACAACTGTTGATGTTATGTTTGCATAAGAAAAATTTAAAAATGCGTCTGAAAAGCATATTTACTAACATTATTTCCGTGTGGCACAAGTATCCCTGCAGGTTTGTCTCCCAACTATCATAACTATCAACAATTAAATTTACCATCGATAGTACACTATTATCACATCAACTATCGCGATGCATTCAATCCCAACTCTCTGCTGCAATCCCTTCCGTCATTATGTACACATAAAAAGATGTCCGATTCTCCCAGAATTCCTTGATTCACCTGTTTCCTCTTGTACTTGAATGTTTCCTGTTGGAGTGCGGCTGTCTTGTCCGTGACTGTGGCCTGAGCTTCCTTCAGCTGGGAGTGATATTTGTCAAGGTGAAGCTTCAGGTCAGCAGCTGACTGCGAACTCTCCACTGCCTTCCGCTTAAACATCTCTGACGCTTGCTGGCGACACCTACAGTCACAAACACACATTAAACATATGTTGTTACCCGGCAGATTCTACAGTAGAGAACCTCACTATTAAGATCACACTGGGGAGTGAACCTCACTGTTAAGATCACCCCTGGGAGTAAACCTCACTATTAAGATCATCCCGGGGAGTGAACCTCACTATTAAGATCATCCCGGGGAGTGAAACTCACTATTAAGATCACCCTGAATGACGAGGTCACTGTATTACTATTAGCGGCACTAATTTCCTATAATTTTTTGAATATTAAACCAATTTTGGACTGTCTTAGGGTGACCTTAATTGTGAGGTGGCTGTATTACTGAGGTGACCAAGTGAGGTTCAACTGTAATTACTTTTTGAATAGCATTAATAAAAAAGTCAAAGAGAATTTTTGGTTAAGGATAATTATACACATGGGGTAAGACCACATTTAAATTTTACATAGGCGGCCATTATAACGTTTCCTTCATTTCCTGCTAAATTTGATGAACAATTTTCTTGAAAATTTCACAGCATATTTATCCTCCATTGACACAAGTGCTGTGGAAAACTCGTAAAATTCTCATACCTCAGTTTTCAGAAAAATCCACCCAAACCTGACACCCCTCAATTTCGCCCCAATCTGATGACGGATTTTGAAATATTGGTGCATTCTGAAAAATAGCCACTGTGCGAATACACGAGCGACTAGCGTATGTTTATTGCTACCTCGTGAAAGATCTAATGCAGTAGTACATTCAGTATTCACTGGACTGACATGTGTCATGCCAAAGTGCTCAAAAAAAATTCACACATGACACCAAAACGGTGTTTTCAAGGGCACTCTTTCGGTGGGTAATGGCGGACGAATCCTTAATGTGGTCTTACCCCAAATAGATCTCCTGAATCTTGCAAATCTTCATGAAAGTTAGATTTATATCAAGCTATACATATAACTAGATTAACCACAAAGGGAAATGTCTCAATAACAATTAAAATATGCGTCATCAAACTGTGCACACCTCCAAGCCAAACACCGCCTTGAGTTGGTTTAAACATGCTTATTCGGTACTTTATATTACATATTACGACGTTTGCCTGATATGAATGGTACTGAGCACAGCATACAGGCCAACACAGTATCTTACCGATATGGGAATAAAATATATAGAATATTAAAGAAATAAATTTTTTTGTAATTTTTCATAAAATGTATTTTTTTGCCAAAATACACAAAATCATTATTTTAAGCAGCATTTTATTGGACATGCACGTTGCAAATCTTCACGAAATTTGCTATAACGTAATGCCCACAAACTATACTAAATAATATGATGCAATCATGAACTATATGTCAATCGTGTACGACACCAGTAGGTGTCAAAAGCACAAGCCAGGCATTTCAACAATATTCACAATAATGAAAGGCACAGAGGCGTCTTTTGATGGTAACATAGATACATGATATCTTGGAAAACTGTCCCCTTGTCCGTGTACACCCTGGATCAGGATAATAAATTACTCGGCAAAGCCCTATTTGGATATTGCACTGGAGGTTGATTTCTTCTTCTAGAATTAGTGAGTACACTAAAGGTTACACATTTACCCCCTGCGTAGAGTCTGTTACTCCCCCTGGCGCAGACAACAGGTAGAAGGGACCAACAGCCTAAAGGGTCTCTTCTAAAGGACACTTACACTGTGAGGTCAACAAGATTGCCCTAGTTTCAAAATGCCAGTAGTAGTATTCTAACCCTGATCCCCTCGACTGACGTTCTAACACTCTACCGCTCGACCACCACATGCATCAGGTCTAACTCCCTCTTATATCATACACATCAGTTCTCCCTCTCAGTCTGTATACCTATCTTGTGTACAGTAGGTAGTAGCCTTGACCAACCCACGACAATGTGCACAACCAATATTAACACCCCCCACTCCATCATGTAATTTGTACATAATTGATATGCAGCTACTTTGCTGCAAGTTTTTGTACAGTAATACAGCCTAAATTTTCTCTACTTTTTAATCTAAATTAAAATCACACTTCAGGTTAATATTATACATAATTAGTATCTTCATAATGGTTCCAAATTCAATTAACTAACTGAACGTGTATCACAATAACATGATTAATGTGTTCTACAAACTTATCCTTTTGCGAAGTTCCTTAGGGATCATCTCAGAACAACGATGTCCATATCAACCAAAATTACTTTTGTTTGGGGAGGGAAGGTGAAAGACATCAATGGGCTGAGGTCAGATGAAAGTAATTTTGTCTGATATCGGACGTCAACGTTCTGAGATGATGCTTAGAAGGGTAGCCACTACCCGAAAACGCCCATATAACCAATACGCCATATCTCTGTTAATACTGAACATATCATAACCAAATTTTGAGTACTGATTAGAAAAATGAATGACATGATATTTGAAATATGGACATGTTTGGTTGTGGCAATGAACGCTTCAAGTGAGACGGATTTTCACATCCTTGAAAATTATTCTGAGCTAACAACTGTATGTGTGATCATGCAACTGTCAATAATCATTACCTAGAATGCTCCTCTGTCAGATAAGGTGGTTTTGGGCAAGGATATCTGACTTCAGTGACTGTTGTTCAGGTTTGAGCATTTTTCAAGATGTCTTGAAAAAAGCTCAAACCTAAAGTCCCCTCTCACAAGTCTTTGCATTCAAATTTTCTTGCCCAAAACCACCTTATCTGACAGAGGAGCATTCTAGGTAAGATTCTTGACACCTGCATGATCACACAGAATTGTTAGCTCAGAATAATTTTCAAGGATGCATGCCCCTCTATCACACTAGAAATGCTCATTGTCATGGTACTGCAAAAGCAAATGAGCCCATATTCCACACATCATGTACTATTCATTTAACCAATTAGTACTCCAAATGTGGCTAAGATATGTTCAGTATTAACGGAGATATGGCCTATGGCTGTTTTCGGGTAGTGGCTACCCTTAGGATAACTAAATCAACAAACAATGTTTTCTTTACAAGTGAATAAACCCATTCCAGTAAACAAAAACCCATCCACTCACCCAAGTTCCTTCTCAACGACTGCGAGATTCACCTGTAGAATGGCCTCCTTGTCCTCGAGTTTCCGCACTACGACATTCTGAGCCTCGACTTGGTGCTGCAGGGTCATGACCTGTTCCGCAAGGACATCCTTCTCCTCTCGCAGTAACTTGTGGATTTGATTCGACTTGATTCGCTGCAAGCAGAAACAATTATCACTAGGTGTGTGTGTGTGTGTACATTCATATAAGACCCAGTGGGTCCAATGATGCAGTGTATACACTGCCTACACTGCCGAGCCTCTCACACGCCCAAGCGGGACGCAATCCCAGCCGCTGGGAGCAAGATCTAGTGGGAGATAGAGACCACCACTCTGTGAGTCCACGACAGGTTACACATTTACCCATTTTGGGATATTTTACTTCCCTGGCAGAGACACCGGATAGAAGGGACCAACGGATTTTAGTGTCTCCTCCGAAAGACAGGTAACATGAGGTGAATGAAATTGCCTAAGTTTCAAAAACAGAAGCGGGTGGAATCGAACCACTGTCCCCTCGATTGAAATTCCGGCATTCTACCGTATCACTACTGCTCGCCCCTTTTACCACTAGTATACACCCAGCCATACAGCAACAAACCGGCATCAGTTATCACTGTTACAGTACCGTGATGTTTTAAAACATATTCCAACAGTGACGCCCTCTAGAGGAGAGTAGTTCACCATTCAATTATCTCACGTAGGAGAAAGACCCTCGAGGACAGCAGGGCGTATGAAAACGTGAGTAAATAACTATCATTGTATTTTATAACTCAACGCCAATTGATAGATGAGCAGCCAATGGTCAAAGGAATCAAATGAACGTAGAAAGAGGCGAGTAGATTTGGACACATGGGACGAGATGCACTTACTCCAACATTAGCATATCAATATATACACAGGCAACATTGGATATAATGACCAAGGTCCAATGCATTTCTTATAGTGACCGTCCACTGTATAGAGTTAGACCTCACATCAGCCATACCTACCTGTTGACTGACACTTCAATTCAGCCAAACTCAGCCCCAAAATAACCGCATAATGCTGTATTATGCAGTGGTGCCATCTAGTGATCAGTTTTGAAAACACATTAGAAATTATGTGTGATTGTACAAACCTCATTTTCAGTTTCAGGTCAAATAAGCAGGGAAACGGGAACTTAAAAACAGCTAATGTCTACGGGAAAAACTGCATTATTCCTAGTAACAAACGTAAGAAAATTACCGCTAAAAATAAACACAAATTTCAACAAAAGTCAAGCAGTCGTACCTCTGACATGAGCTTGAAGTTGGCGTCGTCTTTTTCCCTGAGTTGTTGAAGGAGTCGGATGTTCTGTTCCTGCATGTCCTCAAACGCCTGGCCTGTCACCTCCATTTCATTCAACAGGGCCTCCTCCTCCTGTCATGTGTCAATGACACCAAATGACACATGTGTAAATGACATGTCACTAGGTGACACACATATCAACTTCATGTCTCAGAATTGATAAGCCATATTAAAGTTGTCAACAGATGTCAACATCATGTCAATAGAAGATACACGTGTCAATGTCACCAGATGACACAAATGTCAAAGTCACCGGATGACACACGTGTCAATGTCACCACACAACATGTGTCAATGTCACCAGATGATACGTGTCAACATTACCAGATGACACGTGTCGACGTCACCAGATGACTCACGTGTCAATGATGTCACTAGATGACACATATATCAATGTCACCAGATGACACATGTGTGAATGATACGTTACCACATGACACACGTGACTACATCACCAGATGACAAGCATCAACGTCACTAGATGACACGCATGTCAACATCATGTCATCAGATTACAGTTACATTTATTGATACACCATTCCTAATGCTAGAATATATTATTGATGATATGCTGGTAAAACTTAGTGACTGTTTGTACAAATTGACTTTTACCTATAATACTGACAAAAAAACCATGTTTTGGTCTACTGCAAACAGACCTGTGTTCAATTCTTAATTGAATTGGAATTGAATTGATCAACAAAATGTGTGAATTGGAATTGAATAGAACCAAAACAGACTGAATATGAATTGAATCCCGCAAAGTAAGATGAACTGATCAAAGCAGAAAATAAATTTATAATGTTTTTCTACATAAACTGACATGTACAATCTACAAAATATATGTTAAATTGTAACATTTTCGTATGTGTCTTTTTGGTCAAAGACCGAAATAAAACAACCAACAGCAGAGCTAGGATTTATTTAAAAATTATGCATGAAACGATTTGTCACCAGACAAAACGTGGACTACACTTCTTTGTCTAATAGCTCTCTGTTCTCTCACTCCCTATGTACCCCAATTTTACTAGCACCATAGAACAGAGCAGCTAATTGCTAATTGAAATCATCACTAATTGACCACCAGAGACCAAAATTACTGTTTGCTGAGGGGATGAATTAGCATTTGCCAATATCCAGAATTCAGCATCCCCTTTGGTCTTTAGCCAGGCTGCAAGGTGGTACCTTACTACTCTGGTGCAGGTTGTCTGACGTGACTCAACATAACCCTTCATAACCCCCAGATTGCAGTACTTGGCACAAGGCCTGCTTAGCACTGTCTCTTCCGAGAACAGGGCAGGTATTTTAATATGGACTTCCTGGTTTAAGCTTAATTAAAGAGCTAATGTTTGCCTCAGTGGATTTTCACTCAATGTGCAGAAACTTAAGTCACAACAAAACAGCTAAAACGACTTGAATTGTAATTGAACTGGAATTGCATAAAATGAATTGAATTGGAACTGATCCTTCTTATGAGTACATTGAATTCAACTGGAATTGATCCTTGGTAAATACACATGAATTGGAATTGATAAAAGTTAATTGGACCCAGGTCTGACAGCAAAACTATGTATTTTCACTTACACTTGTTTACCTTAATGTCATGAATATGCTGAAGGTACACTGCCTGCCAAATTATTTTTCGTAACAGTGAAAGTGTTCACAATTTGAAAGCTATACGTGCAAAAGGTTCAAATCAAATTCAAGCAACCACAAAATTTAACACTAACTGCAACACCCTGTAACTGTCACCTTCTGCAGAGGCACAAACTCCTATTTTGGATCATCAAAGTTATAGGCCTTGCTGACCACCACCGTTTCAGCACAGGCGTAGAACACTGACAAAACCCACCTGTTTCTGAGCGGCAAGATTCTTTTGCAGCTCAGCGATGACATCCTCGCACTTCTTTATCTTACGCAGAGCATCATCTTCAGCGAGTTTACGTCGGTCTTTACGCTCAGCCTCCTGCAGACGACGAACGAGCGCACGCAATTCTTCGATCTCCTGACGAGCTCGTTTCTCAACTGATATCAACTGCAGGACAGAAGGACGCCATTGATTGATGATGTTACTTTGTTTGCGGTCGCATCAGTGTGTAAAGCCTCAGGATAGGTTAAGCATTTTGTAGGCGTCAGCATGCAAAGCTGTGTCAATGACAAGAGTCAAGGAAAAACGTTAATATAAATGCACAAAATCTGAGCACAGACAACCGAAAGTTTGTAGTGTTTACGTCAACACAGATACATATATAGTCTGTACATTTTAGTAAAAAGTCGGTTTTTAGGCTGAACAGTTTAGTTTTGTCACCTCAACAAACTAACGACAAACTTAGTTTGTAACACTGAATAGGAATATGTGGCAGGTGTGTCACATGGGCGTCATGTGATTCGTGCCCTCACCTGTGCCTTGTCACGTGACTCCTTCGGCAGACACTTGTAGGTGTCTAGGAGCAGCTTTAGGTCTCTCTCTCGGTCCTGGGATCGTCTGAACAAATGAACATGAACATCTGGACAACATAAATCAACTCAAACTGAAACCAAAGATCTATTTATACAAAAAGCATTAGCTTACATCTAATTACGGGAACTGAACAAACAAATGATACAGTCATCTCGAGACCATTTCGCTGACATTCTTATGAGTTTATAAGAGTAAGTTTGCTCTTTAAATTAGATTGTGTTTCAGTGTTCTTTTATATTGAGAACTATCATGCCGCTGGGACACTTTCCCTAGTGTGTCACAGAAATATTGACACTGGTGTGATACGGTGGTGATTTTGTTTGCATTTTGATACAGCTCCTTACATTTAACAACATACTATATTTTTTTGACGGATCTCTATGAGTTCGTTATATAGAAACCAAACACCCAATTATCATAGGCCCTAGTACACACCTGAATATGGAGAAACAAATCAAAATGAAATGCAGCACTGTCACCTAAGCAAATATTTCCAAGAAAAGCAAATGTCATGCCACAGTGACGTCGTCTGGAGAGCAGCAAAGCTATAAGTCAATAACTCTAAATAACCACCTTTGTATTTTTTTTAATGCATCACCAAAAGTCCAGAAAATTCCAGTTCTCTTAAAGGGAGACAGTCTGTTCCTCTACCTGGAATTATCCAGCGTAGTAATTTGTAAAGTCTGCTCTACTGAATGTGGGAAAATGGAATATTGTTGAACATCAAATGGTATTGCAGTTAACTCAGCCCACCTCGGCAGTACTGCTGACAAAACTTGTTTTGAAACTGGATGTTTTGTTTACCATTTGAACATGCTCCGGGGTCAAAACTTTCAAACTGCATACATTATTACGGTTTACCAAACACAGTTCGGTGGGAAGTATACCATCAACATATTTATTTATTAAAGTCTTAAGAACATTATATTAATTAACAAATAAAAAATAGGAACAGACTCCTTTTAACAATCATGAATTTGGAGGAGCCCCAAAGAAGTATCTTATACCATTGATGCACCTAGTCACTCACTTCAGCTCCACCTTGAGGTCTCGGATGATTTCCGGGTCGGTCTTCCCCTTCTCCCTCTCCGCTTCCCTCTCCCTTTCCTCGGACTCCTTCTTTGACGGTGTCGGTGTCTCATCCGGCTTCAGTTGTTTCGGCGGCGAATCTTCCTTTTCTTTCGGCTGAGCCTCTGATGTCGGCTGTTGTTGCTGCTGCTGTTGCTGCCCCTTCTGTTGTTGCTGCTGCTGTTGTTGTGATGTAGCTGGCAGTAGCTGTTGCTCTAATTTCAGCTGTGTGATAAAAAGATGGCAGCTTAATCTACCCGTGGAGCAACAAAGTAATGGATTATATTATTATTGTTACAAAGGCGCCATCTGGAGGTCACACAATACACTCAGATAGGAGAAAGGACGGCTAGAAAAGCAGAGCGTATCAAAAGCTTAAATGTAAATAACTCTATAACTAATTATTATATTTAGTTCTCTGAAATAGATCACTGGTTTGTAGATCAGTCCAATGGCCCAAGAAAGTGAACGAACGAATGCTGAAAGAGGCGAATTGACCTTGGCCCCTCAGAGGATATGTAGTTACAATGATCCAAAGTTAGCATATTTATATATAGGTTCATATACAGCACTGCATACGGTTCTTTGGATAAAACAAAATATTGCACTTCCTGTCAGGTGATTCAAACACAAACTGCTCTCTAAACACACTGCAATGTTTTGACAGGAGTGTCGTTGTTGAAAATTTTCAGTTTACAAGAGCGTAGAGAGCACCAACAATTTAAACCAAAATTATGCTGTCGAGTATAATGACATGAAGGACAGTAGTGTGCAGGTTAAGTTAGATACAGCTTAAACTTTGCTCAAAACTATGTCACAATAACCTTGACCTTCGCAAAGCCATAAGCCGCTACGCACACGCCAACAATTCACGACACTAATGTCGTGTAAACAAATAATGCTTTAGTAAACTTTTAATCGCCAACATTTGGAAGACTTATTTGGCTGTGAACAACTGGTTCTCTGCGTAAAAGTGGACCCAAATTAACACGCAGTTAGTAAATTCTAGCTGTTTATGATAATTAAAGAGTGGTGTAACGTCGGCTTAGAAACTGGCATTTTAGGACCGTTTTTATGGACCATATCCAGGATGAATTGTTAGTGAAACACAGTTTTTAATTTTCACTCCTAAGTAAGGAGAACAATCAATTTTATGGAGCAAAATTGGGCTTAAGAGGTCTTAAGAATGTTAGTGAAATGGTCCCCTGGGCCTTAGCATTAAATCCTTACTCATTAACACTAGGTCCTTAGCACTAAATCCTTACTTCTTAGCACTAGATCCTTAGCATTAAATCCTTACTTCTTAGCACTAGGTCCTTAGCATTAAATCCTTACTCATTAACACTAGGTCCTTAGCACTAAATCCTTCCTTCTTAGCACTAGGTCCTTAGCATTAAATCCTTACTTCTTAGCACTAGGTCCTTAGCATTAAATCCTTACTCATTAACACTAGGTCCTTAGCACTAAATCCTTACTTCTTAGCACTAGGTCCTTAGCATTAAATCCTTACTTCTTAGCACTAGGTCCTTAGCATTAAATCCTTACTCATTAACACTAGGTCCTTAGCACTAAATCCTTACTTCTTGGCACTAGGTCCTTAGCATTAAATCCTTACTTCTTAGCACTAGGTCCTTAGCATTAAATCCTTACTCATTAACACTAGGTCCTTAGCACTAAATCCTTACTTCTTAGCACTAGGTCCTTAGCATTAAATCCTTACTCATTAACACTAGGTCCTTAGCACTAAATCCTTACTTCTTAGCACTAGGTCCTTAGCATTAAATCCTTACTTCTTAGCACTAGGTCCTTAGCATTAAATCCTTACTCATTAACACTAGGTCCTTAGCACTAAATCCTTACTTCTTAGCACTAGGTCCTTAGCATTAAATCCTTACTTCTTAGCACTAGGTCCTTAGCATTAAATCCTTACTCATTAACACTAGGTCCTTAGCACTAAATCCTTACTTCTTAGCACTAGGTCCTTAGCATTAAATCCTTACTTCTTAGCACTAGGTCCTTAGCATTCAATCCTTACTCATTAACACTAGGTCCTTAGCACTAAATCCTTACTTCTTAGCACTAGGTCCTTAGCATTAAATCCTTACTTCTTAGCACTAGGTCCTTAGCATTCAATCCTTACTCATTAACACTAGGTCCTTAGCACTAAATCCTTACTTCTTAGCACTAGGTCCTTAGCATTAAATCCTTACTTCTTAGCACTAGGTCCTTAGCATTAAATCCTTACTCATTAACACCAGGTCCTTAGCACTAAATCCTTACTTCTTAGCACTAGGTCCTTAGCATTAAATCCTTACTTCTTAGCACTAGGTCCTTAGCATTAAATCCTTACTCATTAACACTAGGTCCTTAGCACTAAATCCTTACTTCTTAGCACTAGGTCCTTAGCATTAAATCCTTACTCATTAACACTAGGTCCTTAGCACTAAATCCTTACTTCTTAGCACTAGGTCCTTAGCATTAAATCCTTACTTCTTAGCACTAGGTCCTTAGCATTAAATCCTTACTCATTAACACTAGGTCCTTAGCACTAAATCCTTACTTCTTAGCACTAGGTCCTTAGCATTAAATCCTTACTTCTTAGCACTAGGTCCTTAGCATTAAATCCTTTCTGATTAGGACTAGGTCCTTAGCAGTAAACCCTTACTCATTAACAGGGTCCATAGCCAGGGTGCACAATGCCTTTAGTTGACAGATAGTCCGTCAGACTAGCTGACTCAGAAACAACTAGTCCTTAAAAATAAATGTGCTGGGTACCATCATACTGTTGTACCATATATGTAACAGTTATGGCTTTATTTCATAAAGAAAACAAGCCATTTCTCATTTCAATTAAATGTTCAACTAAATGTGTCATTAATAGAAACAAATACATGTGATTTCATAGATCCAGTTGCAAAGTCATCAGAAGAAATGACTAGTTTAATCAGGGACAGTAAACGGCAGTGGTGGACAAGGCGGTGACAGCAGAACTTGAAGCTTGGCGGCGACGAAGGACCGACATTGTCGGACTAAGTTCCATCATTTGGCCTATACTTTTCATTAGCGGTTCCTTTCCCAAAGCCGACTAAACAATCAGTAACATTGCTGGCATTTGGTAACTTGCTAAAACAATCACCCGATGTGGGAATAACGCAACTACGACCACGATGGGACAGCACGTAACGACGTCTGTAACCTGAGCATGTATCGTGTTTGTCCATGTCACTCATCACTCATGATCACTAGGTGGCACTACCTATCCTACGCTAACTGGATGTAAACAGCCGACATTTATATTCATCACATTCAGCAAGTTTCCCATTCGACGGTCGTACAGAATATTTAGCTGCGGGTGATAAAATGCTACCATATCGTCTTATTTTGTTTGGCGATCTTTTAGTTTCTGACCTAACCATGAAAACGACCACCTACAGCCGCCAAACTTCTCCTCACATATCTGACATACATATACACACACTACGTTACAAAAACAATTCTCTTACAATCCCATAAAGATCAAAATTCACAAAACAAACTCAACTAAAACTTGACGACTCCAGTGACGATTACCCATAGTTCCTCGGTTACCGTAAAATTTATATTGTGTCAAGGCGTCGCTACATAAATGAGCTTCACAGAAATTCTGTACAGTGGCACATCATTACTGGGTGCGTAAGGTCCCTGTATAAAGATAAAGCTTTACATGTTTGGGCATGTTTGCAACGCCTCGACACAATATCGATTTTATGATAACCGAAGAGTCGCCGCCGGTGATGTTGAGTTTAACTTGAGTCTGTTTTGTGAATTTTGATCGTTATTGGAATGTAAGAGAATGTTTTTCTGTAACGTAGTGTATGTATATATGCAAGATTTACAAGGAGATGTTTGGTGGCTGCAGGTGGTCGTTTTCATGGTTACGTCAGAAAATAAAAGATCGCCTTTTGTTTTATTCCATCACAACACCCAACTAGCATATACACAGCATAAATTAATTAAACATAATCACAGCTAGTCCGATGGGACTGCAGTGACTGCACCACTAAACATGGACTAGTCCAATCACTGAAACTACTTGTCTGGGATGATCGAACCAGCCTTATTTCGCAGCCTGTCAGCAATAAATCCTTACTCATTAGGATTAGGTCCTTAGCAATAAATCCTTACTCATTAGGATTAGGTATTTAGCAATAAATCCTTACTCATTAGGATTAGGTCCTTAGCAATAAATCCTTACTCATTAGCACTATAATACCTCATTCTGCACTGTCAAGTCACACTTTGCAACAGCAGTTTGTGGCTGCTGCTTTTGCAGCTGCTGTGGCTGTTTCTGCAGCTGCTGAACCTGCTGCTGTATTTGCTGCGTGTTCAGTTTCCTCCAGACTGTTCGGTTCATCTCATGAAGCTGACCATAGACATGGCACTTTATGTATAACCTCGGTCCCAGCTCAGAACTTCATTCCAAATCAAACTGTGTTATACAAGGATTAGCTCATCCATTTTGTCATATTTACTTAATTTGATCAGTTCTTCCTTAAATATGTAGTTGTGTTAACAGAAAATGTTGGTTTGAGTGGCTACTTTTAATTTATGTAAATTCAATATTTCCCACATCTTGATTTTAACTGATTTTTGATATGTTGTTCGGTTGGTGTTTGGGGCATGTTTCCCTCTGTTTCTGTTGCAATTTTGTCTTGGTCAAACCATAAATTGACTGGCTTAAAATATCTGCAGTTCCTTATCGATTCTTAGAAAACTATTTATTTCGATTCTTAGAAAACATACTATGTAACCACCCAATTTTGACTCAATTTAGACTTTGAGCTGTTAGACATTTCTCTGCAAAAAAGTGAGTACATCTATTTATAATTATGTTAAAAATCACATTAATTACTAAGTACAACCGTTTATTCCACAAACTTAGACTGACATCTATGAAAACCAACTCAAACCATTTTATTTTCAGTGGTTACAGGCACTATTTAAATTCAAATTATTATGGGCAGTTTTCTTGAAGTCAAACACAACACGTGGACACAATAGTTTCTTTCAGTGCCTACCTTGTTGACTTCGGACTGAGTCTCCCGGAGCTTGCGTCTGTAGCGTGCTACTTCCCCCTTCAACTGCTCATTGTGGTTCTTTAAACTACTGATGAGGTTGCGCATCTCACGGTTAATGGGTCCTGCATCAACACACCTCAACGTTAATGGGTCACTCCTCGAGTCTTGTGATACAAAACACATGGGTCCTGTGTACTAGGAGCTGTTACAATTGTCCCGGGGACCATCTCACTAAGCAAAACCCATCATTAAATAGAATCTGCTGTTAAATTGTTTTAAAAATGCAAAAAGGCATTGCCATATCACAGAGGGCTCTATTCGCACGACTCGCGGTGTCTTACCGGTGAAAATGTCCCAGTAGCGCACCCTGGTGTTGACAGTTTTCTGTATGCAAGATCACCGTTATGGAGTAAAATTGATTTTTGGTCTATCAGCTCATAAAAATGTAAGCGAATCGGTCCCCTGGTCCTCAATCAGACCTGAACAGACCAACTACAGAACAACTAAGGGCTACTGGACAGACGTGGAGAGCACAAGACAGGGGGAAGTGGAAAAGTCTTGTGCGAGCCTTATGTGCCACATATAGGCACAACGAGGATTTAAGTAGGTAAGTATAACTGATTTGAAAATGTTAGTACCCCATAGTGTAATTTTTATTTAAAGGAGAAAACAGTGTAACTGCTCTGGGGTGCAGTGGGGTTACGTTGTTGTAATACCATTACCTGTCTGTTCATTAGCGGCGAGGGTTTGCTCAAACTCTATCCGTAGCATCTCGTACTCGCGTCGCACCTGAGCGAGTTGGTCCTCCAACTGAATCACCTCCGTCCTCAACTTCTTCTGACACATCAACTCGTCACTCTGTCACCACAACGCACTTTCTTGGCACACAACTCGGAGCAAGTTCAATTTTTTTTCAAATACAAATAAACACATTTTTTATTTAAAAAATACACGCAATTATATTTTTAATATAAATAATTGTTTTCAAATACAACAAAACCTCGCTTTACGGCTACCTCTGTAATACAACCACCTCGTAATTATGGTCGGGATAGTCCTAAACTATTTCTGTTAACAGTACAGGTTCTTACCAGATGTTAGATGTTTGCAGTCGCGACTGTTCAAAATTACGTAAACCTTCCATCAATCAGATGAGGCGTAACTTGCAAGATGCAACAATTAGAGAAAACTTTGTATAAAAGCATTGTATAAAACTGTTCAATCCTCGCATCAAGTGTAACTACTTCGGGAAACTGTCATTTCCTTCTGTGTACATGTTGTGCCACCGAAAGATGTGTATTATTTTATAATACTGACAGCAAAACCTTCATAGAAAATCTAAAGAAATCAGAACATTACAACCTTAAATACGACCTACAAAGAGCACGGTGAACCACCCACCTCCATCTGTTCGATCTGCCGCAGGTGCGTGTTCTTGAGGTTGGCGAGCAGGGAGCGAGTGTCCTCGAGCTGTGTGCGAATCTGCATGCTCTCATTATACAGCACGGAGAACTGCGACTTGAGACACAGGTAGTCAGTTGTCTCGACAATCACACTCTCCGGCAGAGTCGACAGCTGTGATGATAAACACCTTCATGCAGTAAATATATATTTTAATGGATTCAAGTAAATCTCTAAAAATGTGCAAACAAATTTCAAAATATACGGCAGCAACAAATTAACATAAATATTCCTACAGCTACAAATTTTCATAAATATTCCTACTGAAATGTCTACAATATTGTGTGTCACTGTTGTCTAATCAAATACATAGTTGAAATATAAAACACGCAATTACAACTCCTTGTTGTGGGGCTGACATTAGTACACCACAGTGCAGCGTTGATATCAAACAACTAATGTATGAAGACCCGAAAGACTTACATCCATCTTCAGGGACTCGATTGTCTTCAGTGCCTCTGTGTGGTCTCGCTGCAACTTCTCGAGCTCCGTGAGTCGGTTTGTGGCGAGTTCTCGCTGCTCTTCTAGCTCATTCACAATCTCAATGAACTGTTGTAGCAAAAGTAGAAGTCATTCAGTTTACATAATTTCCAGTACAATCAGTGCAGCTATGTGATCTACTTATTATACATTTTCTGACTCTGTAACGTAGATAGTTACAATCACCTGTCAAACCAATATTGTTGGGCTGTCCTCATTTTCGAGTTCTGACATTCATTGAAACTTTCTTTTCAGTTTCTTTGTGCTGTGATTCGTTGAGTACTGTCTCGTTCATGTAATACAAGCCTAATAAGGGCAGCCATCGTTTGCCCACTGTTTGGTATATAAACGTCTACAATTGTCCTGTTGGGTCAGCCAGTGTATGCGTACGCGAGTGACTACGCTGTCTTCTCAACTCAATGTCAGCTGCCCTTGCAGCTTCCGTGTCAATGGTTCCTTGTCGGATGGACGCATGCCATACGTTATTTTTGGTAGATTGCTAAAATCTATATATCTACATCTGTATGGTCAACGTTCATTAGCATCATCACTTTTATAATAACAATTGGGTGTGAAGTTGAACTGATACATCCAACATTTTACATATTTGTTTCTGATTTATGCATTGGAATGTATAAGGTCATCAAACAACCTACACAAAGTTCTTTTAACGTTTAATCATGGGGAAATGACCCCATGTTTGCACACCGTATGAGTGCAATATGCTGTGTCTCTTCCACATGCACACAATGTACACGGGGAACCATTGCAAAGGTAACTCCACCTTACCACTCCCTTTCTACATTCCATTTATAAAATGGCTCAGAATTAGGAGTACAATTAATTCTGGTAACAATTTTACTGTTAGAAATTTGCAGAAAATCTATGGTATTTGTAACATAAATTGTCATCCAAGTACGATCCCACAATACACACTAACTCTTGCAAAAACCAGCACAATTTGGTGTACAACATAACAATTTTGTGGACTGTTAAAAGTGATGGCATTTTGAAGATGCACATACTACAAGTGGCTTTCCACAATATACAATGACAACACTCTTCGGACAATAATCACCAATAAAAAAAACAACATACAGCCAACAACCCCATAACGACACTGACCTTGTTCTTGGACACGCCCTCCCCGCCTCCCTGCACTGTGATCTCCCCCTCCTGGAAGGTCTTCAGTTTCTGCATCGCGTCCGATAGGTGGCAGTCCAGTTTCGTTACCCGTGTCTTGGCGCTGTCGAGTTCGTAGTCAAGATCATCGACAAGGTTCTTTAGTTCGGCCGCTTCCGTCTCGGATGCGGTCAACTTGTCCATCAGCTCTGAGTTCTATGGGAGAGAAGGAAAGGGGTTTGGGAGCGGGTTTTGGAAGAACATTAAGACACGTCTACATGCACAATTTTTTATATTCATCGACCAAAACCTATACACTTAAATTAGCAAAATTTCTAATGAGACTGAGAGTTGAAACTTTCACCGAAGTCGTTATGGAAATAAGTTATTTCCACACATTACCTTATAAACAGAAATATCTGTGAAAATCAGCCTTTGCAATTAGTTTATAGAAGTAAGCAGTAACAAATTGGAAAAAATCATAACAAAGGAGGAATTTTGCCAATTTTCATTTATAAATTTCATCCACAAACTAGCATTATAACTGGTTCCTGCTGCACCATGAAAGCGAAATGTGACCACGCCCAATGGTGTCAAATGTGCCCACCTTGAGCATGATCTCGTGGTTCTTTTGGTGAACGGTGGTTGCAAGATCCTGGATGCGGCGATTCTCCACAACAATCCGTTCCATCTCCTTCCGCACGGCCTCGCTGATCCCGAGCCGGGGTTTCTCCGCCGATGCCTTCTTCCCTCCCTCTTTCCCCTCCTTGTCCTCGGTCTTCACCTGGGAGGACAGAGCGGTGCCCGTGCTTCCCGGCTCCTTCTTCACTTTCATCTCAGCGCCGCTGGCTGCGTTGGATTTGTCCATCGAAATTGTCAGTGGAGACTTCTTGCTGGTGTCGCCATCTGGATCGCCCTTACAGGTCACCTCAGTCTTGACCTCTGTCTTGATAGACGCAAGATCTGTGGAGTACAGTTGGTGGTAAGTGCAGGTTCCCGTGTGTGTGTGCGAGTGTGTGAGCATGTGCGTGTTACCTCTGTATTTGCGAGTTATTGGGGGTCATACACTAATAACGCCGTTTTAACTCACCAACTCGTTTAGACAAAACACAAATTATCACCATTGATATTCGTAACTTTTGGGCGAGAATTATTTGTTATATATATATATATGCACAGTCGTGTTAATAAAAGAATGTGTAGTTATGTTAAAATCATTGACATAACTGATAATATTTATTATTAAATTGGGTAATGAAAGCATGATTAGCCTTTTGTTAGTATACAGAACCAGACAACTTTGCCATTTCTCACTAAATGTTGACTTGTAAAAAATAATAGATTTCTTTGATATCTGATCAAAGCCAAATAACACATTCATACAAACGAGCTAGCATGTCATAGGGCAGACTAGATAGGCTTGATTTGTTGGTAAAATTGATCTAAAATGAAAACAATTAAAAAAATAATTACACAAGGAACAGGAAATGTAAATTAATCAGTGATAAAGCGAGGCAGAGGTGACTGAAAACTGTGACAATGTCTGAAGAAAGGCTTGAGATGAGGAAGGTTAGGGTCTGGCAGAAAAAGAATACTGTAAAGAAGACAGAGATAGTGCAATGCAGATGTGAAAATATTAACAAAACAGAATAGGTAACAAAAACTGTGATATTAGCTGGGAGAAGCACAAAGCTGAAGACAAGATGCAATTTCTGTATATAATATACATTTTTGGGGCTACAAAGGCAGCGATAGTGAAATGAAGATTTATCAAGATTTAATATGACTGCCACCCAGAGCAAAAACCCCAGATTGTAAATGGGCAAGGAACATTTGGCTTATCAACAGTGTAACATGCTTTCAAGAAATAGGCTAGCAATAATGGTGAAGTTCTGACAGGACCCACGGGTAACGACGACCACACACCAGCAAGACGATTCTTCACATCTTTCTTCTCATCCCCGAGTTCTTTCTTTATGGGCTTCCCACCCACCGAGCTCGTCTCCGATTTCTCACTTTCGTCGTCTTTCTCCGTGATGACAGCCCAGAGTTTCCCGTTGCGTTGTATCACGCGGTCATATGCCTGAATCAACTTGCCGATGGCGCGTTTTGAGAATTCAACACGTTGTTTCAGTTTCTCCCCGATCTCTTGTCGGTCCCACTGAGACAGGAGGGTAAGGAATGAAGTGACGGCCGTACTCTCATCTGAAACGGGGTAAAGTTACACTTTCATCGACATCACCTAAACCAGTACATCAGTAAGTGTCACTTTCATCAATATAACCCACATTATACCACCTTTGTTTAATGTACTTGCAGCTTTAGTTGTGACATCAATTACAGCTACATATATTTTTTCATTTGGAAGTGAATTTATACTGAAAGATGCTAATTTGTTACAACCAAGTAAATTTCAACTTTTGGCAGTGTTCTATCTATATTCCCTACAATTTATATCTCACAGTTTTTTTCCAACTATGGTTAGACAAATCTTCAAGTAGTTTGAAATTGTATCCAGTCACTTGTACTGTGTTAAGAATTTTGCAATTTTTTCACAGTCATTTTCCGTCAGAGTTCGACTCTTTCAAATTATAACACAAAATCTCCCTTATGTGATTTATTATGGATATGCAATTACATACAAGCTTTCAAAATAGGTTTATAACCATAAAACATGGACACTTACTCTCTTTTCCAGTTTCGTCGGCACTGTCGGCATCAAATCTTTGAACCAACAATCGCACGTCTTCATCCAGCTGAAAGGGGAACAAACGTTAGGTATTCAGTGTTGGCATTTGAAAATCAGTGTTCCCACTACCACTGTTAAATGGCCTTTCAAATGGGCAAATTTCCCATATAAAATCCAGCTCTGCCCGTGAGATTTGTATAATAATAATTTGTTTAATCATGATTTAAATTATTTACTATTTACTGATAAAAATATGTTTGAAGATATAACAAATAATTGATAAACAAAGACTCCATTTAGAAACACCCAAAAAGGCATTAGGCCAATTTAGGGTTTATTTTCATTAGGTCCATGTCCAGAAGAACAAATGTTCACAGCTTACTGTCACTGATAGGTAAACATTGAAATTATGATTCTGGATTACTATTAAAGGTCTTCCAGTTCATAGTTGGTTTACCAGAGTGAATTACATGCTGTGTCCATAGACGAGGCTTGCATTTGTAGAACATAAAAATATTAACGTTCCTCCATGAGATTGAAACAGACGTTACCATCGTATTAAAAAATATTACGATGCAACATGTCCTGGAACATCTAGGTGTACTTCATGAGTTTGGCGCTCACCACTACTTTACATGCAATTTTACTGAGGAGAAACACTGGATAATTATGAACCTGGTTCCAGTAGCGGTTGACGATGCATAGAACGGCATCATCAGTCGTTTGTCTCTGCTCCAACTGCTCGATGCGTTTGCGAAGGTCATCCTCAGCCTTGCGTCTCTGCTCAATGCGCTCGGCTAACTTCTTATTTTGGAACTGTAGCACTTTGATGTCAAGTTCCTCCTGCAAATAAAACAAACAAAAACTAACTTCTTGTTTTGGAACTGTAGCACTTTGATGTCAAGTTCTTCCTGCAAATAAAACAAAAACAAAAATAAAGCAACCAGAACGATAAAAATTATCAGACAAACTTTTCAATTCTTAGATACTCACATTCTTGCCACTATATTAGACTATAGTTAGATTCTATCTAGATTATGCAATAGCAGTATGGTATCCATATAAGGCAAACATAAAATAGCCATAGAAAATGTCCAAAGAAGAGCCACAAAAGAACTACCTGGTATGAGGGACTTATTATACACTGAGACTTAAATTACTTAAATTACCCACATTAGTATATCGTAGGTTAAGAGGGGACATGACTGGTCTATAAAATAATGCATAACCTACATGATAAAAAAATCTGCACCAAACCTCCTTAAATGGGAGGATATGGCATTACGATTACAGAGCACACTCCCTCAAACTATTCAACTAAAGAGCAAACTAAACATAAGAAAAAATGCATTCCTGCTTAGAGTAGCTAATCCGTGGAATAGTTTACCTGATTCGGTAATGCAAGCTAGATCAATAAATTCATTTAAAAACCACACTGAGAAATTCTGGTCAACTCAGGAGATACTATACAACGATGAAATTAACAGTAAATACTGGATCTGGAAACCACAAACTTTTAATAGTCGAAGATGAAGATCTGGTCATTGAGGAACCAAGAGGATCCTGCGATCAGAATGGGCTCAGTCACAGGCCTGGCATTGGGATGTAGAGCCCACATTTCTCTCTCTAACTTAATCTCTTAATAAACGTCATTCATTTGGCCTTCTTTCATCACTATTCATGACTTGTGTTGGTGCTTGCATAAATGGGAATATGCGGCCACGGCACCGTGCTGCATATGGGTTTTTGTGCTGGCAACAACGCAAGACAAGTGATGATTGGCCTAATGTCTGATGCTAATTATTATGCTAATTACCTCTTTGTCTCTGGCGCAAGGAGCCAATCACCGCACGGTAGTGGCGCGCAGTCACAGATTACAACGAGCTCTTGGTCACTTCGTTTTGTGAAAGCAGACGGAGTGGTCGCTTCAACAAATTTTGGCCCTCCCATCCCTCCCAAATTTTTGATAGCGTTAGGGACTACCATGTACATCATTGGTGGAAGAGGGGTTGATAGCATATCTCAAAGCTTTCCCCGTTTTCTTAGTGCAGGTGGACAATGTGTTCACGGGGTTTTAACACAGAGACAGCTCGCTTCTCTTCCACCGGTGATTTTAGTAAGTGGGGCGTAATGGCCCCACTTATAGGTTTAGGCTAAATCTTGATACAATGTAAGTCTTCAGCAGGTAGTTGGGATTATAGTTAGGTGAATGAATGGTGTGCTTGTTTAGTACGGTACGGTGCCTAAGGTCTACTGTGATTACAGTAGTAATGATGTTGTATATATCTATAACAATACTGCTAATGTTGTATATGCCGAAATGTGGGCTCTGTCAACCTGAGGGACAGGAGACTAGTATGGGCTCAGTCACAGGCCTGGCCTTGGGATGTAGAGCCCACATTTCTCTCTCTAACTTAATCTCTTAATAAACGTCATTCATTTGGCCTTCTTTCATCACTATTCATGACTTGTGTTCGTGCTTGCATAAATGGGTTTCCAGTGTGCTAAACAACATCCCATATTACTGTTTTCACCGAGGTTTATTGCTAAAGCAGCTAAACTGGGAAAGGACAGGTCCACACCTAAAACACATACACATGTACAAGGTTGTTATATTTGTTTCAATAAGAGTTAGAGTTATTTCGCAATGACAGAAAAAAGCTTTTCCAAAGTTAACTTACCAGCGAATAAATGGGTCCGATTTTAATTGGCTCAAACTGTGTTTTCAATTTTTTCTCTGCTGGAGAGTTTGAGCTTCCAGAGTCCCCATCAGCACTTCTTTTGGTTGCCATAACGACTAGTTGGCAATGACGTGCACAACTATCATTGTCATGATGCTGAAAGAGAAAACTTATGTTTTAATTTGCTGTATTAAATAGTATCAACCAAACAGCACCAATTTATTGTTGTATAATATAAGTATCAACAATAAAATCTATGTGGAGTCTCAATGATATTACTTTTCATTTTTACAATGATTTACCCCTCAAAAAACGTACTACCTCTGGTTATTTCATACCTTTCAACAATTTGAACATAACTTTTTAAATGCTGTTTTGTCAGTTATGTAGATTTTTACTACTCATTTTTATGATGATTTGTCATTAAAGAAAGTGTGATTGTGGCACACATGTTGAATCCATCAAATATTATGTTTTATGGTACTTTTGAAGTTCAGATAATACTTCAATTTGATTCGACATGCAGAGGGCTCATTTGAAATGAGGTAATCCATGGCCTTAGTGGTGCATATTAGTGCAAACAAGAGTGACATATATGGGTCTCAAAAGTGTTCTAAATTAATTAAACACAATTTCTACACCCCCTCATCATACTAAATAACACTGCTACATTCCTTCTCTTTCCTGGTCAAAGTTCCCCAAAAAGGCAAAATCTTCAACCAAATAAAAAGAAGGTAATCATTAAATAGGAGGATTCGTCATAACATGATTATATTATGATTTATGTGTAATAGTGAGGGGCAGTGGTCGAGCAGTTAGAGTTCTGGGCTGTCGTTTGGAGGGACCGGGGTTCAAATCCTTGTGCCAGCCACGTGGCAGTTCGGTACTGGTTCGGCTGCCATGTCAAAACTTTGCCAATTTCATTCACCCTGTGTCTTTCGGAAGAGACGCTTCAAGCCGTTAGTCCCATCTATCTGGTATCTATGCCAGGGGAAGTGATTTGTTTGAATAAACACTTTTGGCTTTGACTTGAAGTAAAATATCTTACACAGGGAAATGGATAAAACTTGTCATGGACTCACTGAGTGGAGATCTCATTCTAAAAAAACTCTACGTATACTCACGTCCGGAATATTCGGGGAAGGTCAAAATTCATGGTACTGAAATTTTGCGTTCTAACGCTCTTGGCCTATTTTAATACACTGCGTGGTCTCGCACTGATTCATGTGACATGCGAACAATTTACACAGAATAGATAGGATTTCGCGGGTATATTTTCGTAAGTACTTCACTCAAAACAACTTTTGTAACAGTTTGTTTGCAGAAATTGTAAGGAGATGTGTTAGAGATTTAGTACATAAATATCTTACAGAAGAATTTTGTCAGGTTTTAGTAAAAATGGCAAAACACAATTGTATTGCCCACGCCAGTATACTACTACTGCAGAATCATCAACAAAATGCTGTGATGTGATGACAACGATGATCAAATGCAGTGTTCGCGCTGACGCTGTTTTTGGGTGATATTACGCGGTTTTTCGAGGCGGTGTGCAGTTTTTCAAGTTTCATTGCGTACAACAGACGTGGTTTTTCACGTTTTGCTGCGTCCCTTCGACGCAAATCTATAGTTCTTCAAAGTCATTTCTAGTGCCACGTTAGACAGATTGCTTATAAAGAAATACGACAGATATCCAAATTGTGTGTCGACAACCGCACTTTCATTTCACAACGAAATGGCACCGCCGTCTAACGACCACTGTGAAAAATGGAATGCACAAATAGTATTTCCCACTAATGCGCGTCAGTTCTGCCTAAGGGCTAATTCAGAAACTAGGTAGAACGACTATAGCATGGCGTCCGGTCAGCGTTTTTGACATCATGGCATCGCCTGCGGCTAAGAAGCCAAAAAGAGATCGAGGCCATACATTAATTTAGTCCATTTAATGGTCTACATCTTTGGACCCCATTTTTTCAGGCCCATGGGGTCCTAGGACTCAGTTTTTTAAATCCTAACCCGAACATCAAAATGTAGTTGAAACGACCAAATCGAGCTGGGCTCGGATTGTACACAAATGTCGTGACTGTTCGGAGTTGTCGGCACTTGTGTAGAATCCGGACCCACCTCGATTTTGCTGTCATAACTTGAGTTTTGCCTAACTTTGATACATCAGAGCGTTAGTTCAATCATTCAACATCATTCCAGGCATATTTATATTACGAAAATATTGTGTCTTAGCACACTTTTGAAGCCCATATAGCTACCCGGTTTGCGCTAGTCTGCACCGCTGCGGTCGTGCGTTACCGCATCACACTCGTAAAATGAGCGATATGTTAATGCAAACCGAGGCGCTATTTATGCCTCAAAAGTGTGCCAACACGCAATATTCTTAAACGTTAATATGCCTGGGATAATGCTGAATAATGGAACTAACACACTGAGGTATCAAAGTTAGGCAAAACTCAAGTTATAACGTCGAAATCGAGGTGGGTCCGGATTCTACATAAGTGCCGAGTTGTCGTTACCAAACCCGGTGCCGGCGTAATTGGGTAATCCCAGTAATTTATTGAGTGGCACCGACCGACAGAACCGGTATTCGGTGAGCAGCCATCTCTGACTCTGCCTTCAACACTGACGTTGTTTAAGCAATTGCAACCCTTCCAAATATGTATTTTAGTATTACACATGAGTTTTTGTATAGCATACGCTATATCGTTCTTACCTAAGATAGGGTGGATTGTAGTATTTTGCTTAGAAAAGAGTAATTTTGTGAACATGTATTTCAAAGCAACTTTTTCCAGGGGGACTCCATGATGGAACTGCCCGGATGTAAAACTCTCTAACAAATATAAATACATGAAATACATTAAATATTACTCATTAGATTTAAACGTCGCAAATGTTATATTTTATTTATCAATACACATACACATAATTATAACTGATGTTGTTAACGTTACATGTCTACGAGGATATACGAGTCACGTGACTAAGGTAAACACCCTACTGTGGTCCATTTATCACAGTTTGGTCGCTAGGTGGCGGCACAATTTCGTTGTGAAACGATAATGCGGTTGTCAACACTGGATATCTGTCGTATTTCTTTGTAAGCGACCTGTCTAACATGGGACTAGAAATAACTTTGAAGAAACATAGGATTGCGTTGAAGGGACGCAGCGAAACGTGAAAAACCACGTCCACGGTACGCGGTGAAACTTGAAAAAACACGTAATATCGCCCCAAAAACGGCGTCATCGCTAACAGTAAACAGTGGTTATTAGCTGTAACTCGCATGAATGCTTTTTTCTAAAACCATGTTGGACATGAGTTAAAATGTCATACTCATCAAGATGTTTACGGATATGTGAGCAGATTATATGTTCGAGTAGTTTACACGCTACACATGCTAATGACTGGTTAAAGTTAAACAGGAGTGAAAATTGGGGCAAACTCATCTGCAAGTTCCTTCAACACACGACACTGACAGGGAATGATATCTGGACCGGACGCTTTAGACTCGAGGGGTTAATGTCCGACAGTATCTTCTTGATACCAACAGTGTCAGCGTGCAATGTATTTATGGATAAGAGCTTTTGCCTTTTTGGGCATGGCTGTGCCGTCATCTTTTGTGAAGACAGATTGATCATTGGAACTGCCTATTTAGAACACTCCAACTGGGAGGTATTACAAGGTTTTTCTTGCCTCTTGGATTTTATATACTGCCAGAAGGGTCTGGTGTTATTTTCCTCTATACTGGTTGATAGTACCGATGTAATTGTAATTCCAGTGTGCTTTTCTTATCTCTTGGGCAACAAGTCTTTTAAAGTCTTTGAATTTTGCCCAGTCCTGCTGGTTTTTGATCTTATGTGCACATTGTCATTGATATAATCTGTTTTTCTTTCTGCACATTTGCTTGAGAGCAGCGGTCAGCCAAGGGAGATGACATCTGACAGATGACATCCAACTTGGGACAAACTTGCTAATGATCGTAGAAATGTGGGTTTTAATGTCATTCCAGTTTCCATTTACTGACCGGTTGACATGCTCTTGGGAATATGTATCACCAAAGGTTGATGTAATTTCCCTCATTTTATTCTAATCTGCCTTCGAGAACAGGTGGATTTGATGAGATGATTTTTGGTGTACTCAGGTCTAATATTTGAGTCTGTGAAGATAATCTCATGATCTGATATACCTGGCATGGAATCAGAGTGCTTGGTTAGAGCTGGCTCGTTTGTGCAGAAAAGATCTAGGATGTTTCCTTCACTTGTAGGAACAAAATGAATTTGGGTTAGATAATGTTGTTGCTGGTAAGGTTTCCCAATTTCTGTTTCCAGCGTTAAAGTCTCCCCCTAGCATGGTGATGTGATTTTTTGAGTTCTTGAGTGCTAAGGTGTTTAGTGCCTTTTCTAGTTCATCCAAGTGTTGCGTTTTACTGTCAAGTGGCCTGCAAAAGGTGCCCGCATAAAGTGTGTGCTTATGTTTCAATGATATTTTGACCCATATTATTTCAAAGTCAGCTTGTGTGTCAATCTCCACAGCAGATATTTTGTTTTGATGGCTTGCATTACCCCACCTATACCTCGCTTACGATCTTTGCGGAAAGCTCAGTAGTTTGGTGGGAGGAAGATCTGGGTCAGTGGATTCGATGAGATGAGCTGATTCAGCTTTATGGCTGAAGATGCCATTACAGTTTATGACAAGTGTTCACCAGTTGTTTAGCTTGTTTGGAATTTGGTTGGATTTGTTAGAATTATTAGGTGAACTAGTAGAGTTGTTTGACTGTGTTCTGGATCTGGGTGTAGACTTTTAGATTAAGAGGCATTGTGAAAGTCACTGTTGGCACACACCCAATCAACGCTGCTGTGTTGTAGATGTTCATAATCATTTGAGCAAAGTTCGATGCATGAAATGTGGTACCAGATGCTACAGTTGTCACAGCATATTGTCTTGTGCTGCCACAAAACACCCAGATCACAATAACCACATGGAAAAAATGACTCATCCCTGTGGCCATGTTGACATGACAGAGTTCCCAATTCCTTTTGCATCACCTAGTGTATAATCTGACATCTGTGCCACTTAATTTTGTAATTTATCCTTTCTCGACCGTATTAGTTGATTACCGGTCTTTTCTATTATTGCAACAGCGCATGAACATAATTGTGTAACTGGGACAATGAATGTTGGAGTGATGTGTAGGGGTGAATGATACATCAAACTATCAATGCATTGTGATCTAGTCAATGCGATAATGTACTATTGATAGTTATCAACTGACTTCAAGGCGATGCAATGATACCACCTGTACATGAAGGTTTGGGTCTGCTTGTCTTAGGTAGCTAGCCGTTAATACTATCGCTATCACAGCAGCCACAGCAGTTTTGACACTATCGCAATAGTAAGGCTGTCACCAATAGACAACTCTTGTGATGTAGTATAAATTAAGTGTAATGCTTTTACAGCGGCAACAAATTACAGTAAAGTCAAAAGTCTACCAGTATGTTGTCACATCTGTCAGCTCAAAACATCTAGCAGTATAAGTTTAAAATGCATTCTAGGAAATGTATTCATTTTATGTTTATTTTGGAACAAGAGTGTAAATAACTGTTTGTATGGACATAAGTCTGTTTCAATTAATATTATAAATTTTCTGAATATTTTGTAACTGGAATAATATTTGTTGATAATTTTGACTGGAATGTACTTGGAATTGTTCTTGACAAATTTAAGTTTCAAAGAACTTATACTTGACCTAAGGGATCATCTCAGAACATTGATGTTCGATATCAGACAAAAATACTTTTATTTGTGGAGAAGGGTCGGAGACAGTTTCAGCATTGGACACTGATATTTTATTCTTCGGACCGATACCGTTGATGTATTGATATCATCATATGATTATGTCATTGTCTCTAAGGCCAGATGAAAGTAATTTTGTTTGATATCATACATCGATGTTCTGAGATGATCCCTAAAGTACTTGGATTGTACTAGATCAGATGTACTCTGTTGTTGTCGCAGGCTGCGGATCTGACAGAGACGATGGCCAAACATTACATTACAACCAGCATCATAGTCTCATTTATAGCCTTCTCTTCTGTCACATTTACTCTCGTTTTGTTCGGTCAACTTTCCTTCCATCGCATTTCTTCTCTCCTCTCCTTTCCCATTTCCCTTCCCTACCTCTTTCTCTACAGTCACTTTCACCCCTGTCACCTTCACGCCAGTAATGTTTCCTGTCATCCATTCTCCAATTTCTTCCCCTGCAATCACCTTCCCTCCTCTCAGTCTCCTTTCCTCAGTCTTCCTGCCACTACTCTGCTCCTACAGTTTCACAATATTCCCAACTCTCTCCCTGTCGTCTCTCTCCATTCCACTTGTCTCCTTGCTAATTCTCATCTCCATCCCCTTCACAACATCTGTCAACCTAATTACCTCCTTCAGCAGACATTTCACCTTCCAACACCCGACGCACTGAAAGGTGATTCCATTTTTGCCAGACAAGGCAAAATACACCCATCTATGGCCGTCATTGCACACCAAGTGTCACTTTGCCTTGACTTGCCGCCTGCTTGCCTATCAAGAATGGACATGAAAGTATGTATTCTAGGTAATGTCACATGCATAAATGTGTGTTCTGTTTTATACAGTATTATGTAGGTTTTTATGTCTAACAGGGCAAATATATAAGTAGTACACTTCTTCTTGCACTTTTCAACAATTGTATACTTCTGTAATTTAATAATTTGCTATTTTTATTATGTTGGTTGCAGTTTTTGTCGAAATAATGTTTCACTCATTCAAAGAGTCAATTGCTCTACCCACAACACTATTGCCCTCAACAGTGGCTAATCTCTCTCTCTCTCTCTCTCTCTCTCTCTCTCTCTCTCTCTCTCTCTCTCTCTCTCTCTCTCTCTCTCTCTCTCTCTCTCTCTCTCTCTCTCTCTCTCTCTCTCTCTCTCTCTCTCTCTCTCTCTCTCTCTCTCTCTCTCTCTCTCTCTCTCTCTCTCTCTCTCTCTCTCTCTCTCTCTCTCTCTCTCTCTCTCTCTCTCTCTCTCTCTCTCTCTCTCTCTCTCTCTCTCTCTCTCTCTCTCTCTCTCTCTCTCTCTCTCTCTCTCTCTCTCTCTCTCTCTCTCTCTCTCTCTCTCTCTCTCTCTCTCTCGCTCGCTCGCTCCCTCGCTCCCTCCCTCCCTCCCCCCCTCCCTCCCTCCCTCCCTCCCTCCCTCTCTCTCTCTCTCTCTCTCTCTCTCTCTCGCTCTCTCTCTCTCGCTCTCTTTCTCTCTCGTTCTCTCTCTCTCCTTCTTTTTCTCACCCTCTCTCTGTCTGTCTCTCTACCCTCCCTCTCTCTCCCCCTCTGTCTCTCTCTTCTTGTCTCTCTCCTAGCTCTATATATGTTATGTATGTTTCTCTCTTCCTCTCCACCCCCCTCTCCCTCACTCTCTCCCTCCCCCTCTCTCTCCCTTTATGTCTCTCTCCCCCTCTGTGTCTCTCCCCTATGTCTCTCTCCCCCTCTGTCTCTCTCCCCCTCTCTGTCTCTCTCTCTCTGTCACTCTCTCTCCCTCACTCTCTCTCCCTCACTCTCCCTCTCTCATCTCCTTTCTCTATGTCACTCTCTCTCCCTGTCTCTATGGCTGATGTCTGTCTTGAGAGACTGTCATCTACTGTTCCTTGTTGTCACTGCTCAACTGATGTTTATTTGCTTGTTGTAGAATGTGTGGCTGACTGCCCCAAGTGTTCTGTGGCGAACGTGTGTGACAGTGACTCTTGCACTCACCCTTAGTCTATGACAGTACTTCAAAGACATGTAAAGGTATGTACTGCATTCTACAGTGTTTGATATCAATACACATTCAAGTTCAACATTGATTATTTGTTGTATGTTGTGCTGGTGGTGCAACACCACTAGACAAAATGGTGTGTTGAGTTTATAATGATGTCCATCCCAATATGTAAAATATTATCCATGGGGTGTCCAACACAAACAACTGCATTGTTGGCAGAATAGAACAGTGCACTTAACAAATTTAAAGTATTGTAGTGCAAATGCATATTGAAATCTACATCATCCAAAGACAAGCTGTACAGCTGAAACATGTAAATGTCATCTGGTTGCCTTACAGATAAACATGCAGCCTTCCTGCAGTATGTCGCAGTGGAACCAAGTGTAGCTGAGACGTCACACTGTTTCTGTGAACCACAGACAATTCTGGGTGTAATGCCAAGTTCTTCTGCTTACCGCTTGTGCTGACAACTGCGATTCCTGGACCATATTCAAGAAGGACCACTTTTGATATGTTCTACCACATCCATACAGCATAGACTGCCATTGTTAGAAATGTGTCCATTAGGCCAGTCAATTCACATAGTCAAAGCAGTCAGTATTTCACTGTATTATTGTTAAGGATAACAAAGCACTTTTCACAGTGAAATCTTGAACCAAATATCACTGCTGTGACACATGTATACAAGTTGTAAGGTCAGTTCCGCCCTTCGACAACATATGCAGCAGACAAGCAAGTGACATGCAGCCTGGTTTGTTTTAAAGATCCTCCATATTTCAAATATGCAATCTGTAAATGTGTTTTACTAATGGAACTGTGGTTAATTCTCTGAGTAAATGTGTCATCTTTTTCCAGCTTGCCCTGACCACTGCCAGAGTTGTACAGTGAATGCTGATGGAGCTGCAGAATGCGATGCTGACGGATGTGATTCAAAATCGGGCCTCAAGGCTGACAAGACATGCCAGGGTTAGTCACACCAGCTGTTGTTTTATTCAGGAAGGACCACTTTTGACATGTTCTACCACATTATTGCAGCATGCACTGCAATTGGTAGAAATGTGTGCTTTTGCCCAATCAATTCACGTTGTCAAAGTACAGTCGCGCCTCATTATAACGTGCCCCATTATAACACGAATTCTGTTAAAACGCGGTCGGTCGTGGACCCCGAATTTCTGCCGCCAGGGGGAATGGGCGCTTGGTCATCGAGCTATTGCAGTGTCCATGAACACCGCACTGATCTATTAAACTAAAATGCGATTTACTGCACGCTATAATAACTATCACACTTGTCTTGTGTAACGTCATCCTTGTATTTGTAAACACTACAGGTGCAATTGTAACAGTCAATAAATGCAAAGTAGGCCCTACAACAGGACAATGAATGTGGAGTCAGTTGTTGAGCTTTGTTTTGTTCGGACATCAGTCGATTTGTAGCATTAGCTTAGGCTGCACCAACTTGTAAATTGCAATCAAGATTCACGCTAACCTGTTTCAGATTCCCACACATTTACTGGTAATTTAGATATCAGAGACTTACTCTTACATCAACTTGACTCTTCAACAACGCTGATCCTTTCAAACGATTAAACACAATAAAGTTTAAACAGCTTATACGACATGAATCAACAGCAATAGCGGATCAATTTTAGATGGTGGGAGTAAGCCATTTGTACGCATAATCCGTTAACACTGTTTGAAAACAGCTCAGTGCTTTGAAATAAAAGTTGACTAAAATAGTGTTAAATGCATTTGCATAGGCAGCAAAACAGCAAGGAAGTATATCGCTGGCACACTGTGGATTCACTTTTCGCTCCCCATAGCCGTAGCCATATGACGTAGCAACTGTCAATAGTAGGCCTACCTGTTGAATATTTGAGTCGTACGAACGATGCACCATAGCCGTTAATTGTCGATTAATAATTCACAATGGTACATGCATGTGTTTTATTTAATTCAACATTCATTAGAATATATAACATTTAAAAGTTAATATATTACAACATATTGTCGATATTTTACTTTTAATAAACCGTGCATAGATCGACCACGTCGCTAACACACCGTGGCGTGGGCGTGGATTCACTTCTCTCTCGCGGTACTGCTGTCGATAGCATCATAGCAGTTAATTGTCGATTAACAATCCACAACAGTACATACATATGTTTTATTCAGTTCAGCATTCAATAACTTATCACATTTTAAAATCAATACAACACATTGACGAGCGCCTTGCTACCTGCAGTATTCACGTCGCCATGATGCAAGGTTGTCGAATACTGTACTTATGTTTGGTGGTGGTGGCGCCCCAGGCGGAATATACTGGAATAAATTTATAACGCACCTCGTTTATAACACGGTTCCATTTCGTGGACCGCGACTACCATGTTATAACGAGGCACGACTGTAGTCAGTATTTCAACCCATTGTGTTATAGTTATAGTTAACAAAGCACTTTTCACAAATATAAACAGCAGACAAGCGATGGATGCTTAACAAGAGAATATTGTTATCTTAGACACAACACTGCCTCACAGACATCTTCCATTAAGCTGTATCAATGAAGACACTACAAATGCGTTCTCATATTAATACTACGCACACACACGCACGCACATAAATAGAATAACTTTGACAAATATCATACAGTTTAGACTGTGTCGCAATCCAACGTAATAGATAAATAAAAGCTAACACGTAAATTAAATAAAGATGATATTAAATAATATGTGAATTCAACAGAGTGTCATCTCTGAAAGCACTAGATACAGACAAGTTATATAAACAAATGAAGTCTATTTACTGTAGTATTTTACCTGGTCATGACGCCATGACTTGTGTCTTGCAGGATGTCCGTCCCACTGCGAAACGTGCTCAAATGTTGGCAAAGGAGTGATGATGTGTGACACGTGTTGTCCCTACTACAAGTGCAATGGTGGTCAGTCTGCCTCGTGTCCAGCCAACTGTCAGATGTTGGCACTGGAGTGATGGTGTGTGACACGTGTTGTCCCTACTACAAGTGCAATGGTGGTCAGTCAGCCTCGTGTCTAACCAACTGTCAGATGTTGGCAGTGGAGTGATGGTGTGTGACACGTGTTGTCCCTACTACAAGTGCAATGGTGGTCAGTCTGCCTCGTGTCCATCCAACTGTCAGATGTTGGCAGTGGAGTGATGGTGTGTGACACGTGTTGTCCCTACTACAAGTGCAATGGTGGTCAGTCAGCCTCGTGTCCATCCAACTGTCAGATGTTGGCAGTGGAGTGATGGTGTGTGACACGTGTTGTCCCTACTACAAGTGCAATGTTGGTCAGTCTGCCTCGTGTCCATCCAACTGTCAGATGTTGGCAGTGGAGTGACGGTGTGTGACACGTGTTGTCCCTACTACAAGTGCAATGGTGGTCAGTCTGCCTCGTGTCTATCCAACTGTCAGATGTTGGCAGTGGAGTGATGGTGTGTGACACGTGTTGTCCCTACTACAAGTGCAATGGTGGTCAGTCTGCCTCGTGTCCATCCAACTGTCAGATGTTGGCAGTGGAGTGATGGTGTGTGACACGTGTTGTCCCTACTACAAGTGCAATGGTGATCAGTGCGCCTCGTGTCCATCCAACTGTCAGATGTTGGCAGTGGAGTGATGGTGTGTGACACATGTTGTCCCTACTACAAGTGCAATGGTGGTCAGTCTGCCTCGTGTCCATCCAACTGTCAGATGTTGGCAGTGGAGGGATGGTGTGTGACACGTGTTGTCCCTACTACAAGTGCAATGGTGGTCAGTCTGCCTCGTGTCCATCCAACTGTCAGATGTTGGCAGTGGAGTGATGGTGTGTGACACGTGTTGTCCCTACTACAAGTGCAATGGTGGTCAGTCTGCCTCGTGTCCATCCAACTGTCAGATGTTGGCAGTGGAGTGATGGTGTGTGACACATGTTGTCCCTACTACAAGTGCAATGGTGGTCAGTCAGCCTCGTGTCCATCCAACTGTCAGATGTTGGCAGTGGAGGGATGGTGTGTGACACGTGTTGTCCCTACTACAAGTGCAATGGTGGTCAGTCTGCCTCGTGTCCAGCCAACTGTCAGATGTTGGCAGTGGAGTGATGGTGTGTGACACGTGTTGTCCCTACTACAAGTGCAATGGTGGTCAGTCAGCCTCGTGTCCATCCAACTGTCAGATGTTGGCAGTGGAGGGATGGTGTGTGACACGTGTTGTCCCTACTACAAGTGCAATGGTGGTCAGTCTGCCTCGTGTCTATCCAACTGTCAGATGTTGGCAGTGGAGTGATGGTGTGTGACACGTGTTGTCCCTACTACAAGTGCAATGGTGGTCAGTCTGCCTCGTGTCTATCCAACTGTCAGATGTTGGCAGTGGAGTGATGGTGTGTGACACGTGTTGTCCCTACTACAAGTGCAATGGTGGTCAGTCTGCCTCGTGTCCAGCCAACTGTCAGATGTTGGCAGTGGAGTGATGGTGTGTGACACGTGTTGTCCCTACTACAAGTGCAATGGTGATCAGTGCACCTCGTGTCCATCCAACTGTCAGATGTTGGCAGTGGAGTGATGGTGTGTGACACATGTTGTCCCTACTACAAATGCAATGGTGGTCAGTCTGCCTCGTGTCCATCCAACTGTCAGATGTTGGCAGTGGAGTGATGGTGTGTGACACGTGTTGTCCCTACTACAAGTGCAATGGTGGTCAGTCTGCCTCGTGTCCATCCAACTGTCAGATGTTGGCAGTGGAGTGATGGTGTGTGACACGTGTTGTCCCTACTACAAGTGCAATGGTGGTCAGTCAGCCTCGTGTCCATCCAACTGTCAGATGTTGGCAGTGGAGTGATGGTGTGTGACACGTGTTGTCCCTACTACAAGTGCAATGGTGGTCAGTCTGCCTCGTGTCCATCCAACTGTCTCGAGTGCAGTGCAAGTGACATCGCCCTGCTCTGCTCCAAATGCAACAGTGATTTTGTCTTGATGGATGACAAGACATGCAACAGTGAGTATCTGCAAAATTTAACAAGATAGAACAAAAACATCAGATGACAGGTGAACTAGGAAACCTATAACCTACCGAGAATCCAATAATTTTATTTCCATACATGTGTAACTTACCCTTCTGAGATATTTCTCAGTTTAGTATGGAAACCTGTTCACACAGCCAGCATTTACACAACCAGCAGACAATGTGTTCCTTTAATTGATATCCTCTGAGATTCAATACTTTTATATATATATATATATATATATATATTCTACACTGTTCCTTTACTATCGTCAATTCATTCGTCTAGCCCATACTATTTTGAGGAATTTCTAACACTAAATAAAGTTGTGATTTTTTTTATATTCCGGCTAATCTAATTAAGAAAATATAAATATTATATGTGCACTGTTCACACATGTATATGTTAAAACACTTGCATAGTAACATTCTTAATGAAGTAGATTACAAATTGCTCAATGTACTCATGTAGATATCACAATCATGTCAACAGAGTGAAGTAGTAAAATGACATACTTATTTAATTTATTTTGTGCCTACTGTCGCATAATTAAGGCAGAGACGAGACATCTCAGACTTCCTCCTTCATAGTTCTTCAGGTTGTTTTGGGTCTTTCTCATTTTTGTTTCCCTTGGGGTTCCATCTCAAGGCTGTCTTGGTTATCACCATCCTTTCGCAACATAAGACAAACCCATCTCCCTCTTATGGCAAGTCATTCGTGTTACTCATGTTACTTTGTGAAAATCATTTGTGTTACTCATGTTACATTGTGGAAATCATTTGTGTTACTTTGTGGAAATCATTTGTGTTACTCATGTTACTATGTGGAAGTCATTCATATTACTCATGTTACATTGTAAAAGTCATTTGTGTTACTCATGTGCACAAAGTTTCAGAAGTTGTAATAATCATATGGTAATGCTTTATCTGCCCAGTTTGCCCGGCCAAGTGCGACAAGTGTTCACAGTCAGGAAGCGTCATCATGTGTGACATCTGTCAATCAAACTACATCAAGGACAAAAGCAAGATGTGCAAGAGTAAGAACATTGCTTTGCCTATAACTGTCGCCAAATGTGATAACCTATCCAGATGGTTTATACATATAACAGTATATTCACATCCCGTAACAGTATCTAACAGCACTAATCAGGTGCAATAATTTGTCAATCTACTTCTAGGATATCCAGTTCACTAGTAGTAGCCCACTAATGTTACAACAAATTATGGAATTGAGATAAGATGAGATGAGAGTCCTGTCTGTTGGTTGTTTGTAGTGTGTTCAAAGGTGAACTGCAGTGAATGCACAAACTCTGACGGCAATTAAATGATTTATTGTACACGCACCTTGTTTTTGTTTCATGATAACCTATCCTGATGGTTTATACATATAACAATATGTTCACATCCCCTAACAGTATCTAACAGCACTAATCAGGTGTACTAATTTGTCAATCTACTTCCAGGATATCCAGTTCACTAGTAGTAGCCCATTGATGTTACAACAAATTATGGAACTGAGATAAGATGTTTTCTGGTTGTTGATGCTGTTCAGAGTCCTGTCCGTTGGTTGTTTGCAGTGTGTTCAGAGGTGACATTTGACCACTGCCGCGAATGACCAAACTCTGACGGCAATTATGTGTGCAAGTCTTGTAGCCATGGATACACCTTGAAGGAAAACAAATCTACTTGTCTCTGTAAGTAACCTGCATTGACTATCGTTGGTCTTTTGTCAGAGAAGTTTCTTATGTAGGTTAACAGGATTGGACATACTTTATATAAAAAACACAACTTATGTTTATTTATATAATAACATAAATAAAGGTTAACTATGAATTTATTAAAGAATTTGTGCTATGTTTCTTGAACAGTACAAGTCTTAGAAGCATGTATTACAATGGATCTTGTATGTTCTTACAACATGTGACAGTCATGGAAGTGACAACTAATGACTGGCACTTATAATGGACCAGTGACATATGATGCGTGCTTCAGTAGTAATATAATGTATCTTGTATGTTTTTACAACTTTTGACAGTCTACGGAAGTGTGCTGAATGCAAGGATGGACCAATGGCATGTGATACATGTTCCAGTAGACAAGACTCAGTGTGGAGGTGAGTGAATCAAGCGAACACACCCAATGTAGGATGTTCCACCAGGCGACCTCACCCCACTGTGTATTCAGGCTAGGGTGGGTGTAATGTACAGCATTGAAATGAAATAATCATAGTAATATGTATGACCTGCCTTCTTTAGTTTATGTGGCATCAGAGTTTGGTTTCTTCTGGAAGAAACCTAATTTTTCCGGGACATCCAGAAGAAACCGGAATAAACTGGAAGAAAGTGGAAGATACCAGAAATATCACAAAGGTGTGGAAGAAAGTGAAGCAATGTTTATAAAACAGAAAAAATATGCAGTTTTCAGTACTTATTAAACTGTGGAATTTCACCTGTTAGGTTCCTGTAACAGTGAATCTCCTGTGGTTGTGACAGTGAAAGTCTGAGTCATTAAGGTATATAATAAAATTTCAGAATATTTTGAAATATAAAATACACACACTGTAAACATCAATATTATACTGACATAAAGAGACTTTTCTCTGGTAAGTTCCATGCTTTGTGCTGAACAGGAACAAAGGCCAACTGGAAAAAGAAACATGTTTCTTGTCCTTGTCATTCTTCCCTATTGGCTGCCACCTCCATTTTTATTATGTACTGTATTATGTATGTATTAGGTTTTGTGAAGAAATCTTGATTTGAAACATGCATTTCAAATCAAGGATTTGAAACGCAACAGTCGGATCCAATTAAATAATAAGGGATTCCCTCTTCCTATTTTTAAAAAGTCTATCGGGATCTAAGTTTCTTTTTATACTTGGCCTAACACCACAATGTCTTTATGCACTAACAGACTAAACCAGGCAGTTGCCATAGATACAAAGAGCAGACAACTACCGTGGATTGTTTGGCTTGTCAATTAAATGTAACTTTTTGATGCATGAGACCCTATATCTGCTGATGTATACTGTTGTAGACTGTTATAACTTTATACAAATAAGCAAAACTAACATTAATACAATGTATTTGTATAGCTAACTTTATTCTAAGTACCCGGGTATACCTGATACAAATAGTTTAAAATTGATAACACTGAATCGATGTGTTGTTTTGTTAACCTGCCATCGCATGATGTGCTGTGATAATGCAGTTCGGATAATTGACCGGTTATACAGAAACAACCAGTACCAAAATGTTGCTATTCTGATGGTCGTCCTTTCCCCGGTTGTGTCGCCTGGCTGGTGATGTGGAGATCATCTACAGAATCTGCATGTAAATGTTCTCTGTCCTGTTATTTTTAACACTGAAATGTTTATTTACAAATGATTCGGTATAGTATGTTTATTTTATCAGGTCATGTTTGTGAGTGTTTCACAATTGTGGTCAATATCATTCCTATGCTATTCAAATGTCGCCATCTATGAAATTACAGAAAATACTACATCAGAGTAAACTTGTTGGAAATTTATCTAGCACCAACAGTTGTTGGCTTTTCGACCACTATTGCTAACATCCAACTTTGTCATTTGGGTTGATACTTGTGTGATGACTACAAGAATAGACATTCATTATTACTAATTAAAAATATAAAGTAAATCCATATTAAAACCAGATGCAGCCATATTCCTACCAACATTCAGAAACTGAAACCAGTAAGCCGTGGCATGTCTGTCAGTTTGTTTATTTGCACCTCTGTTGTTCGTGTAAAGCGACTGCATTACCGGCACAGACAAAACCTGTTCTTGGCTAGGGTTGTCAGATGATGTCAAAGCATGATATTTGGGGAGATTGTGTTCCCAGTAGTTGGGTCATGTGAGCAGCTAGCAGTTCCTGCAAGTCAGTGAACAACAGCTGTGAAGACTCAACTCTAGGTGGAATGTACACGGAAAGTTTGATGTTGTCTGAATAAACTGCCAAACTGCATATGTGTGTTTGTTCACTTTGGTCCTGCTATCATCATCATGAACCTATTGATTGCTTGATTTTATTCCTTGCTTGTACATTTCCGGAACTGACAGTGCTGCTTCATGAACATGTAGGTTTATGTTTATGGGTTTAGTCATTCACATCTGACATGTGTTCAGTCTGAAGTTAAAAAGCTTATAGTCACTCTCTTATTCATTCACTAGTTAGGTTTACAATAATGTGCTACAAAAATGCATATTGCTCCATATACACCGAGTGCTCTATGGTGTATATTTACATCACACGGTAAACCAAAGTAGAGATATAGTTAAAATAAATATTAATACATTAACTATATGACAATGCTAGATGTATTGCAGAACATGTTCAAAATTTTGAAATTTAAAACGAGACCGGTCTGACTCCTTAGGAATAGTGGTTAGTGTCAAGAGAAGGCAGCAGCACTGCATCAACAGACATAGCAGTTACACTTTGTCACTTCATTCAAGTAACTATCATCTAAAGTTCCAAACACATGGGTATACTATTGTTCCAGTTGGCTTCCATTCTGACAGCATTCTTGAGATCCACATTGTAGGTTCTTCAAACTTGTTATTTAATTGAAATTTAGTGTTTTCAATGTAACTTCCAATTTGTTTACAGTAGAACCTTTCTTGCTACATTGTGCTACTGCCTGGTTGTGGCTTGTTCAGTCTTCATCCAGGTCTGACATGAATGTAAACATGTCATGTCTTGATACAATGGAGCAATTTAAAGACTAAGCGAAATGAAATTTTAAATGTCTTTGAAACTTTGTATACATAAATTTAATACTGTTGTCAAGTAATGTGCCAAGTCTGAAGCCAGTTCATTGCGAACTCATGTCACTAAGCCCACACAAACGTGGTCATTTGTTAGTCACAGCCCGTCAGATATTGCTGACGTCACCACAGGCAGTGTCGCTGAGCGTGCCCTATCCTTTAGCACGGTGAGCAGCAGTGCGGCCTGTTGTTTCAGATTACAGTGTACATGAAATTGCAATCGTTGAAATTTTTTTTTTGTTATCACCGTGAAGATATTATTCTTATCTACAAGTTTGTCTGTGGATGTACACAGGAATTGTATTCACTTTTTGAGTTACTGTCTTTTGAACATTAAGAATGCTCAACCTTACATTATATCCTCTGCCGCGTATACATTGCAGGATTAAGTATTCGCAATGTGCAAACGGCAATAACTCTAAAACTAAAAACAAATCCTGGGTACATCCAGCGACAAACTTGTAGATAAGATTATTATCTTTCTTGTGATAACCAAAAATATTAAATCCTATTGCAAGCTTGAGCATTCGCAATGTTCAAACAGCAATATCTCAAAAAGTGAACAAAATTCCTGTGTGCATCCAGTGACGCGTTTGTGGGGAAGATTATTATCTTTACGATTGTAAATTTAGGTACGGCCTGAACCACCAACCCACATAGATGCGCGCCATGCTAAATCCTTGTTGTGTTACCTGTGGTGATGTTACGACTGCTAGGTGTCGCAACAAACTGTGCAGAAAATTTACAGAAAAGCTCGACCAAAATGGGCCTTCAAAAGTGTGAAATTAGTTGAATATGAGGACACTATTTTTAGACTATATTTCATTCAGATTAGGAATAAAAAAGGTTCATTTCGCTTAGTCTTTAAGATCATAATCTTGAGCCAACTTACCTAATAGTTGTGTGAACGGGGGCAACATGGTGTGAAGGAAATTGCATAAGGTTTGACACAACAGTAAAATTATTAAAACCCAGGGCTAGTGTAAATTTGTTTGTAATAGACTACACAGATAACCAAAAGACAATTAAAAAATGTGTTGCCTATTTTTTGCTTTAATCTCCATTGAAAATCCTTAGATGCATTTAATTGTGAATGCAATCTAATGATATATACCCGATATGTATCAGCAGTATAGCCTCACATACTAGAGTACAGTTGTAATTGTCGAACATTAGCATATGCTCACTTACTGATGTGTTTCTGTAGAAACCATGCAAATTGGCTCTTTTCCTCCAGCCATCTTTTATTGCATAGCACATAGGCAACATTTGCATCACATGTTGGTGTGCTATGATATATACAAGTGGGTAATGTTGGGAGGTGAAATTATGTATTCATGCCCTCTTCAGGTTGAAAAGCTCTCTTGGTGGGTTTTCTCTGTGGATTTAAAACTCTTTATGTATGAATTCCTACATTTTCATCCCACTTGGATTATTTATTTTCCACCGTTGTTTCCACGACCGAGTTGTTGCTTAGCCTTCTGAAGTATCATCCTACCTAGCTGCCATTGCCATGCTATATGTGGCATGCTAACTTGCCGTGCTATTTCCAATAGTTGTTTAAGTGGAATTAACTTAGCTTAGGTGGAGTTACTGTAAACGGGTGAAGTTATTGAATGGAATAAATGCGTGTGCACAACCAGTAGTGTATGGATACGGAACACCAACAGGGATCGAACCTGCCACACACAACACTGAAACACTATTGTCATAAACAACACAGTTCAACAGTGTTTAAACAAACAAATGACATAGTATGTCAGCATTTACAACACAATACTCTAAAAGCATTCAGTCATAAATATAGTGTTTACATTGTTGGAAAAGTCGTATGGTATATATATGTACACGTATCTGAAATTGTGTAAACGAGTGTTAATGTTTCACAAAAGAGATATACCCACAGTAGTAAGAGAGTCTTTTTGGATAGGCATCCAGGGGGGGTTCGGAGGAGGTTTTGGTTGATATTAGGGAGGTTTCGAAAGCCGCCCCCTGAGCAAAGTGCGTAGTCACGTGACCGTATGTATAACGAGAGGCGCCCCCTGGCGGGTACGTCAGAGGTGATGCCTCCTAACGGGGAGTGGTGTTATTGTATGAATGTACGTGTACGGGAGGGAAGGTGAATGCGCGTGTATGAAAGAACTAACGAAACACAAGAGTATACGAGTGCACACGTGTTTTATTGATGAAAGATACAAGCGTATAATATGAAACCGTGTTTTATTAAACGAAGTGCATCAAGACTTGTGGGTGAGTGAACACCGCGACAGAGGTCGTGAGCTTAGGGGTCAATACGACCACGCCAGCGGCTCGTGGGATGATGATGATGGTATACGACTTACGGGTGAGTGAACACCGCGTCAGAGGCCGTGAGCTTACGGGTGTGTGACCACCGCGCCATAGGCTCGAATCGTTAATGACGATGATGATGATGATATATGTCCGTTAATGAAACACGGTTATTGCAGTTGTTTAAGCCAATCGAATACACGGCAATCGTTTGCTACCAGATCAGTGCCGAAACCTTTTACGAAATCCTTCATGACAACTCCACGACATCGAAACATGAGATAAGCAACACAGTATTGTCCACAAACGTTAGACACGGGACTCTGTAGTCTCTTAGAATTATGAGTCCACGTTACACAATGTTTATTCAAGAAGCGACAAAACTCGACGTGCTGCGGCGGCAGACCGTACGAGCAGAAGTATTCGCCGCAACCGTCGGCGTCTACGTAGATCGCTATCCAATGTTCACCAGGTTTGTCCGCGTCGTGTGTGTTGCACACGAAGGCGACGGGGTAAGCGTCTATCCGGAGTTCGAGGAGTACGTCTTTGGGTACGATTCCACGCATGACGACACGGGCGTGCGTATCGCGGGTGAGTAGGCGGACGAGCTGTAGGGTTTCCATCAGTTGTCGTAGATGACGACTCCTGTCGATCTCCAGCACCTTCTCGAATTCGGCGTAGGCGACGACGTTCACAGTGGTTGTCAGCGCGTTGAGGAAATGAATCTCGATGCGCACGTTGCCCTTATGTACCAGATGGAAGCAGCAGTCGTCGCATGCATCGGGGGTGAGGTCCACGGCGAAGAAGGTGTAGCCGTGTCGGAAGTCGTAACGAGTCAAGCCGTTGCCTTCGTCCTGCCACGCCTTACCCGTCGAGGTGAACAGGTTATGGTAGCACCTGACAAAGAGATCGTTCTCGAAGTCGGGCTGGAAAGGTTTGGCGGGTATCTGTCGTCCGTCGATGTACACGGCGAGGAAGTTGATGTTGTTGTTTTTAGCGTGAAAGGGATTTCTGTCGTAGCGTCCGTTGTAGGCGTCGTTATCGATGCAGGCCAGCACGAGACGTTTCGGAAGAACACCGAGAAAGAGGTTCTCGTGCGTATGTGATCGGGCACCTGTGGGAATGGAGTAGACCTTGCATTCGACGGGTCGCACCGGATACTTGGCGGTGGTCTTTTCGAGGGCTTTGATGTGCGCCACCTGTACGACTGGGTTCAGGGTGACCTTCCTGACGAATAGTGTAGCGTTGACGATCTGTATCTTGTAGCCGGGGTTACCGCCGCCGGCTATGAGTGCGAACGCATCCTTACTGCGCACCGCACGTATCTTGGCCTCGACACCGTTGATGAGGAGTTTATCCTGATGGGAGAGATCGAGGTGGAGACGTCCCGTCATGTCGACCACGCGACTCTGGGCGATCATGGCGCGTCTGGCGACGAACCCCGCGTTGGCTGTCGGATCGTCACCGTCAATGACGACGGCGTCCATACGATTAGCCGTGTCCTTGTACCACATCTGACTCGTCAGATACGTCTCCTTGGCATCGTTGCCGTAACTGAGCAGCGTCTCTATGTAGGAGCGGTACGGGTACGTGTTGGTCGAGGAAGTCACGAGCGTTCCGTTCAGGTAGAGGTCGACCTGACTGAACAGCGAATGGAGCCAGTTATTCACGGGAGCAACGGGATCGGCGGCGTCGAGATCGCTTCCGTCGGCACGCGTCACCTTCGCCTGAATGTTTAGCGTCATGCTAGCGAGATCCTGGTAATCGTCTCCCGAACCAGGTACGATGAATTCGATCGGACCACCCGAGTCGAGTGAGGACATCGGTTGGTAGTGGACCGTGCGACTGTCGACGATGCTGGTCTGAGTCGGAGGCACGGTGAAGATATCGAGTTCGCTCTTGAGTCCCTCGCATGATAGTTTATGAACGAACGCCATCGTCGAATATATCCGGTTCACGACGTACCTTCGGTCTCTGCTTCCTTCGACGTCTCGCGGCTGTACTGACTCGTCTCGCGGCGGGTGTGCGTCTTATACGCTTATGCACACCGGGGGTCAAGAGGTCGCTTATCATTTCTCTACCTGCAGCGGTGGCGCGACGTTTGGCGGCCGTTCTGATGTTCTGTCCCGCCAGGACGTCGTCGGCTATACGTGCGCCGGTCGACAGAGCTCTCTTTCCCAACGCCACGGCGCCTCTCTTGACGAGTGGCATGACGCTACGCAGTAGACCTCCGAATAGACTTCCCAGTCCGTGTCCTCGTTGGTATCGGGCACCCGCGAAATAAGGAAGCGCACCACCCGCTTGACGAGCGTAGTAATCGTTGTAATTCATCTCTCTCTCTCTAGAACAGTGGCGTCCGTTGTCGTTGGAAATGAAGTGTCACTGTCACCTTGCCGACTTCGAATGGCACGCGGTGTCCCGTGTCGTCTCTTATATCTATCTCGATCGTACCAAACTCTTTGCAGAGCAAGGGTACGTAGTGAGTCTTATCGAAGGTCTTCGATACGACGTCGCCATGACGACCGCTCACCGAAACGATGCGCAGCAACGGTACGAGACTGTCACCGACAACTCGTGGTTCCACGACGTCCGTGTAGATGTAGAGCGATTCCCGTTCCATGGTGACCACGGTGTCACCTTCCACGATACGTACCTTGAACTCGGGTACCGCGGGGTCCTTCGGGAGAGCCGCCAGCGTGGCGGTACGAAAGCCGAGAACGGTGGTCAGCATAGCAGCGCGGAAGACGGTATTCGGTGCCATGTGCACCGATACCTTACGCGTGATGACGCTGTAGCTCAGTTTCACTCGTCCCTCGCCCACCACGCGACGTAGAGCAGCGTTAATGACGAGTATCAGTGACCACGGATCTTTATAGTGTCCGGTTCCGATTCGGATAATCTCCGTGTGCAGGGATCGAGGGTCTCGATCTTCATCTATCGGTAGTGACACGGCGAACCCCGCTTCGTCGCCTACGATGTTGTACCAACTACGTGGGTACTGTACCTCCACCAGTCCGCACTCCCATTGTCCCCGTAGTAGGATACGTTTCGGTAGCGTCGTGACGTAGTGGGTCAGCGTGTTGTCGGGGTGCGTGTCCATGGAAGCATTGCTGGGCAACGTGAGATAGAAATCACTCGTCGCCATGTTGTTGTTTCAACGTCGGACTGGGTAGCAGGTAACCCAACGAACTACTCAACAGGGCCGTCCAAAGAGTCGGATTGACGTGGTGACCGAACGTCAGGTTGTAGATGCTGACCAAGATGACCGTGTACAAGACGACGACTTGACACAGAAAGACTATCTCCTCTTTGGGACACGCGGTACCAAATATATGCCACGGAGTCCTCTCTTTCTTTATCGGTGGAGTAGCGTCGACGTCGTCTTCTTCTTCTTCTTCTTCTTCGTCGTCACTAACGGTAATCCGTGATGTCGTCTCGTCTGCCATACGTGGACGACTGATATCACGATGGGCGCGTGACCAGTCTTTATAAGCCGACGAGAGCCTTGGCGTCGATCCAGCTGTTGAATTTCGAAGGGTATCCGAACCATTTCACCAACACCTCCCGTCGCCTGCCTACCTTGCGGCGCTGTACTATCGATTCCACGCGGTACAGTTTATCGACCGGAACCGTCACCTTCTGCAACTCCGGCTCGTAGAAGGTGCCGTCCAGTATCTCTCCGAGATCGTCCGTTAGTCGATAGACGGGCGGATCGGACGGATGCACCTCACGTATCGTGAATAGTTCCTCTGTCCAATTCACCGTGTAGCCTTTGGCGAATCGTCTCTTGACCTTGCTGATACGCACGCGATCCCCCACGTGGTACTTGGGTACGCCCTTGCCGTGATGACCACCGTACAGACGCTGCCATACCTCTTCCTGATTAGTCGCATCCACCTGCGACGGTGGCATCCCGATACTACGATGGGGCTTGTCGTTGTACGTGCGCACCAGATCCGGAAGGATATCGATGTATCGCCACGATTCTTTGTGTGTCAGGTATCGCCACAGCCGCGTCATTAGCGTGCGATTGAAGCGTTCCACGATGCTAGCCTTGATCTCCTCGTTAGAGGTGGAGAAGTGCTGGATGCCGTACCTGTCCAATACACCTCGAACGCTACGGTTATAGAATTCCAGACCTCTATCGGTCTGCAAAAACAACGGCTGTACGTCGGTGAAGAGTCCGTTCAGCGCCTTCGACACAGACGTCGCCGACTTGGTCTTCAGCGGAACGCATCGGGCGACTTTCGAGAAGACGTCGATCACCGTGAGCAGAAACGTCGTACCGTCGTTTTCTTTTTTCAGACGTCACGTCGACGAGATCGGCTTGCCACTGTTGATCCCGTCCTCCGACGACCGTGCGTCGTCGCTTGAAACGAACTCTGACCGGTTTGTGTAGAGTATAGGCGTTCTGTTCCGATAGCCATTGTTCGACCATCTTTCTCGGTACGCGTGGCACGTTGTATCGCAAAGACGCGATTCCTCCGTAACTTCCCACCTTGGCGGGATCGAAGTAGACGTCCTCCAGCTGTTTCCGTCGTCGCACCATGATCGTATGATATAATCACCGATAACGCCACACACGATGGGAAGTGCGGCGTAAGCGACACCGGTACACAGACGACGTAGACTATCCTGTGAATCGCACATTATGTCGGCGAATCGAGACGGTGCGCCTCTTTTATCTGAGATCCTCCCATCCCTTACTAGTCGAGGCCGGTGGCGTAGGTAGAGTGGACGGACTCATTCGGCTCCGCGTGAGGGGTGTCCACTGTAGCGATCGACGCGCTCTACCGACCGACCGTGTGACCGCTCCTGCTACGGCACTCCTCCTTTGTTCCCGTTGAATGGCCAGTCTCCTGACCTCGTTACCCACCAACTCCATGGGTAGGTTCATGGTGCCGAGTTGACGCGTAAACAACTGCCACCCCGTTGGACTGGCGACGGTCTTGCGTTGACGCAACAGATCGTTCACGAGGTCCACCACGTTACTTCCGGGTACCGCCACACCTTTGTGCATGAGCTCTCCACGTGCATTCCACACGACGTCTCGTTTCAGACGTTCCATCAGTAGTCTAGCTTTGGTCCGCAGTGCCCTGGGAACGCTGTCGACGACGTCCGCTTCCATACCTGCCGCCACCGCCGCTTCCATACCTGTCGCCCCCGCCTCTGGCGGGGTCGGGTCCGCCGCCCCCGCCGCCGCCGCCGCCGCCGCCGCCGCCGCCGCCGCCGCCGCCGCTGTGACCATCGTGTCCTTGTTGACCGTCATCACGCGTACTGGTTCGCGCACGCGTCGATCGGCCAACGCGTTGTGACGTTGCAACACTTGATTATACATGACGACCTTGTCACCGTCGGCGAGATCTTGTCTGTCGAGTATGACTTTCATCTCGTCGTCGAGCACCTGTACTTTACGTCCTAGGGTATCCGTCGGTACCGGCGCGCGTAGACTATCCAACAGTCGTGGATCTACCAAAGCCATCTTCCGTGTGTGTTCCATCGTCTACTTGAGTAGCACCTGTTTTAGCAAGGGTAGAAAGACCGCACCAGCCAAAGGTGCCAGCAGCGCCGACAGGAAACCACCGGTCTGTCCCCCGCCGCCCTGGTTGTTACCGCGTAGCAAGATGCGACGTCTCCTCGCTGCCGGCGCGTCTCTCTTTGCCAAAGCGCGTAGGTTTGTTTTGTACACACTCAGAGCGCGTCTCTGCGCGTCGGTCAAGGGCACGTTCTTCTTCAATATGTTGTAGGCACACTCGGCTAGTGCACACAACAGATCGGCGTCGGCGTTTCTGATGATGGCCCGTCTCAATTTCGTGCTCTTGTACCTGTTCAGCGTCTGTATGCAGAGGAGGTGTTTCTTCACGAGTTCGGACATGCTGTTGTCTTCACGATCATACTGCGACTGAAGGGACGAGGCGTGCGCGCAGACGTCTTATACTTTGGGTTGGTACACGTACTGGACACCGTCGTCCGGAAGGACGCCCGTGCGCAGACGCATATCGTCGGGCGTGCCCTGTTTCAGATCGACGAGGAGATAACCGTACGGAGGCGTCGTGGCGTCTCGGAACGCTTCCTGTACATACTTCAGGTGTCCCGGATACATCTGTCGCGCCAAGTGTCCGATCTGTGACGCGTCGCGAGGATTCTTGAAGATTACCATGTAGTGTGTGTTCAGACTGATCGTGCGACTCTCTTTGTTCTTCGGAAACAGGTTCTGCACGAGATACAGTACGGACGTGTTCTGGTGATGACTCTTTTTCGTGAACAAGGTCGTGACCCGTTCGTCCGTTTCCGTCATCAGATCATCGATGACCACGAGGTTACGCGTCGATGCATCGAACGCACCGCTCGGCAAGCCTTCCTCGAATCGTACCAGGTCGTTGTCGACGTAGGCACTCTGCCATACGCCGTAACACCACGTGATCTTCTCTGGAGGCGGATCGATAATCGTCGCGGCGTGACGTAGCAGACGCATCACGAACGTGCTCTTACCGCATCCCGTCGGACCCGCGACGATACAAGTGAAGGGGTGTTTCCATCGCGTGTCCATCTAGTAGTAGTCGCTGTTCGACACGTTGTCCGCTGTGCTGTTAGATACTACGACACCTCCGTCACACCAATGAAGGAAGGGATCGCGGAACAAGACGTACAAGACGTACAGACCGAGTATTCCCACTAGTACTACAGCTACGACCGTTCCCGTCCGTGACATGCTGCGCTAAGACTATCGATTGCGTGGTATCTGACTAAATAGTGTTATTTTTTTCGTGTGTCTCCCACCTACTAACCGCGTGACAGCTAGAGGCGCCTATAACCCCAACTGACGTAGGGGCGCATTTCCTCATCGTATCAGCAGTGGTTCGGTGTTACACGTCCACCGGACCCGTGGTGATTCCGTCCTCGTTGACCACGCGCTTGGCATAGAAGTAGGTCAACGCCGCGCGTTCCTGGGTGTACGTCAGCACGGACGAGTGATTGACCCGGAACCCACGGTTCACTCCACTTCCACTACGACGACTGGTCAGCACGTCCAGGAACGCCTGCTTGTCGATGGCGTTGAGTCGTTTGTTCAGTCCTTTGGTGGTGTATTTATCGACCGTACCCGAACAATAGTAGGTCTTGCTGCACAGTCCCAGGAAACAGTCGCCGGACCATTCGACCTTGAAGAGTCCAGGTGTTCTCTTGTCGTACGCCTTGCGCTCCTTGCAGCACGTCTCGGTACCGTTCCACGGACGTCCGGCCAGGCGACAGCGTATGTAGTCGTTTCGATGATCGTCGCAACATTCGGACGGTAGCCATTCGGAGCGATGACGATAGTAGTGGTCGCGTAGTGCCGGAGTCACGAGGTCATCGACGGACTCTCCGGCCAGAGCCAAATAGGCGCTATCCGTATCGGTTTCGCAGTACTCGAACAGCGGACGAACCACGTACCTGATCATGAAGTCGTAGTAGAACTCCAACATGCGCAGTTTGGCCCACTGCAACACGAAGAATCCCACGTGCGTAGGCAGAGCGTATTTGACGGTGCGCTTGTGCATTTCGATCTCGTACGCATCGGCGGTGACGACGTCGAGTTGACGGAAGCGACGATTGTTGATAGCGGACGATGCGCTCTTCTCCGTGCAGTAGGTGACTTCGCGGTGCTTATCGACATTGGTGATAAATTTCCCATACGAAGAATTGCCCATAAGTTTGTTGGTATCCGCGATCATGGCCTTGTCGGGATGGGCGTCTCCTTCGCGACGTGCGGTGGACACCGCCTCGCCGAATCGGCGGAAGCAGGCGACCGGTGTGTACTCGATGACCTGGTAGACGTGCGTCACCTCGAGTCCGTGCGCGAGGTACCATCGCAAGAGTGGTGTAGCGAGCAAGATCTTATCTCCACGATAACTCCCGACGAGCATGCGACGCGGAGTCGCCATGATGTCGTGTTCTTCAGCGTAGCGACGCATGAACGGTCCGAGGTCGTCGCGGGTCAGGTGAATGTTCTTGAAGATGGGCTGCATCTCGGCAAAGTGCGCGCGCAGTACCTCCGGTACACGTATGTCGCACTGAATCATACCGAACACGCTACCGTTGCGCACCCCTGTCAGGATCTGTTGTGTCGTCATTTTCCAGCGCACGTGTCGACGACGTTGTCGAACGTCCAGAAACTGTTTCACACACGGATCGCGTCTCGCGACCTTCCACTCGCATTCCCACATCTCGACGACACTCACAAAGTGTCGAAGATAGGCCGTGTTCTTTTGTGTTTCGGCGAGCAGTTGCGTCATGGGTTTCCCGTTGACCTCGTTGACCTCACGACCGGTACACGGACAACCGTGATAGTAGCACCCGTGAAATTGATAGGCCGTCTTCGTTTCGCTACACCAACCGTCCACCGATAGTTTACCGATGCGCTTCTCTCGACCGTTGGTCTGGTGTCGTATGGCGAGTCCCGTGCTTTCGGACTCCCACGTCAGCCATTCGGCAGCCATCTGACCTGTGGGTTGTGCCGCTTCGGGTCGGAACTCCTTCTCTTCCCGTCGTCGCGTGTACCATCCCGTTGGCATCTCTTGCGATATCGACCACAGATACAATGCATTCGCATCATAGCCGACGATGGACTGACACGTTCGAGCCGCATCACCGTAGTCGTTACGACGTATCTTCGTGACCCCCTTCTCGTGGTGTCTGGTGAAGATGAGTGACGGTCCTCCGACGATGTTGTCTCTGACGAGCTGGTGGACGTCCTTGTTCGTCTCGTTGAAGAGCGTAAAGAACGTCCTCTTCGGTACGTAGGTGAACAGATAGGACAAGGTCAAACCAGGTATACTGATCCCTTGTTTGAACATGTCGATACCGCGGTGTTGGTAGAAGTCGAACTGTTTGTCGATGGCTTCCAAGAACGGCACGACGTCCCTGTTGTTATACCAGACGAGAAAGTCTCGTAGAGTCTCCATGTCGTTGTCTCGCCACACCTTCCGACATCGCGTGTAGTCGTCGTCGGATATACCTTCGTTCTTCAGTCGACTGAAGAAGGCCTCTTTGGGAGGTAGAGCGGTATCGTCGAGTCTCTCCAAGCTGTCCATGTTCGTACGGGAAGTGACCTTTCGTGACCTCGCAACCGTACGCTTTCAGGTACTTGTCGTACGAGAATCCAGGGGCAATATAATGAGTCATATCGAGGAATTTGAGGTCGTCCGTCGATAGACACATAAACGTGTTGCCGCGTTTGATCACGTGAAACGCCCCTGCATCCTTCCTCTCTTCTTCCTCCTCCTCCTCCCCGTCCTCTGTTGGTGTCTTTTCAGACAGGAAGTAGGGTACCAGGAACTGTTTGACGACGTTCAGATCGTACCTGCTCGAGTTGAAGCCGATGACGGGCAACTGATGAAGCCAACCGTACAATTGACCCATGAGAGTTTTGTAGGGATTGGTCGGTTTTCGTCGTGACTCGTTGTCGTCTCCTTCTGCAGCGGATGCCTCCTGTTCGTCCCACGTCGTGATAGCCTCCCCGATTTCGAGTAGTGTACCCTCGTAACTGTCTACGATGGCGTCGTAGGCTGCTTCGCTCATCGTCTGAAGGATACCCATCATGTTGGCTACCAACTTGTTGCTGTCACCATCCGTGATCAGACATTGTACCTGCTCGAATCCGGGTACGTTACTCGCCAGGGACACGCTCAACGGTACGTGACGAGCCACCCAGTGGACTTTGGCGCTGTCCGACGGAAGGTGTGACGTATCGAACCAGGACTCGAAGTCGAAGGTGGCGCGATACGGATAGTAACGCAAACACTCGGTAACGTGAATGTTTTCGTCATCCAAGCACTGGAAGACTGTCGGCGACGGATGATAGACACCACCGGGATAGATCTTTCGCACGCCTCCCGTACACCCGCGCTCGTGTCGTTCTAGTTTGTATGCGTCTTTCCATAGCGCGTCGCCACACTTCCTACATCGATAAGAGTGACAGTACATGTTCACGTCTTGTATGTAGGAACAGTGTGTCTCGTGAAGATTGACGTACATCGTTTCGGGATAGTGACACAAGGACCGGCGTACGAGTTCGGCAGTCACCTTTCCGCCTTCTTCTTCCTGTTCGACGAGTTTGTAGACGCACACGTTGGTCTCAAAGGTGGTCTCGACGCGATAGATATCGTCCATTGTCACCCCGTCAAAGTCCTTCATTACCACCCCGTCAAAGTCTTTCATTGCCACTCCGTCACAGTCGTACTTCGCGTAGAGTAGCTTCACGGCGGGTTCCAGGTGGTATCGATCGCATCCACGATGCAGAGCCAGACACCGGAAGAGACACAGATTGTCGGTGTACTTCCTGTTGTAACCGTCTCTTTCCAATCCGATGACGGCTTTGTTTCGTTTGATGTAGCTCGGTAGTGTGATATCCACACATCCTATCGGATGATCTACGATGTGATTGACGAAGAAGGTGACATTCGTGACCACCTCGCACACCCATTGACTGTCCGGACGCTGATTGATGACCCACTGCAGCACGTCTGTTTCTCGGATGCGCTCCAGAAACGCATCAAAGTCTGCAGTGTTTGTGATCAGACACGGCTCGTCGAGGTAACGGCCGCAACAGTTACAAGACGAATGATAATACCTGTACCTGTTCGTGGTCTTGTTCCTTAGAACAAAACCATAACTAAGATTAATCTTAAAGGCGTGCGTCTGTTCGCGGAACATGATCTTCAGTGACGGTTCTAGGACGCTCGTGTCCAGTGTCGATATTCTGTAATTGTACCTGGATTGCACGGGTCCTCTAGCCACGTGGTTTCGGATGGTCATCCAGTGCTCTCGGATGACGTCTCGTAGTTCCCTCGATAGAGTATCGGCGAAGGGGAGTCGGGGCGGTGGTTGTATCGGGTCGTCATCGTCACCGGTGGCACTCACACGTGGTCGCTCTGCGCATCTCGCTCGTTTGCGTAGGGGTGGCTCGCTCGCTTCCGCACGTCGGTTGCATACCGTCTTGATATGACGTAGCAGGTGGTCACGTCTCGTGAACTCACGTGCACATCTCTCGCATCGGTGTAGTGTTTTTTGTGAGGTGTCACAACCCTTCCTGTTGTGACGTAGCAGGTTGTCACGTCTCGTGAAGTCTCTTCCACATCTCGAACAGTGGAACCTAGTACTGTTTGGTGGTTCGCCAGATGGCACCACTCGTGGCGCTGGTTTACTGTAAGCATGATCGTCGTCGTGTGTTGATGTATGCGTTTGGTCTATGTGGCGTTGTATGTCTGCGTGTGTATCGAGCACGAGACCACAGTGACGACACGTGTGCTGCTTCATCGTCTACCTACAACTGAAGGATAGGAGATCCTTGTACGCGCCTATATAGTCTAGTGTGACGTCATAGGAGCTTGTATGAGTGTGCGTGTATATAAACGGAGGGGTATGTATTCATCGATCGTAACGAGCTATGACAAGAACAACAGACACCGAATTCCTGGATTACATACATACATCTTTATTCGTCGAATTACAAATTAAAAAGCGAGTATACAAGAAAGCTAATCTAAGCGTCTACAGTGACAGACAAGCGGCGCCTATAACCCCAGCTATAGCGTAGGGGCGCATTTCCTCTTGTCGTCACTGCAGACGCTTCTGAAGTGAGTCCGTGATATATGCAACGTGTTCAGCGGACTCAATGTTTCGTGCCAGTTCTCTACAAATCGTCTGCACAGCCGTATCGAGGTTACATCGTTTGGTGACGAACAGGACCGCCGCTAAACTCTGGATATTTAGTTCCAGGTCCTGTACGCCACCAAACAGCACCGGATGTGTCCACGGCATCGTCGTGTCCGTCTTGGACCACACGATATGTCCGTCGGTGGCTATATCGAGGGTTGAAGCATCCGTTCGGAGTGTCTCGTATTCGGATGTATCGTCATCACAAATCATGTTCAATGATTCGTCGGACGGTGGCGGTGGTGTTGCATCCTCACACGACATTTGCAGAGTCGTCACGTGACGCTGGGCGTTTAGATGCGTCAGGAGAGTCTGTCGTAGTGGAGTGTGGTGACGGTGTCTTTTTTTAGGTGCCCACTCTAGCGGCTTCTCATCGTACGCTCTTTGAATGAGAGCTAGTCCGCTAGAGGGGGCAGCGCTGACCTGACAACACAATAACAACAACATTAGCAGGGTGTTTCCTCATCCAGGAGAGGTATACCGCGCACACGCAGGATGGCTTGCACACGTGTTATGATGTCACATGCCCGCTTCGGTGTATCCACAATAAACCTGTAATGGTGTACTGCACATCTCACGGTGTCTTGAATCAGATGACTACGTACCAGGTAGATGGTGTTTGTCTCACTTTCGAAAGTGCGCCACAATTCGTTGCTCACGAACCGAACGATAGCATCGCATGCTATCAGCATCAGCTCGGAGCACCAGACCTGTCTTCCCGGCTCGTCGTCTTGTAGGTACCAGGGCTGCGGCGCCTTCGGTGAGTCTTCCGTCTCATCCGACACGGTTATACCACGACTACGGAGACTCGTTTTCACTCGTGATACAACATCACGAATAAACCACGGCACGCGCGATGTGCATACCAAATCGGATACTGCCATATCAAAAGCATGAAATATACGCGAACGATTCACTTTATACACGTCTTCGTGAACGTTCGCGTAGCGAAGGTACAGTCCTTCGGCTACCTGACGAATGCATGCAGTGGTTATAGTGGCTATAAATAACTCGTCATCTATCATGTACTCCGTTCGTTTCTGAATTGCATTCACTCTCTCTACTGCCTCCTGTAATTCACTAGGTCTCCGACTCTCATCGTAGTCAGAGAACTCACTATCAAAATCACCATCGTTAGCAACATCATCATTATCCTGATCACTAGACCATGCACATGACCCCACGTAAATGGCACTTGCCTCGTCATTAAACGACAGTCGACGTTTCACACCACGCACGGGGGTTGCCAGAACTGACTCGTATGACCGAGGAGGCGTCTACAACATACGACAGAACATGTCAAATAGGTAGACAACCTCTAGGAACAGGGTCTCTTCTCTCTCTCTCTCTCTCTCTCTCTCTCTCTCTCTCTCTCTCTCTCTCTCTCTCTCTCTCTCTCTCTCTTCTCTCCTCTCTCTCTCTCTCTCTCTCTCTCTCTCTCCTCTCTCTCTCTCTCTCTCTCTCTCTCTCTCTCTCTCTCTCTCTCTCTCTCTCTCTCTCTCTCTCTCTCTCTCTCTTTTTCTTAATTTGGAATTCAGCCGCAAGAAATGCGAGAAAGAAGAATATACTCACTGACACAAGTTTCGGTTCCGGTGATAAACGAATATCCAGTTTTGCATGTTGACTTACACTTGCCGGCACCTTCACTGGCACAGCCGTCAGTGCACTGTGGGTCAACATGCTGCAGCGAACAAACAACACAGTTACTACTGAAAAATAGAGTATGTTACTTACTAGACGCGTAACACGGCGTATTACAATAATGGGTAAACAACATTTCTGTTATTTCCATTGTCCTTGCTGTTGAAAGGTTATTCAGTCCTGTTTTCGTCTACTGTAACTGCTAGTATTCCTTCCGTTGCAAACCGGCAACCTTCTCCATAAATGGACACTTTCCGTTGTTAACATGGCAACATGCTCCACAGACTTAGAACACGTCTAGGGTACAATGTTCCGGAAAGTCTCATAACAGGGAATGCACTAAACAAATGTGAGAGCTCCGGTAAGGCACTAAGTTGTGATATGCTTTAAACATAATTATATAAGTTTTCAACTCAACCACACCTGTTAATTTAAGAATGCAGATATTATAAAATAACTTAGTCATATGGTCCAACCTCTTAGCACCACAAAGGAAGCTTACTACATGTTTCCTGTAACAAGACTAAGCATTCAACATGTGTTGTACAGGTGTCACCCCAATCTTAAGAACAGGCCCCATGCTGCACAATGAAACATGAAAAGAGTGACTGATATAATATGCATTCTCTCTCTCTCTCTCTCTCGCTCTCGCTCTCGCTCTCGCTCTCGCTCTCGCTCTCGCTCTCGCTCTCTCTCTCGCTCTCGCTCTCTCTCACTCTCTCCTCTCTCTCTCTCTCTCTCTCTCTCTCTCTCTCTCTCTCTCTCTCTCTCTCTCTCTCTCTCTCTCTCTCTCTCTCTCTCTCTCTCTCTCTCTCTCTCTCTCTCTCTCTCTCTCTCTCTCTCTCTCTCTCTCTCTCTCTCTCTCTCTCTCTCTCTCTATTCCGTCTGGGGGCGTCACCTACTCTTTCGTTACTGTCAGGTGGCGCCTCTTACAGGAGTTAGGAACAGCCTCTCTCTATACTACGTAAGACGGCGCCACCTACCAGTGAGTCACTGTCAGTTGGCGCCTCTTACGGCAGTTAGGAACAGGACCTCTCTATACTCCGTCACCACCTGAGTCGCTGTCAGTTCTTACGAGTGGATTATTTCCAGTGCTATGACGGTATAATTTCGATAGTCTCCCTTCGTCGTCTTTCTAATTGTCACCCTAGTCTGTTTGCCACGTAAGACATTCAGTGACTGGTAACGTTCTTCACCTGGTTTAAGCGCCATATAGTTGCTTGCTGTCATTCCCCCCACGACCCCCTGGACTAGCTGATCAAATCCTGTTGCCCACACTTCGTGACCCCTGCAATCGGCGAAAAGCATACCCATAGCATACTTGTAAACGGGATTTCCCTTCTGACGCCCGTGGGTCAGGCATATACTGACGCTATGGAGCCCTCCTTTCGTCATTTCAAGACGAACTTTCCGATTACATACTTTACACGCCGGATAACATACGTATTCGGGGGACAGAGCACATGTCACTAGTGTCAGTGGGCGAACAAATGCGTACGTTCCGTCACTTACTTGTTCGAGATCTGACAGAAGGATTTCCTCGTTGACATTGGACATCGCCATCTTGTTGTGTAGTGAAGAGCTTTGAACGGCAGCGAGAGAGAGAGTGTTTGTCTTGTTAGATTTACCGTGGGTTTATATACAATTCAATCCCTCCAGGGCTCGAGCGCGTGACACCCCTAGCTGATGATAACGCGCCCCTGGCTGTTCGCATCTTATCGTGCGCGTGACCTTATCTCTCCCTCTCCCGTACTTTGTCACCGCGTGGCTGGCTGTCTGTTTTTAATGAGCGCCTTATGTAAGCCGTATAGAGCGCTGTCTAACGAAGTCTCTCACCTGCATAAGTATCACACCGAGTATATTCTCACCTGGTTTGTTACGGTTTGAGCTCTTACCCCAAAACCCCTCTGCACTGGGTACATTCTCGATAAGTCGTGCGTCACCTGTAGCCAACAAGCGTTGACGTAGTTCAGAGACACGAAACTTGACGGCTAGTATAGCATGCATCACGCTCCGACGTTGTGACAGCCATGCAACGGTTCGATCGGGTGTCCACCGAATGTTTTTACTCCAGTATTTCGCCTGTATTCCAGTGCGCGCGGTCTGAATCTTTCTCGCTGTGTTCTCATCGTGAAAATGTCTGGCTTTTTTAAACTGATAAGCTGCTTCTGTGCAAGTAAAGACTTCGCCCCATATGTGTATTTCACATGGATAGAAATTCGATAGGAAGTGACCAGCACCCCTGAATTGTATATCCAAGCTCTTGACCACCATATGTTTCATCGCTGAGCACTCACAGAGTTCTTTTCTTCTGACTGTATTGTTAGCGTTCTGATAAGGGGCATTGTCGTCTAATTGGCATCACGCGCTTATCAGCAGCAGCAGCTGGTTCCCTCCGTCATATGACTGATATCGGTTTGTACTTTACCACTTCGATATAACCACGTTGTTAATCAGGCATCGTCCAGGTGACGTCCCTAGATACGTCCCTGGGTGCTTTTCATACCCCGGTATATTTCCACTCTACCGTGTGTTCCACAAGTTGTCTTCATAGTGTGTCTGCATACGTATGCTCTATCTATATATATCGGTTCGTTTGTTACATTCTTCATCTCATTCACAATGTCGTCAATACCCTGGGTCCAACTCCTTGCTGAATGGTGTCTTCGCGATCTCGAAGTTGTGTAAGTACTTTTATTATTATTATTATATATATATATATATATATATATATATTCTTTGTTTCGTTTCATTCGATAGATATCCTATACATATCATACATAATCACAGTGTTCTTCACATAAACTACCTGTGACGTCTCACCTCTATCATATCATACTCTTACGTTCGTTATGTATCACTCACGGTTGTCTATGTTTACGTTCGTTATATTACCTTTCAGGTCTCCCGCTGACATCGTTGACACCTGGAGTAGTGATGACTCCGATATCGATGATGATTACACGTGAGTGTTCAACGATCATTTTACTATTTTTCTTCAATGTTTGTCGTTTCGACTAGCTACGCGGTGTTTGGTTACCGATGACATCAGCAGACGTCTCCATTACGTATTGTATCATAGTCCGTTGATCTAGCTTGCCCTTTTATCGTGTGTCGGTTCCCTACGCGGTGTCTGGTTACATCGCTGTATTATTCCACTCGCTTGATCATTTTCAACTGTTTCATATATGTTTCAGAGAAGTATTTTCAAAGTTTTCATATATTTAACGTCTCGTTCATATGCTTTGAGAGTTTTTAATGTATGTTCCAGAGACGAAGAGCTCCGCGACTATCATAGGTATTCATTCTGTAGAGTCATGGCGGAGCTGGTCCAGACACGGGAGCTTTATGATCCTCCCAATCCTTGGGTTGACTCCGACCCTGTTGCCCCCCTGGACACGGGGGATGCCGAAAATTGGTGTCCGGAGTCATACGACAGTGATGACGGCTTTGTCGATTTCGTAGTTCGTTAACATCAATAAAACATTCAACTTTCAAACTGTGGTGTTTGTTGGCTATTATATTATATTATATATATATATATATATATATATATAAATATATATATTCTCTCTTTCGTATACACATACATACATACAAGCATACCTATACACATTTTAAAGTTTCATATATATATATATATATATATATATATATATCATAACGTTTTCTCTTTGTTCTTTCGTTATTACATCATTCCGTTTATCTCTCATTATACACCTTTCATCACCTTTTAAAACTTTTCTCTTTGATCTTTCGTTATGACTCTTTGATCTTTCGTTTCTTCCAATACCTTTCCTCTTTGAACTTTTTGTTATTCCCTCTTCAGTCTCTCATATATACACAATAACCCTTCCATGGCTACTCATTCCACCGCCAGGAGGCGCTACACACACTCCTACATACGGTCACGTGACTACGCACTTTGCTCAGGGGGGCGGCTTTCGAAACCTCCCTAATATCAACCAAAACCTCCTCCGAACCCCCCCTGGATGCCTATCCAAAAAGACTCTCTTACTACTACCCACTTTTTCAGTGTTAAGCTCCCAACTGTATATATCCTCGCTTGTTATATTAAGTCGCCGGCCCACTCCTGTAACTGAAAAATTAATTTGCATTACATATTAGAAGAATTCAAATTTTATTTTCAACTGGCAGGCACCGTTGAAATATTAACTAATTCAAACTTATTCCATACAACGAATTTGTGAAAGAAAATTTAATTTGGATGCTCTTCCGAAAATGTTGAAGTACCTCTTAGCCGTATTTTGTTGAATGCGGCGCTGTAAAATTTGCGACATTCAATATATACATAATGTCCCCAGTATACACAATGTATAAGCTACGAAAATGTATTTAATATATTTGGATATGTTTACTTATTTAATGATGTCTAAATTAATAACGTTTACATTATATGTACATGTAAGGAGACTAGGGAGTAAGCCAGGAAAAGAGACAGAGACAGGAAACAAGAAGCCTTCCTCTACTTGTAACCTTCTCAGATCAGAGAAAAAAATGCTTCAGTAATAATAAACCTATATAAACTGAAAAACACAGGTGAGCTATTCAGTGGAATGATTACAAAGCATGTCATGAGCAAGGTTGACAGAAAGAAGGAACGACTATTGCAGAGGATCGAGGCAAGAACAAAAACAACAGGAACAGACCAGGTCGACCAGGAGAAAGGCAAGTAATCAAGGTAAAAAAAGGGGTGAACTAACCAACCAAACCCGAGCGCTGTAAGTGCCAGTACAGAAGAAATAATTGTATGGTATACAAATGCTGATGTACTGACAAAAGAAACTGTAACTGAACTCAAATGTGGAAGAAAAACCGACTCAACTCCACCTCATGTTATAGCAATATGAGAAGTAAAGCCTACACATTTTAAAAGACAACTTACCACACAGGAATACAACCTGGAAGGATATTATATGGAAACTGTGAACATGACTGAAGACAAATGCAGAGGGATGTTTTTGTTTATTCACAATTCTTTGGCATTTCAAGAATACTAGTTTGATGTTGGGTTTAATGAAGCACTGTTTTGCATTTTGAAACTGAAAGGGAAGGATACCCTTCTCGCAGGCTCTTTTTATAGAAGCCCTAACAGTATCATTGATAGCAATGACAACCTTAACAACTTACTAGATAAAATAATTCAGTGAGAAATATTTTTCACACGTTCTGCTACTTGGAGATTTCAACTACTCAAAGATTGATTAGGAACTAATTTCAACTACAGCAGCAAGTACTGATCATTAAAAAAAAAATTATTGGACAAAAATCGAAACTGTTACATATTACAGAGCCCACTATAGGTAGAGCTACAACCATGCCGTCGCTCCTTGACCCTGTACTCGCTAGTGAATATACCGAAAATTCACAGCATTAGGAAGAAGAGACCATTCTATTATGAAAGTGGTTCTCAACTGCACACCAGTGTATAAAACGATCATCAAAACTGTTTATTATTATCATGAAGGGGATTATTCCAAAGTGGATGAGATGTTAAACATTGATTGGGAGGCAGAATTCACCAGGGAAATGTGCAAGCCCAATGGGATATATTTACTTCAAAAATTAGAGATGTAGAAGAACAATGTATGCCAACTGTAGCATTTCTGCTATTTCTAGATGGTTAAATCTACTTGCCTGAGGTTTAATTTGGGAAATGAGGAAGGTCAAGCCAGTAGATAGACATATTGTTGACCAACCGCCTTGGTTACGTAATTACGGCAACTCGGTTGCAGATGCGCTCAGTGGAGCGTGGTATTCTGTTGCTAGCATTGCCAGCAGGTGGTTTCACTGTAATCTTAGAGGGTGTTCCACAATGTTTAGTTTGAATTGTATATTGCTTTAGCCAATAGAAATGATGGAAAACTGTCATATGATGTGTAATTAGGTCCGCTTATATAAACGTTTGTTGTACGCATTTTGCCATCTGGGCGCTGGCGAAGGACTGGGACAGATCCAGGGTTGAACGAGACAGGTTGCCCTGCTGCCAAGAGAATGGCAAGTCAAGTAATATTCAGTGTCCAGAGTGACTGTTTGATCGAGCTTCGAAGAAGCCATGCCGCCACGTCAGCGGTATATTGAGACAACGTTCCGGTCGGCCCCAACGTATTGGCGTCGATGAGCGATAATCGTGACGCGCTCACCCAGCTCGGGCCGTACTCGAACAGCGGTCTCACAGCGACATCGTCAGAAAGCTTGACCGAATGCGACTCGCAGCGGCCGGCGGTAAACGTATACTGCCAGGCGTCGTCATTCGCGCGAACCCGTTCATCCGATTTATCGATCGTTTGCGACAGGGCAAGACCTCTCGATCGAATTCGTAGCGGCCGGTGGTAAGCGTATACTGCCCGGCTTCGTCTTCCAGTTGAACATATTCAACTGACTTCGCAATCGTTTGCGACCGTGCGATCATTGAACGGACGCGACTCGAGAATTCGCGGCGTACGACGGCAATCGTCAAGTGCCCGGCATCATCACTCGTGCGGCCGAGATACACCGTTCTAATTGTGTTCTGAGCTCGGCGTGTCGACTTCAACGAACGTTCGTATATATTCGAGATGGGATTAGCCCAGTATAAAAGTATATTTTCTGATTGAATGCATCTATTATTTGCTGTATTATGATTGGTAGTTATCTGTGTTTTGAAGTGAGGTATTTTTACCCTTGAAGTATTCACATATATATGTGTGTGTGTTGTAACAGATTACTGTAATGAGAGTCCGCGATGACTAGCTTATACTGTGTATTTATATTATGGAAGTTATTCTTAGATAACACTTGGCGCCTAGTGTATGATCGTGTAACGGTATAATCCACCTTAGAAAGGAAGTGGAATTTGATAATCAAAAGACTCAGTGTTATTGTTTATTATGTTCATTAAGATTTGGTTACGGGATTTCTTTATTCTGTTTATTTTGTTAATCGATATATTTACCAAAAGAAAGATATCTTGTAATAAAGTTTATTAAATTTTCCTCGTTCTTTGTCGCTTGTTCACGAAAACCGTTCTTTCTCATATGCGTTGACTATGATATATAAGAACCCTACTAGACTGAGCCATCTAGTGTACGGAGACCTCGCTAATCCGTGACACCAACGAAGGTGATATCGGAAAGAGCTAGAAAATACCATAAGCAATTTGAATTAATCAAGGGTCGTTATATAGTATTTCAATTATTGAAAGTACTCGATTCATGAACTGAGACACTGGATAATGGAGGATACATAGACAGAGTATAATATTGTGATTTTTTGAAAGCTATCGACAAAGTTTCACATATTCGACTAATTGAGAAACCCCAGAGATGGGTATAAAAGGGAACATTCTTAACAGGATTACAGCTCTGCTGGCCCACAGAACACAACGAATAAGAGTAAATATCACATTTTCAAATTGGCAGGAGATAATCAGTGGAATACCACAAGGATCAGTGATTGGCCCTCTTCTTTTTGTAATATACATGAATGATTTACCTGATGTTATAAATCTCTCATATTTTCTAGTTTGCGGATGATCTGAAGCTCTTTAATCCTATTTATACCGAAGAGTACTGCACAAAACTGCAATAAGATCTCATCTCTGCCGAACGCTGGACAGATACATTACTTTTGAAATTCCATGCACATAAATGTATCCATATGAGTATTGGATGATTATCCACAAAGAATAAAGGCTATTTACTGGGAAGCAACCAGAAATACTTACAGGTACGGATAATGTGATAGTTATTGGAGTCACTTTCGACCCATCGCTTACTTTTAAGGCATATTTGTCAGAAAAAAATAATAAAGCCAATTCGATGATGGAAATAATACGACGTACTTTCGATCACATGGATGAAAAGTGTTTAAGTGTCTCGTCCGTCAACACATTAAATACATTAATCAGGTATGGAGTCCTTGCTTAATTAAACATATTACAGCTCTTGAAAATGGTCAGTGCAGAGCAACCAAATTAATTCCTGGTTTCAAAGACTACTGAATACAAAGAACGTTTACAGAGACTGAAATTACCAACTCTTATCATACTGTCGGTTCAGAGGAGATATGATTGAAATGTATAAGATACTAACAGAAAATATGATCTAGCAGTCTCATCCAATTTTGTTACATTGAGGGATATCGAAGCACATACAAGATGGCACCACTTAAAAATATTTAAAGAAAGATGCCTATTAAATAATATAAATAACTCATTTATATATACTGACGCACAGGTGTATGAAACAGTTTCTAACAGTCTGTTGTTGACTCTACCGGTGCAGTAGTTTGACGCAAAAATATATAAGTTATGGCGAAAGGACCCTATGAAAACTGAATACCCTGCCCCACTCCCATCTTGGATTGTGCCAGATGCATGCGCACAGTCCGAGCAGATACAAAACGCATGTAAGAGGCAGTAATGCCCAGTGAAGCCAGAAGAGGACCTGTAAGAACCTGTAAGATGTTATTCACTACTTTTCAGGTCTTGAAAAAATCGCCCAGCAACATTGAAGTTCATTTTTGCAAGACAAAATGAGAGAATCAGGAAGTGGGAGACACTGGAGCCAGTACTGCCTATGATACAGAGCTAACTGCACCAATGATCGGCTCGGGACATCTCATCGGGAGCTCCCAACAACCCTACAGCTGACCCCGCCCGTGTGGCCGTACTCTGCAAGGGAGGGATATATCGGCCCCCTAAGCCATGCCGGCGTTCCCATAACCGGTGTGGTCATCCATGCCACGTGATATAACCCTATATATTGAGCACGTCAAGCTGCAATTAACATAGAAAATTTACCTGCTTTTATAACCAGCCAAACACAGTCAGGCGAAATATGTGCTGTGAACTTCAACTTTAACTAATCTTGCATATCTACACCTAGTGAAGTTATTTATTCGTTAGAATGGTATTAAAACTTTCGTCATATGTTATGTTACATGATATGATGCAGTAAACGTTTGTATAGGTGGCGTAAATAATATTACTAATCTATTATGTATTCTGATGTATGCAAATTCATAGATAGTTATAGTTGATGACGATAAGGGCGAATCCAAGATGGCGCACACAGTGGGGAAACAAAAGTCAAATCCAAAAGTCACATCATATTTATTGTCTATGTATTATACCAACAACGCTTCAAGTACAATACACAGTGCGGTATTAATGGTGAACTAAAAACGAGGAGAGATGATGTGAGAACTTATATTTACTCCGCCGTGGTGCGTTGCATTAATAAATGTTTCCAACTAGTGCATTTATTTTGTGTGTTCAAGTGATGATACATTTGTTTCTAATACTTTTGATCACTGCCAAATAATCTAACTATAATCGGTCAAGCAAAAGCGTGTGTGTATTTGAATTGTGATTGGCAAGATGTCCTATCAACACGTCATGCCACTGCGTATGTACGTGTCTGTCTATATATGTATCTACATTACGATACGATAGTAAAGTTTAAAATACAATAACCATGTTCTTTTCTTGCGCACTCGTGCTTGCCGCCGTGAATAGACTAGTCAACAATAACGAATTTTCTTGTTGTACCAAAGGCAGTGTATAGAACTACTTGCTGTTCTAAACATCCAAAGTCCCCTACCTTACTTCCTGTTGCAGCCATCTTGCAATAGCTACCCCTTCATATTGTCCTTCTCGGCATTTGTTTTCATAGTCTGTTGCACTATTGAAATCACCTAGCTGTTACACGACGCACCACACCGAGCGTCAAGCGAATATTGTTTGTTACATACATATACCGTCAGCTGGACCCACGCAAGTCAACCATACACCAGTTAAGTCGGTGCTGTACTGAAACCTGTCACGCCACCTATATCTCAACCAATGTATTCCTATTGGTCGTTTTACGCTTCTCAGTCACACATTAACAACAACTGTCACGTGAAACTCTTGGCATGTGAGTATGAAGGAGCCATTGTTGGGCTCCCACGTGATGCCTAGAATGTAGTTGAATCAATGCATTGTCTCTGAGGTAATGCACCGTGACATTGTTTGTGAACGAAGCACATGTGGCATGCATATATGAATAGCCTGTTTTAAATGTGCAAAGATCCATGACCGTATCCAATTATGACTGAATGCGAGAGAGAGAGAGAGAGAGAGAGAGAGAGAGAGAGAGAGAGAGAGAGAGAGAGAGAGAGAGAGAGAGAGAGAGAGAGAGAGAGCGAGAGCGCGAGAGAGCGAGAGAGAGAGAGCGAGAAAGAGGGAAGGAAGGATGGCGAGAGTGAGGTAGGAAGGAAGTATAGGAAGGAGATGAGAAAGGAGGTGGAGGGATAATTGTTTACAATGTTTTTTCTACGCAATTCCCAGTGCTTACAGGGAACGAATTATTTAGATATACAAACTTCGTCATGATCACATTAATAAATCTGGAAAGATCTGTCAACTGTTTCACATTATACGACTGGTTTATTTTCAAAGTATTAGGTCTGAATCTTAAGTATTTATCTATTTATTTTGATCTGTCTTCTATTAGTGATGGACATACAAATACATAATGATATTCATCATCTTGATCTCCATTGTTGCATAAATTATAGAGCCTCTGAGCATTTTCAGGGAGATACTGATCAACAGAAATAGGTCATTTGTCAGATTGGTAGATTAAATATTTCTCGATCCCTACTTCATTTATAAATATTCTGTAATTTGAACACAGGATATTTACAAGAATTTCATTGTGCCATGTTTGTCTCTGTTTATGTCTTTCATTTTAAGTTCTAGGGTATGCTTCAACCATTTTATATTTGCGTTTCCATGATCATGCCACATGTTAGATAGCCAACATCCAGCAATGATACTCTTGTTTTTTTTTAAATCCATTTTGATTAAAAAAATTCCTGTGTCGTGTAGGTTTTTCACCAGTTTAAACATAATACTAGATAACTTGCTTTGTTTGTCTTCAATTAAGTGTCCCCAAAAGTTTATCATTCTCTTTTCTATAATTGTAGATCTAGCTTCCTTGCTTTAGTTGTGAGGTTAAACATTGCACGCCTAGCTTCGTTAAGTTGTTTTGTTATGGCTTTGTTAAACAATCGATTATAGTTTGTACTGGTTCCCAAATATATGTAGCTACCAGTTATTTCTAATTTTTTTTTGTCCAAACAAGAATTCTGGGTGTGATCTGATCCGCCTTTCCACGAGAGAACATAATAACCTTTGTTTTACTAGTATCAACATATATGTGCCATGTTTGGCAATATTCACATGCAGCATTTAATGAAGCCTGTAAAGCTGCTGATGTTTCTGCCATAACAATAATATCAAATAGTAACCCAGGGAGAGGGGGGAGAAGAGACATATAGACAGACAGACAGACAGACAGACAAAATAAGAGAGAGTGAGAGAACCAGACAGACAGAGACAAAGAAACAGACGCTGGCATACACCATCGCACATTGCCACACACTACATCAGAACAAAACTCAAAAAACAATTGCAGCGCCATTCTTTTTTCTTGCCTCTGCCGTTTATGTGCTAACTGTCATTCTTAATTTTTTAAATGGTAACATCCATTGTTTAAAGTTATCCTTGGTGGATATGGTAATGCGTAGAGAAGAGCACACTATTACAAAAGGGAACATTAATTAACAATAGTATAATTGTATGACATTTGGTGTATAGACTGGCAACAATGGGTAGAATTTGTGACACTAATATTATGTATTGATATGCATTGACCAATTTAAAATTATATTATGAGATCGTCCATAATTATGTCAAATACAATATTTCTAGTAAGGCAACATGTCCGATACACTCTATAGTGTATACATTTTTTTCTCAACTCCAAAAATGTTATTGTAAGGTATTTGGTTGTACTTTATAAAAAAAACACTTTAAAAGTAATGTATATTTTATTATATAAGTTATAATTGCACCATTTAGTGACCAAAAGGAAGCACTGTCGAGTGGGGAGGAGGGTGAAAGTCGATTTCATTAACAAAACATTTGAAATGGAGCATTTTGGTGACAACTTAATTTTAAGCCAATCATTATGTTTTTGTTATAAATTAACTTTGTTGGCTCAAGAATGGGGGGGGGGGTGGCGGTCCCCTAATAACATACCTGGGAAAGAGGGATTGTGTATGAGAGCTAGGAAGTGTGAGAGCGTGTGAGTGAGATAGCGAGTGAGAGAGAGGTGAGAGAGAGGTGAGAGAGAGAGGGAGAGAGAGAGAAAGAGAGAGACAGAGACAGACATACTGATAGACAGACAGACAAATAGTAGTTAGATAGTTGCTACCACATTACCTAAAGTCAAACGTGAGAACACGGCATCCTATGCATCACAAAATTTACTTTAAATGCATGCTAGATATGCACAACTTCTGTAAGCACAATTTAACATTACACGACACAACACTGCTGCACTCGTCATTATACAACTGGCATGCCCGTAATTGACGGGTAAAGCGGCAACATGAAACTTGTTATATAGTATAAATTTAAGTTACGCATCCTTCTAATAATATAAATACTATAAATAACATATAAACGTGAAAAACGTAACTCACCATGCCATGTATATTGATATCCGTAATATGGAGCCGATAGAACTGTCTGCACACGTCCATGGCCCAGAGCAAACTGCGCTGGGTAGCTTTACTAACCTGTCGAGATAGTTGACTGGGTGTGGCTCCAGCTACCATACGCGTCTGGCTACCGACATAACAACAGAAGGCCTATGCAACTGCTTGCAAGAACCAAATCTGCCAGTGTTACATAATATTCTATACAGGTAGTCTTACAGATCCTTTGTTGAGTCGTAGATGTAAACCGGCCCAACCCACGAACGGATTTCCTGCCTTATCATTATTATTTATAAATTTACTACACCATAATTATTTACTGCTTTCCAAACATATTGTTTCGTTTTATTATTTCATTACGTACAATTACACCTTCATGATTGCACGCATGACTTGATTTGACTAGTGACTTGTTTTGATTTGTTTGTTCTATATTAAATGTAATTACTGCCGAGTGTACACAAATCTCAGATATCATCAGATATAGAAGACTCCTGTAATTTGGGCCGCGAAAAAAAATTCAAAACAACCCCATCCCCGTCTTCCCCGTCTTCCGATGTTATCACCGTCAGTCGAGAGCCGAGACAGAGCGGTGAAGCCGAAGTTACGTTGGCGCGGCGGCGAACAAATTTCAAAACTGCATCACACCATCTCGGTCTTCAGATGTCATCAGTCGAGAGCCGAGACAGCGGAGAAGCTGAAGTTATGGCGTCGCGGCGGCGAATTTTAACAGCACACCCCCCCCCCCCCCCCCCCCCCCCCCGGCCTTCCGATGTCATGATCCGACAGCGCAGCGGAGACATGCTGAAGCTCCGGTTCTCAGCTCCCCAATATTAATGTCATACTCGCGCCAGTGGCTGCAACCTGCAGTAGATCTACTGTAGACAAAACTGATACAAATGTATGTTAATATTATACTTGTCAACTGTCTAGAAATTCCGGGAGTCTCCCTGGTTTTTGGTGTATCTCCCGATCTCCCGGAATACAGGCAAATCTTCCGGATTTTTGCTTCAAATCTCCATCAGCATTTACACAAATAAACCTCTTCGGGGGTGGGGAGATAGTTTGATTTTCTATGGACATATAACATTCCGAGGCCATTGAGCCGTCTTTCTGTCACTGTTGACCGACTCCGCCACTTGAGGTGTCGCAACGCTACCGACTGGTATAGTGAGGAAGATGTTTACGATCTTGCTGATACGGCACATGTTTGACCACACGCCGAAATCAGTCCACCTGAAGACAATGGTGGTGGAACTTGGACGTTTTTTTCTGGGGGGACAACTGCCCCCCGCCAGCTACGGCCCAGTAATGGGTCCAATGTGCACTGGGGGGTGCGCGTTATCCTACATGACGAAATTAACTAAATGTGTAGGACTGTCAGTGAAATGGTATTTTATGTTTATTACGTTGTTAGTATAGTTATGTAATTCTAATACTATTTAGGTAAGTGTTGAATTCAGAGTTCCGCAAACTATGGTCCGCGTTCAAACTTTGGCCCGCGGGCTGTTTCCAGCTGGCACGCGAGACTCGTGCTAAGAATTGGAAATTGTCAAGAACAGCATAACATAGTCATGTTCTATCGCACAATCGTGGTCTTGTGGTTGAGTCGTGGAGCGGTTCCGGCGAGATACATAATACTTTTGCGATGTTTTTGTCGAAACGTTGTATTCTGAATTAAACTACCATTTTTAAAGTGTTTTTATTTCTAAAGAAAGCGTATGTACATTATGAACAGTATTTACTTATTTAATCAAAGTTGCTACCACATATGTCACTTTGAAATTTGATACGTTATTCAATAAATTATGCTTTTGGTTATTTCGGTCGCCGTGTCCGGCCAGCAGAATAATAAGCCTGAACCAGGAGCCGGCAACCTTTTTGAATGGAGGGCCAAACAGAGGACTTGGACAAAGTCAGCGGGCCACACATTTATTATTGATTATTGATGATCCTTAGCCTAATCCTCGTGAAAACGTTACGTCATGTTATGTTTGGAATCTGAATATAAGCAATCTTGTTTAAAACTATGCATTTAAATTTAATTTACAAATTGTTACCAGTTACGAATAAGACGTATTATTGTCATCAAACATCAACGTCAAAATTGTGAAAAAACTCTTGGACGTTTTATTAAAACTACCCAGTATTCATGGCCAGTGACCTTGGTAAAGAAATGACATCAACGTGGCTAGATTGACACTTGGTGCAGTTGCTGCGGCACCAAACAAATTGGCAACTTTTATTTTTACTCGAGTAGCTTTTTCCAGAGTTACTTGTACTTTTACTCAAGTACAAAATAAATGTACTTGTTACAGCTCTGCCTAATCTACACTATTCCTTCCACTTGTCATCTAGTTCTTCTAACTCCTGAAGTGACAAGGGATACATATACACCTTTCAATACTTTCACAGTCACTTAATATCATACACAAACTTCTGTCTGGACGCATAGTACTGACCTTGTTTAAATGATATTATATGTATACAATACGTTCCAAAATAGAAAGTCTACTAATGTATATGTTTTACATTATCCGGATGTAATTGTCTAAATGGAAATTGCGGAACAAACCTGGTAACGCTTGGCGTGTTTGGTCAGATCACAAACAAGTGTTCCGTCGCCAAATGCAAGTTGTACAAGCGTCAACTCGGTGCATGGCGGTAGTTTTAAGTGTCACAGAGCAGCTATGCAGTTCGGTGAGCTCTATCCGCACAGGTGCCGTCGCATCGGCAAGTTTCACGTGGAACGGTTTGGAAAATAAACCAATTCCTCAGTGCGAATCTTAAGACCGGAAAGACACTCAGCATTGCGTTTCGAAGTTGTGTCACCCACAATAGCAGCGAAATCTCGGAAGCGGAGACGAACTGGAAAATATAAGTGATGAGATGTTCTCACAAATCCATTCGGGTTCTGCAAATTCCGGTACATCTGTACCTGTCTGCTCCATAGTCACCCTACATAATTCAGTACCCAATATAGGGCGCAGCATAGCACATCGATTCAAACTAGCGCTCTTCGCAACATAGCAGGTTTTGATACTGCGCAGTCTTCTCCGCTAGAAGGTATTGGAACTGCCAGTTGTTTAGGCCACGAGCGCGAAAGTAATTAACGATGATACTCAATGAGTTCTGCATTTTCATTTACTTGGTATTCAGGCTTCCTTGACGAATGAAGAAGCGGTTCTTTCTAGCATGGGAGGTGCTGTTGTCACCCCGCGGGCCGCATTGTGGACAATTTCCCTTTTAGTCCGCGGGCCGCATGAAATAGCTCCGCGGGCTGCATTTGGCCCGCGGGCTGCAGGTTGCCGACCCCTGCCCTAATCGTATGGCACGCGGATATAATTTTCGTTTTCTGCGGGTTTTTTATATATTAAAATTGCATATTATGTGAACAAACGTTTATGTGGTGTTCACGAATGTGATTATAATGTATGGGGCATGTTACTTCACTGGACATTTGTATTGAAAAGATGGACGATCTAAGAATGCTGCTAAGAAAAAGGTGCCCTCGATTATCCAGGCGCCGTGAGGTTGTAGCATTTCTGCTATTTCTGGATGTTTAAATCTACTTTCCTGAGGTAAATTTGGGAAATGAGGAAGGTCAAGCCAGTAGATAGACATATTGTTGACCAACCGCCTTAGTTACGTAATTACAGCAACTCGGTTGCAGATGCGCTCAGTGGGGCGTGATATTATGTTGCTAGCGTTTCTAGGCTAGCAGGTGGTTTCACTGTAATCTTAGAGTGTGTTCCACAATGCCTAATTTGAATTGTATATTGTTTTAGCCAATAGAAACGTTGGAAACCTGTCATATGATGTGTAATTAGGTCCGCTTATATAAACGTCTGTTGTACGCATTTGCAGCCAAGAGAATGGCAAGTCAAGTCGTGAAGCGTGGTGGGAATCGTTAACTTGGGTTACGTTCCCAAGCTTTAGTGTGTGTGTGTGTGTGTGTGTGTGTGTGTGTGTGTGTGTGTGTGTGTGTGTGTGTGTGTGTGCGTGTGTGTGCGTGTGTGCGTGCGTGCGTGCGTGCGTGCGTGCGTGCGTGCGTGCGTGCGTGCGTGCGTGCGTGCGTGCGTGCGTGCGTGCGTGCGTGCGTGCGTGCGTGTGTGTGTGTTGTAACAGAGTACTGCAATGAGAGTCCGCGAGTGACAGAGGTGGCAGCACTTTCAAAGGATTCAAATAATATTTATTGAACTCATTATAGTACATACAGATACAAATCAAATTAAGACAATTCATATATAATATTGTAATGAGAACAACATGGAAATAACATTATGAAGGTGTTTTGAGGAGCTTCAATGTTAGTGGAATTTGAGGTTTTTGTAGAGCCTCATCGTGTTTTTTTTAAATTCAAAATGGCTTCTCAAAATTAAATGTATGAGGCATAACTGGATTATTTGCCACTTAAAACGTAGGGATAATAGGCCATGAACAAAGTTTGTATACACGTAGCTCAATAAATCGTAATACTGTGGACTTTTATCACATCCTAGTTCAAGTCTGTGTCATATAAAATGAGGCAGTCTGTTCCGCATTGTTACTTATTAATTACACACAGATGGCATTGGCGTCGGAACCTGGTGAATATTTGGGGGGCTGAGGCTCTCCTAAAACTTCCAATTACACCCCTCTGAAACTCCTATCCAAAAGCCACACCGTGAGGCTCACCAAACACCTGTGGGACATTACCCGGAAGTCGGGGCTACCAAATTATTCATCAGAAGAAGAAGAACACCTCTCCAAAACATCTCACGTTCAGGTGCTCTGTGTATAATGTAATTCGCTCAACTTAAAAAATGGCGCATTTGTTGTGAGGCTGCGGGGGCGTGGATCTGTTTTTTCAACGATGTTACAAAGGCATGTACAGTCTGTTTGTTCACTGGTACATATTTTACAGTTCTATCCCTTTAATCGATTGGTTTGCCGTTATCTCGTCGGCGTCGGCAAGTGGGTCATGGAGGGGTTGGTCTTTAAAAGAAGAACTTCCGCTTCCGTCAGAGCTTCGTTGTAGAGACAGATCTGAAAGAAATAAAACTTTAAAGGTAGGCATTTAAGTGTTTAGGTAGGTTTGTTGCTAATGATCCACTCGAAGAGCATAGGTGACACGTGTGTATGTGCGTGCGTGCGTGCGCGCTCGCTCGCTCGTGTGTGCGTACGTGTGCTTGTGCGTGTGTACGTGCGTATGTGTGTGCTGTTTACTCGCAGTAACACTGAGCCTCTTGAGTTCTAGATGTCAACTGAGATGACCAATCTGTCGATGTGTTATGTTCCATTTAATTACAGTTGACAACTTTGAAGTAACAAGGTACATAGAAAATATAAATGAATGCACGGTTAAATAAGTAAACTACATAAACACGCTTCCTAATTATACCTTTTTAACGTAATAAGAATCTTGATTTTTAGTTCTAAATATGTCGCCGTTTGTTATGGAATCTGCACAATATTTTATTGAAATGTTCATGTAGCACATTTTAATTGTGCGTTTCATCATTTTTCGACTTGGAAAGGCTGACAAAAACATATAATTAAACATATAATATGACAGAAATGTAGCCCCGTTACCTGATCAAGGTAGCCAGAGAATGGAGGCAGCACCCTTTTTCTTGACCCGGCACCTTCACCGAACGCTAGTGGACAGGCAGGACTAGCCAACTTCATCCCTGAAAAATTATAACATAGTCATATTTACACAGTATGTTTAATTGTTTACAACACATATGTGCATTATGAATGAATGGACGTTTATTCAACAACAGCAACATAATACATGCAAAATATGCTGCTGCTGCTGCTGCGGCTTCTGCGGCTGCTGCTGCTGCGGCTGCTGCTGCGGCTGCTGCTGCTGCTACTGCTGCTGAAAGGACATAGCTGAAGTCATAGACGTATATGCTGCTACGCCCTTCTCAAAATAAAAAACCTTAATAAATACATGAATTAAGAATAAATTACAAAATAATTTTCCAAACTCATGTATAAACTTGTTACCACAGTGCTTGTGTTTATTAATACATGGGTTCAACCAAACATCATCCTCAATTAACAATTCATAAATATGTAGAAAGTAATGACAACTTGAATGCTTAATGGTGTTAAACTTGGAAGCTGAGTCAAATTATTTGCTAAATCGTTCCACGTTTTTATACCTTTGCCGGTGAGTGACATAAATCGGAGGGTGGTCTTTTTAACATAGAACAGTTTGCTTTTTTGATATCATGCATGTGTATATGATATAACATAATTGATATGTTATATAATTGTCACCGAACATGTTATATAACTTTAGTAAATTAAGTCACTTATCAGTTGTCCTCGGATTAATGCAAACCAATTGCTTAATAGTTTTGTGACATCATTTAACAAGGATGTTAATTAGGGCAAACATCAGAGAAGTCAAGTGGACGAGGAAGCTTTTTGATTATCGAGAGTTAATTATTTGTATTTATTTGTAACCCGGTCCTAACAGATATCTGTAAAAACACACAAACATAAAGTAAACTGTGCTAGCATATACATTATCAGTGTATAATTTGTTCAATTAATTTATGTCAAAAAGAATATTTTCCGATACCTAATCACCTGCACAGGCGATGTAGAATTTGAGAACCAGCTGATGCTCAAACTCACCAAGGCGTTTGTTTGAGGAGCCAGCCTGTCACTGTATCCTGCTGAGGATCATGTGCTGTTCAATAAAGTGTTTGTTTTGTACACTACTGCATTTACTTGTTTGTTTGCAGTGGGTGACCATTTCAATTTTTTTAGAAAAGTACTTTTGCATTTACTTAAAGTACATTTGTTTACTTTTTACATGTACTTCAAGTATATATTTCAAAAAGTACTTTTACTTTTATTCGAGTAGCTTTTTCCAGAGTTACTTGTACTTTTACTCAAGTACAAAATAAATATACTTGTTACAGCTCTGCCTAATCTACACTATTCCTTCCACTTGTCATCTAGTTCTTCTAACTTCTTAAGTGACGAAGAATACATGTACACCTTTCAATACTTTCACAGTCTCTTAATATCATAAACAAACTTCTGTCTGGACGCATAGTACTGACCTTGTTTAAATGATATTACATGTATACAATACGTACCAAAATAGAAAGTCTACTAATGTATACGTTTTACATTATCCGGATGTGGTAACTGTCTAAATGGAAATTGCGGAACAAACCTGGTAACGCTTTTGATCTCACTAGTTTCCCGTCCACGTATGTCGTTGTGATCTTTCCGTCCCACGTGACTGCCACGTGGTGCCATTGTCGTAGGGTCTACAGAGCCAAATAAATTGCTTTATTAGATCGTGCTATGCGTAATTGTTGTAAGTGGCTTGTAATCCTGAACACAGACACCGTGCAGTCACATACAATGCAATTAATATATCAACGGCTTTATTCTTATAGATTTAGTAAACGTTAACGTAAAATAATACAATAATTTATTAAACCAACATGAAATCATGTAATTACATTAATTTATTATTTTCCTGAAATGTTTTATACTTGCGGGAAGACAACATATGTTTGGTATTTTCTCAACAATTAGCCAGATCTTCCCGGATCATTAGTGAAATTCTAGAACTTGTAATGGAGGGAGATAGACAGACAGACAGACTGGCAGACCGACAGACCGACAGACCGACAGACCGACAGACCGACAGACAGACAGACAGACAGACAGACAGACAGACTGACAGACAGACCGACAGACCGACAGACCGACAGACCGACAGATAGACACACCGACAGACAGACACACCGACAGACAGAAAGACAGAAGAGAGTAGAGAAAAGCGAGGTACAGGTAGAGGAAGATAAGAAATAAAAGAGAGTTCAAATCAAATCTTTTGATCGCACAATTTCTTTATCTACCTTAACGTGTACCGTGAATTTTTTGAGTTTGTAGAGTAATATGATTCTTTCTTAGTGCTTTTCTAAGAACACTGTCACTACCAGTATATTACACAACATATGTTTTTGTGTGTATAAAACGATATTTTCAACTCACAATGGGCACGGTGGCGGTTGCTACGTATCCCCCTCTGGCCGTCATTCCAACTTTGAGCTGCCCCGACCAGCCACCGTAAACAAACAACGACGGCGCGTCTCCCGTGTCGCAGTCACCATTCGTCATCACTTCACTTGGCCCGTCCTGTAGATTCTTTAACCAGAAGCTCAGAGAGAACTCGCTCCACGCGTCGAAGGCGGCATTGAACCGGGGTGCCTCGAGTCGCGAGTTGGCGCCGGGGAAGTAGGCGCATAGTCCTGAGACGCAGTCTTGGCTGACCAGGCGAACTTTTCCAGAGCTCGATACCCACTCGCCTGACGTTCCCGTGAAACCGTTATCGAACGTGAAGCACGTGATCTCTTTCCGCTTCTCTCCTTCGAGTGGAAAACAGAACATTGGTGACATATATGTATGTAAGAAGTTACCATCTACAGTATACAAACACGCATGCACGCACACACACACACACACACACACACACACACGCGCGCACATTAATTGCCTGGATGACGGACGTCATGGTTATCTTTAGAGCTTTCTTCTGTTGGACGTACGTGGACAGTTACTTCCATGTAAGCAGTATACAGCAAACGAGAAGCTGATATTTTATGCAATAGTAGATAGTAGAGGCTGCAAATGTTGCAGCATGAGCTGGGGCACCAGCAGCATCAACAACAACACCACCAACAACAGCAACGACACCAGCAACAGTAGCAGCAGTAGCAGCAGCAACGACAGCAGCAACAGCTTTAGTACCAGCATAACAGCAGCAACAATAGAAGCAGTAGCAACAGTAGCAGCAGTAGCAGCAGCAACGACAGCAGCAACAGCTTTAGTACCAGCATAACAGCAGCAACAATAGAAGCAGTAGCAGCAGTAGCAGCATTAGCAGCAGCAACGACAGCAGCAACAGCTTTAGTACCAGCATAACAGCAGCAACAATAGAAGCAGTAGCAACAGTAGCAGCAGCAACGACAGCAGCAACAGCTTTAGTACCAGCATAACAGCAGCAACAATAGAAGCAGTAGCAGCAGTAGCAGCATTAGCAGCAGCAACGACAGCAGCAACAGCTTTAGTACCAACATAACAGCAGCAACAATAGAAGCAGTAGCAGCAGCAACTACATCAGCAGCAACAACAGCAGCAACAATCCTAATAGATTTACCTTCGACTGGTGGATGAGTGGGCGCCGTCGGAGGCAGCGACGTCACCGCCGGCGGTCGCTGGTACCACTCGAACTCCTCCGATGTCCAGTCGAACACGTTGCATGTCGGGAAGTTTCTGGGCAGGATTGGAATACGGTCGACTCCCACGCGCAGCACCATCGCCATTCCTTCCATGGTGTGCATCTCCAGGTGGCAGTGGAACAACCAGAACCCAGGATTCATCGTGCGAAACCTGACGACAACATAGCCGCCGGCAGGAACGATGACGACGTCACGCACGGCCGGGTCAACAAGGTTCAAGGCCGGTTCACGACCTTTGCGCCATGTTGGCTTCGAGCACAGTCTGTTGGTGCACTCGATGTCAGTGTTCGGGCTGACGTAACGTCCGGTGGCGCTGTCGTAATTCGGGTAGCCCATGGCCAGCACGGCGAAGTTGTGGCCGTGCATGTGGATCGGGTGATGTTCCAGGTCGTTGGTGTTGATCGGGTTGTAATTCGTGAACACCATCTGGATGGTTTCGTTGTAAGGCAGGTCGAGAATGGTTGTGCACTTGCAGCCGTTGGCATCGCATTCGTTGTCGTCGCACGGCACGATGTGGTCCTGTCAACGGAACGGGATCTCATTCAGAAGGTCCTAATCCTTTCAACTGTTTGTAAGTTCAGAAAGGGAATTGTCATAGGCGTCCTATAAGTTTTAAAGTATTTACCTCTTGCTGAATGTTGGCCATCCTATTGAGATAAATTATTAGCATTAGCAGAGAAAGAAAATATGTCGCAGTTAACAAACGGAAGAACATAAATGAAATAAAACAACGGAGCCACGGAAGAAATGGGAGTGTTGATAAAAAAATCCAAAGGGAAGAAACCAATGATAGAAATAATCTAGTGATTAGACTGTGAAGGCGATCGGTGTTATTTGTCCATCGCATTATATACAAATTAAAATTTTGCCACAAGACATTCTTGAGGAAGACCAGATAGTCTACAACGTACTTGATAGTCGAGGTAAAACGGCATCTTCGGGAAGACGAAGCGCCGCGCGTTCATTGACGAACCAACGATGCCGTTCCAATTGAGGAAGTGTTCGACTGCTGGCTGCTCCTTGAGACCGTATTCAGCTACGAAGTCTTCGCTCGCCGCATCGCTGTGAGCATCTGACACCTTGAGACAGACCTTGTGCTCGGAGTCTGGGTACCCACCGAAAGGACAGTTGAAGACACGACACGGATCTGCGCTGGTGCAATCCCTTGGAGATGACGTCGGTTCAGCATCGCCGGTGACGTCATTATAGCGCACGATGGCTTTGACACCGTTAATGATGCCGTCCGGTTGCGGATCGCGACCTTTGCCGACCCGCATAGTGACAGCCCGCATCCAATACTGACCGCCGCGGTTCCTGGCTTCCATCTCAAAGTCAAACGACTCGCCGGGAAAAATGATGAACGAGTCGACTGAGAGGGGAGACATGTCTACGCCTTCTAAAGCGACTAGTCGCATCTTGTGGCCGTCGACGCTTATCAAGAAGGCCCTCTCACAGCCCGTGTTCGCCATGCGGAAACGATACGTCTGCCCGGAAGTGACGTTGAACATCGTCAGTGGAACATGCTGGTCGTTCCAACGACCTCGTCCGTTGATCAGACTCCCGTCGTACCTGGAGCAACGTCATGATGACTACAGCACATAAATAAAATATAAATTATGAAATAAATAAATAATATATACACCTTGCCAGTAACACGAACATATACAAAAATTGTATAATGCCACGCGGGTTATACAACAGGCAATACAATAATCGCCGCATAGATGTAGTTATCTGATGAAGATTGCTGATAGCGATCGAAACGTCACAGAAAAGGTGCTTTGAGTGTGGAATAAGCAAACATTACCCAATACAACGAAGATTGTCATCCTTAGACGACTACCGCTAGATAGTAGATGTCCAAGGAAGACTGGTGAAAGCAGTCAAAACCTCACGGTAAATGGTAAGCTGACTGTGAAATAAATAAAAAATATATGTATGATGACTATTGTATGATGTCTAAATGTATTCGTTGGTCGAGTGCATAACGCGAAAATAACTGTGCTGCTATTGAAAACTATTTTATCATATCATGTTATCTAAATGCGTAGAAGTGTGGACAACAAGTTATTGCTCTGAACACATCGACGGCCACACAGTGCGATATCAACTGAGTTGTTATTTATATATTTGTTTGTGTTTGTTACTAAGCTTGTATTGTGCGCAGAAACTGATAGTTGGTGTGTGGAAGCGCATTCTTCTTGGCTGCTTCTCACTACGTAAACAACATTACATAATCGAATCAATGCAGTGAATAAATGTATTATGCAGCAAATATCCCGCTACCACATATATTATGCCATGCATGGTGTTTTCGCCAAACCATTTTAAACTCCAGTTATTTGCACCGAAACAGGTATATTTAATTTCCTAACATTGTTCATTGATAATCATCTCCAAGAGACGACATGTGATAGATTCATTGCAGTAAGCAACTTTACGTTCCTTTGGTAAACACATATGACAACGGCAATCATGTGTTCCTAAAATGATATTTACCAATGCACACATTATATTAATGTTCCCCAATAAAAAACGCCATTAACGAACACACGTTTTCTGTGTACGGTTAATCATACGTAAAACTATATGTTCAACAAAAGATCGTATTGAGGTGATTTGCAACCTAACAACTTCAAAAGAAAATATGCATAATATTTGTTATTATTAAATTGTTTTCTTTTAACTATAAATTAGAACATAAGTTCTCGTCTATCTTCAACATTTTCATCATATTATAATTTATAGTTTTATGGTGTACTAATCACTACTTTGTCAAATTTGTGGTTGTTGTTGCTGTTGTTGTTGGAAATTAAATATCATTCATTCACATGGCCATTCATTTAAATTGAAATACTGTAATTACTAAACATTATGTTGAGAAAACACAACAAGTATGTATATCCACTATACCTGCGCATCGTCACCTCGCTGTTGTCGACGGCCATGTCTCGGCCCTCGTCCGACGTGTATGCCTCCCCGGTGCCAACATGCGCCATCCGATTGGGGCTGAAGCGGTCGGCATCTCCAGCCGAGACGTGATACCAGTCTTGGACACTGACAATGAATTCTGGCAGCTTGGGCAGCTCTCGGTGAACGATCAACATGCCGAACAGACCGTCGAGACGTGTGTTGGAGAAGTGGTCGTGGTACCTTTGGGATGGGATGTCGTTTTTAAAGTTGGCTTAACACAATCATGATTTCACCGGTCATTGCAAATTATTTGTGTTAAGATTTTAGGGTTGCAAAATACAAATGATTTGTGTTAATGTTTTAGGTTTTGCATACAAACATAATTATATATATATATATATATACACAGCTATATATATATATATATGTATATATATACATACATATATACACAGCTATATATATATATATATATATATATATATATACATATATATATGTATATTTATATATTCATTTCTGGGGTGTCTAGTAAACAGGTCAAAGATTAGAGAGTCCACTTGCGTAGTCGCCTTGTGACATGACGAATTGACAACATGACGAGTCAATAAATTGAAGCGCGAAGTACTTACGGGTTTGCTAACACTTCTGCAACTAAAATGGCATGATCCCAAAAAATACATCGTTCGTCTCAGATAACCAGTAATCACGGTTGTGACATAAAGTAATATCTGGTTCAAGTCTTCCTTGTATCTCGCCATGAACGAGTCTCGATGCTTCAGCTAGACATAGCTCGATTGTAAGGGAGTTCTTAACTTTCGGTACACCATGGCATATATCCAATGTAGCACCGAGCGTAAACGTGATTAATTACGTACTGGAATACCCATTGTTTAAAAAGTTTACGTTACCCCCCCCCCCCAAAAAGACTGAATTACCTCTGGGGTTAATTACCTCCAGGTTAAATACCGCTGATGTATATAATGTAGGTTTTGTGTATAAAAAGAAGTTACGTAATGCTTTGCTTACCAGTGGGTTCCAAAAGGGAATGCCTTGAAGCGATACGTGAAGCTCTGGTTGGGCGGAATGGGGCATTGCGTGACGTAGCCGACACCGTCCATCCACGGTGTGTTGGGAACAAACATGCCATGCCAATGCACCGTGATGCCGTCCGTAAGTAGGTCATTGACGATGCGCACCACGATCTACAAAAGCATGGGCACAGGCCATTGGTTATTTCAGCCTCCATATACTGTAATTGTGTTTCAAATATGATAGTGAAATACACACACACATACACACACACACACACACACACACACACACACACACACACACACACACACACACACACACACACACACACACACCACACGCACACATTGATCGACAGACAGACAGACAGAGAGACAATGACAGAGATACAAAATGGAGGAAGGTGAACTGATGTTGTCTAATATCTTGTGGCATTACAGGGATACATTGAATATCGTACCTGATACTGATGGAGTGCATAGCTATTTTATGTGCTATTTTCAAATACTGCCTTTAACAAAATACACTGATCACTTTCTAACGATGAACGGTGTTATTTAGGTGAAATACTAATGTCCTTTTGTTATGCATTACACTTGTAAAGCATTGTTTACTACTACTAATAACTTGCAATCCGTTAAAGATTTCTTAACACGGTGATCGTTCAAAACGGTAAATATCTGCTTTCGGTGTTATTGTGAGAACTCATTCAGAGATCATTATAACATTGGCAGACGAACCAACACGTTCAGTATCGAAGCCAGCTTCTTGACAGACTTCAAGAACAAATAGAAGAAGGACACTCACCTGCGTTCCCTCCATCACCTCGATGGTCGGACCACGGAATACGTCGTTCACGACAATGAGGTCGCGTCTGAAGCCATCAAGGGTGATGACGTCATTAGGGTCGACGAAAGTCCCAATTAGATTGTCCGCGCTCGCCTTGCGGAACGAGTTTTCGACGATCTAGAGAATGACAACGTAGGGATTTGCTTGTTATATTATTATTATATCAGGTTATCAGAGAAACTGGAAAAAATGCAGTGGAGTTTTGAGCGACAGGAGGGTGCCAGTGAAGTTGAAGGGAAGATCTATAAAACAGTAGTCAGGCCAGTAATGCTGTACGGGGCAGAGACCTGGGCAACAACGAAACGACAAGAAACAAGGATAGAAACAAATGAGATGAGGATGCTGAGGTGGATGTGAGGAGTAACAAAGAAAGATAAGATCTGAAACGTATATATTAGAGGAGCAACGAGAGTGACACAAGCATAAACAAATATAACAGAGAAACGACTGAAATGGTATGGGCATGTGATGAGAAGGGAAGAGGAGCACTTAATGAGAAGAGTGCTAAATGCAGAGATACCAGGAAGAAGAAGGAGAGGACGACCGAAGACCAGATGGAAAGACACATGCAGAAGAGATATGAAAATTGTGGGTCTGAGTGCAGATGTGGTGATGGACAGGGCGACATGGAGAAAAACAAATTACCAGCCATACCGACGACCCCAGATGACGGGAAAAATCAGAGAAGAAGAAGAAGAACACTAGTATATCAGGTTATACTTTTGCGAATTGAATGCAGCTGTAATTAGGAAAATATGGCAGAGTAGTTCACGTAATTGGACAAGAAAGAAGATGGATGTGCGTTTGACAATTTTATTATAATAAATAAATACACACAATAGTTAGAAGTGATACTGCATTATATATGTACTGTTTTATATAATAAGCAAATGTGAGATAAAACGACGCAAAAGACGAAACATTATCTCTGCATGCCATACGTTTGTTATTCCGCTGGCCGGACTTCGCGAACGGTAATTTAGCAAAAAGACATAATTTATTGAATAACATGGCAAATGCCAAAGTTACATATATGTTAGAAAATATCACCAAATAGGTCAATATTGTTCATGTTGTACATATACTTTTATAACAGTTTTAAATGGTAACTCATAATGCAACTTTAAATGGTGAATGTCGAGCGTTCATTAGCGCAGACACAGCGCTTGTCGGTCGAGAAAATTAATGGTCGATACAGAAATGTAAAAAGGGCTTGAAAAGCAAATGTTCAAATTAAATTCAATAAACAACCGGTTATTGAAACAAATGAAACAAATGAAATATTCAACATAAATTTACAAAGCGTATATGATGTAAACATTCGAAAGGAATAAAATATAAATATGTATAATGTAATGATAATCTCTTGTATACAATACATGAAAACAGCTTTCTAAATCACATTATGAAATCGTATCTTATAACCTCAATCATGTAGGCTTTGGTATATTATTATGAAACTCCATATGCCAGCATTAGGGCCTACATGTTCGCAATACATTTCTAAACCTTATTTCCTGTTATGTTTGCAAACGCATATGTGATGATATTGATAGGAACACGTATTAATTGTTTAAGTTGGTTTTAATACATTCTCACCTGAAGACGCGTACTAAGACATTCTCATCTGAAGACGCGTACTAAGACATTCTCACCTCAAGACGCGTACTAAGATATTCTCACCTGAAGACGCGTACTAAGACATTCTCACCTGAAGACGCGTACTAAGACATTCTCATCTGAAGACGCGTACTAAGACATTCTCACCTGAAGACGCGTACTAAGACATTCTCACCTGAAGACGCGTACTAAGACATTCTCATCTGAAGACGCGTACTAAGACATTCTCACCTAAAGACGCGTACTAAGACATTCTCACCTGTAGACGTGTATCGTTGAGCGCAACATCGTACAGGTTACCGTTGGGTGCCCGGTACGTCATCGACCGCGCCCGACGTATGACGAACGTGAACTCGCAGACGGGATCACGGCAGATTTCAGCCGTCACAACGGCGGCCGTTGCCAGCATAAGACAACACACAAGCGTCTGCATTCTGTCGCGTCGCCCTCGCGTTGTCTTGTGTCGACGTTGCGTCAGACATATTTTTAGCCAAGATAGAAGCGGCGAAACACGTGATGCAATAAAGACGCTTGATGTCAGTCATCGTATCATGTCAGACAGCGGTGACACGGAATATGAATAGGACATATCACACGGGGGAATTCGAGCAGGTTTTGTTGAAATCGGTTCATGACCCTGCAATTAATCTGACATCGATGTCGCTAGGTCAAGTCCAACGGCTTGAATTGTGAAGCTTAAACTATGTGAAACATAATCGTAGCAGGATAGCATTTCGATTGCGTCAAGCGTAGGATTAAATCGGTCGTGGTTGAAAGCATAGGTTTTTATATCTACTCGTCCCTTCACACGCGAAACTGATATTATTTTTATTCAGAGCTTGATTCTTTAACAAGCAAAACATATTCGTTCACTGTTATACACATACATTGTTATAGAAGGTGTTGGTCGCGTTAATGTTATTAATTGGTAGGTTATCGATTAACTCTATGCAATGTTGATTTGTAATAGACACATCCAGCAATAATTGAATTTGGGTTAGTTTTTTATTTACTAAGTAAAATTATGGAATATCACATTTCAATTGCATCCACACAAATACCCAGGCTATTACATTTATTGGATAATACAAAAAGATTTTGTGCCGGAGATATAGACAATAATTATTACGAACGCAGCAATTTCAACGGTAAACACTAGTGATTTGACAATTGCCTTGACATTCAGAGAAATGATTCCATATTGATTTGAGACTTGACTTGCAAATCATTGACTTAAAATTTTACTCAGGTGTCCTTGTTGTTAACTGCCAAACAGTCCGATATTTTTTTTTAAACACCATGTCACGAACAAGTGTAAAATGCATGACACTGATTTGAACATGATTTTGTTGTTGACATGTTCCAGTTAGCGATCCCGTGCTTTCCAGCCAATGGTTGTGGATTATCAACATACACCTAATTGTACCACACACACAAAACGAGAACATCGAACAAAGCAACACGATATACCAGAGAATGCAGATGATAAATGTTATTGTTATGTTCGATTTTGGTAATATTATCTAAGCTCCCATATCATCCGTCGGAACTACGTCATATCGGAACAAAAACGAGGTGTGTATGACGCAAAGTATAACACTTACGACACTTATAAATGGTCCATTAACGTGTTGTAACGATAGAATGCCTGGTTATCAGTGGTCGGACGTACTCCTTTCCTTTGTTCGGTTCTTGTATGTGATATCGATATTGGAAAGGTTATATACAGCGCGATTATAATGACAATTTCTGTGGTTTGTTGTATTAAAAAACACACGTGTTAATTACTTAACTATATTGCACATTGTATTGCTGCGGCTTGCTGGAATAAGTATAACATCGATATAAATGCCAAAATAACTGGTCCTAAAATCTGACTTTGTGGTTCTGACTTTGGCCTATTATGAGTAACCATTCCGTGATCAACAAATGGCGATCATGGTTATTGCGATAAAATATATAATTATTTTTAAATCTTGCAGGTACATGGAGACAAAGTGTATTTAGAATATGTGTCGGTCATTTATGTATGGAGTTTGGAGACTATGCATATAATGGCTAGGGCGTATATGTTCATGGAAAACGCCATCGGGTCAGCAAGCGCTTGGTAGTGTAATAGTCTTTTTCAATTCATGTTTCCAACTCCAGCTAAACTCTTTCAATTCCAATTCAATTCCAGTTCCGAAATAATTATGTGGTTTTTTCCCAGCGCAGACATGTGTGAACCGTACCAACAACAAGGGTAGACGTTTGCACAGAGCTCTACTCTACAGCCAACTGCAATCATGTAGTAGTGGTAATAGCAGGTGGGAAAATGAGCAATGTCCCTCGCAAAAGTAACAAAGCCATTTGAAGCCTACCAATGATGCCATCTGGCTTATGAATCCCCACATCTTCCCGGACATAGCACACTTTAGCAGCCATGTGGATTGGTTAGCTGTGGCCAGCTGGCTGAGTCCTGGGAGGAAAAACATGTTCAAGACAAATTTGTGTCTAGACTACGTGCCTGGTGTTGCTAATTGCAATTAAGCTGCTGGTGACATTTCAAGGCATGTTTCTTACGCCGGTCGTTTCTGCGCGCGCGTGCACGTGCGTGTGTGCGCGTGTGTGTGTGTGTGTGTGTGTGTGTGTGTGTGTGTGTGTGTGTGTGTGTGTGTGTGTGTGTGTGTGTGTGTGTGTGTGTGTGTGTGTGTGTGTGTGTGTGTGTGTGTGTGTGTGTGTGTGTGTGTGTGTGTGTGTGTGTGTGTGTGTGTGTGTGTGTGTGTGTGTGTGTGTGTGTGTGTGTGTGTGTGTGTGTGTGTGTGTGTGTGTGTGTGTGTGTGTGTGTGTGTGTGTGTGTGTGTTTGGATTACTTGCCAGTTTCAATTTAATTATCTTTCACTTAAGTGTAGATTAAGGGAATCAGTTCAATATTCAGTATCAAATGACCTATATCAAAAAGTGGTATGTTTTCGTAATGATTTTTCCGTCTAATTTCACCGACCAGTGACATTTGTTCGACGTCATTTACTCGTACAAGCTGTACAGTAAATCCCTATGAAATAAACTTAATTACGTAATAAATCAGATTACGACCGTAAAGAATATAAAAATGTGTCATGCTCCCGGGCAAAGTAGTTGCGACTTCGAAGTTACGAAGTTGTAAATGCGCTCACATTGCAAACCCACCTAGTCGGTGTGAAGTAGTATCGAAAGCAACAACATAATGATGTCGGTATATCTCGGTACATGGTTGCAGAGGGCATCTGTTTATACATCGACAACGAACTTGGTGACAACGAAAACAAAGGAAAAAGCGAACAATCACGTAGAGATGACGTATCTGGCCAGTCCTCTTCAGGGATATTATTTCCAGAGCGTGGGTGCAATAATTAATTATTATCCAGTTTGCAACCTATTAGTCAGTTTAACTTCAAATGGCCAGTGACCTACCAGGCATGAAGATGATATAGTACACAGCGAGAAGAGATGACAATGATCCGACAGTTTATAACAAATGTTGTACAATTAAATGTAACTGGACCAACAGCACTCTTATTTAACAAAATTAAGTTCCTACATGTCCAGTTGTTTAGACTACTAAAATTGCTTTACCTTCACTTCCTAGCAGACCTGTTCAACCGAGGACTATCTCGGTTTATCTTAGGAAGCAATCAGTCATGTTGTAATGACTACGCGAAGACTATTGTTACACGTATACAACCACTATTTAGCTACGTACACATGTATACAGTTGAGTGAGCTGGAGAAACGTTGGAAGAACGACCGTGCTCATGGTTCGAATCGACAACAAGGGGTTCGAACCCGGAATCTGTCGATTGAGAGCCCGATGCTCTATCCTAACGCGTCCCGCATGATAGATAAAGAAAATTCCAACCAAAGTCGCACGCCTGAAACATGTAAAGTAGTCGATTAATGTGAACAATGCAGTGATTGTGCTAAATTCACAACACAGAATAACAGCGATTAGATGGTTATCGCGATGTAGCGCTGCACAGCAATGCTCTAGACCACGAACGATTTTATCTGCACCTGTCTTGTTCTATACTGAGACGCACTGCGCTGCAACTGTCTACACTAATATATCCAGGCCAGGTAGAAGCGTCACAGGGACACATACAGCTGTGTTTTGTCGTCAACGTTCATTCTGGGGCAATGGAAATGGAGCATAGTGCACCAACATAACCGCATTACACACTGATAATCCATTATAACAACAATTCACTTAACCTGATTTTACGCGGTAAATACTCGCAGCTCAGATTAAGGACATCATGATTCATACATATGTGTAAATCGAGAGTCATGACAAGATGACAAAATACATGTCACATTAGGATTACTAGCACGCGCGCGATAATTCGACTGTAATTGGATTGAACAACGTAAAGTTGAACATATCAATCGCTTTTCCCCGTACATACGTACATACGTACATACGTACATACGTACATGCGTACATACATACATACATACATACATACATATGTGTATACATGATATATGTTAATTATGCTCTCTCTCTCTCTCTCTCTCTCTCTCTCTCTCTCTCTCTCTCTCTCTCTCTCTCTCTCTCTCTCTCTCTCTCTCTCTCTCTCTCTCTCTCTCTCTCTCTCTCTCTCTCTCTCTCTCTCTCTCTCTCTCTCTCTCTCTCTCTCTCTCTCTCTCTCTCTCTCTCTCTCTCTCTCTCTCTCTCTCTCTCTCTCTCTCTCTCTCTCTCTCTCTCTCTCTCTCTCTCTCTCTCTCTCTCTCTCTCTCTCTCTCTCTCTCTCTCTCTCTCTCTCTCTCTCTCTCTCTCTCTCTCTTCTCTCTCTCTCTCTCTCTCGCTCTCTCGCTCTCTCCTCACTCCCCACTATCTCCACTATCTTGCTCTCTCGCTCTCTCGCTCTCTCGCTCTCTCGCTCTCTCGCTCTCTCGCTCTCTCGCTCTCTCGCTCTCTCGCTCTCTCGCTCTCTCTCTCTTCTCTATCTCTCTCTCGCCTTCTCTCTCTCTCTCGCTCTTTTTCGCCTTCTCTGTATCTCTCTCTCTTCTACATTTGATGTAATTAACATAGTGTCAACATTTTATATTTTAAGTAGCACTCGGCTACAATTCTATATTTTAATTTGCATTGTGCCACAATTAAACATTTCAGGTAACACTGTCACGATCTCTGATTTTGGGAGCATTGAGCCACCATGCTGCATTTCAAGGAACACTGTGCCGCAATGTTTACTGCACTAACAAATTCCAACAACCGCTTAGACGTAATATTTGTGTCGTCAAATTTTCTGTGACACTGCTTTCGAAAATATAGAGAAATTCACCGTTTTCGATCTCCAAATACTCTCTAGCCAGCGCAGGGTGTTTTGAACAAATGATGGACAAATTTTGTTCGGCTGTGTTTCTAAAATCTATAGCACTGTTACATAATACCAAAAATAGATAAGCAAGCGAAAAATGAACAACTCAGAACATGTCTAAAACATGAAATTCTAAGGTCGCTAGCACCCTCACGGCTCGTCCTGTCCCGACGATCTTGGTATCATTTGAAAGGATGCACTTTTTGTTATTCTAGCGACATCTAGATTTCCTGGTAACCGTTCAAAGAACACCGATAAATGGATCTACAATCATGCCGTTTTCGGTGTTCTGGACGGTTCCGAACGATGTTGGCGGCGGGTACTAAGTACACTAATCTTCCGATTGCGGCGCTGTTTTCCTCATTTGCATAGGTTCAAACATGCGCACTTCGCCATTTCTTGATTTCATGTTAAAAGCTCCACCCGCTTTTAAACCGCGGCGAAACTGATGTGCTTTGATCGCAGCGAAACCGATATATATCTACGTCGGCGTGACGTCACAATAAAGTACGCCACCCAACGGGTCTAAATTCGTTGCGTTAGTTGGTTGATATACGTGATTGTGACGTCACGCCTACTTCACGTATGTCATTTTAGCAGCCGTTTGAAAGTGGGTGGAGCTTATACCATGAAATCAGATAGTGGTGCCTCAATCGGTAGATTGGTGAACTGTGTCGACGAAACAACATGGTTCGCAGTGTCTAAGACAACGGAACGGGCCCGGTTGTAGGTCCGTTTTCAGTTAATTTTAGGAATGATTATCAGGAAACCATTTATATGTTTGAATAGCAGAACGCTTAAACTTTCAAACGACATCAATATTGTTGGGATCCGACGAACCGTAATGGTACTAGCAATCATTAAAAGGGCGTTTTTGGAACGTGTTTGACAGTTGTTCATTTTTCGCTCGCTTATCTATTTTTTGATAATACACAGTAGACGCCCCCAGACTGTTTTCCGAAGAATGCGTGCAGGACATTTGCCAAAGATTATGCAATGCGATTTTTTCGATTTTTTTAGGCTGCGTAAGCCGCCCGTAGATCAGTTGTGGACGGCTCACATAAGTTTGAACAATCGTAGAAAGCAGAGTTGCGTTACGAACGATCGAGTGTCATTCGTATAAAGTCCGGTACGAACCTTTACTCGGTAACAATCCTTAACCTACGGTGAATTTAGAAACAAACTTTGGCGCTCGAAATGCACAAAGGCTCTGGAAAACGCTAATATTCCCACAAAGAAAGGCACAAACACACGCACTCGCGCGCACACACACGAGCACAAGCAGACACACATACATGCACACGCACACGCACACGCACACGCACACGCACACGCACACGCACACGCACACGCACACGCACACGCACACGCACACGCACACGCACACGCACACGCACACGCACACGCACACGCACACGCACACGCACACGCACACGCACACGCACACACCAACACCAAGACAAACACACAGACATACATACATGCACACGCACATATACAAACACACAAACACACACACGCGCGCGCACACGCACACGCACACGCACACGCACACCCCCCCCCCCACACACACACACTACCGCGAGTATTAGTTAATTATAGTCAGTGAGGAGTTTACACAGTCTACAAAATGCCTTTCATTGCATGTTATCTTGGCACAAAGGCATCGCGTAGCAGTAAACATGCCAAATGAGTACGTGAGTGAACGAATATATCGTAATTCTTGCAAGATTATATTCAGTATACATTATGTTATACATCTACAGGAACACATTTATTATTTTTTGCAAAAATATTTTTTAACTAACTTTAAATATATCTCAATTATTTTAGCACCAAATATGTGTTTGGGCAGTTTGTAAATTATTTGTGCTGAATACAACTTACAACACATTAGTTGGCTAGCATTTATAAATATTTCCACATATCTCCTTCTTTCGAATGAACAACATTCTAATAATTCTACACCCATCCCATCGCAAATATTCATAATAAAACTTGAAGACCGCGATTACATTACTATATTGAGAATAGTATTTCATCATAATATGCTAGCTCGATTAAAGTCAAATTAATTAGTTATAAGTTTTGTGCATTGTCTAGAATTGTATTATATAAATGCAAAGGTAATTGCTGTTCCACATTGCACCTATTTGCTTCGTGTTTACAATCTGTTAAGATAACAGTATGACAACATTTACAATTAATGGATTTTGCGACTGTCGTAATCAGTATACACATGTATCAGTCTAATTTGAACGCTAAATAATATAATCTGGATGAAAGTACGTATATGTGTAGATCTGTCTACCGTTTCGTAAATTAGTCCGTATATGTATAGTCCTTTGCTAAAATATAACAAGCCCTGACGTCTCCCCGCGAAAAACAAAATGAAACTCGCGTGACTCTGCCCTAACGACCAATCACGAGCGCGCTGGGCGTGGCTTAAAAGCGCCTGTTAGCTTTTCATAAGTGAATCGCAAAGACGCCTCCTGCCGGTATTAGTCCAACAGCATCGCATTGCGCTGGACGATTGTCAAATGACATGAACATAAGTAGGATTGACCATCAATTAGGATGAATCTTTAAACATATATACAGCGCATTGCCATGCCGCTAGTAATAAATCTGCCAATGCTGGTTCATTTGGGGGTGTGCAGTGAGTCATTTTTAAAGATGACGGTCGCCAATACAAATATAACGATATCTTAAAAACTACGTTACGTAGAGCCGTATAGTTTTACGTTTTTGAATAGCTTGGAGGAAGGCGCTTTCACAAATATAACATCTTACTTTCGTCGACATGTCTAGATCCGCCATTTTTAAAGATGTTTCCATACCTGGACTCCATAATCAAGTCAAGTCACTAGGAACTCGGTTTGCTCTCGAAAACAAACATCACTTTGCTCTTTTTCCCTCTACTATGCACTGATGTCTCATCTGGACCGCAACTGTTTCCGTATGGTGCAGGCAAGTGTTTTGTATATACAACTGTACTGCATTAAGCTTTGATATACTACTATCGTAATTTATTGAAATTATATTGACCTGAACTGTACAGTATAGATCATACCAACTCCAAGGTTCAAGGCTATGTAGATATTAAGATACGGGAATAACAGGCATTATCTGTGGCGGATATTTCAAAATGGCGGATATATTTTAAAATCAATGAAGGTCAAAAGTGATGTATTTGAAATTATCGCATCTAAAAAACATACAGTTTGTCATTGACTGTGTGGCTCTATGTTATGTAGTTCTTGAGATATGGAAACAATGTGCTTTGACGGGCGTCATCTTTAAAAATGGCGGGTGTAGGCGTGTAGATGAAGGTGAAATATTATATTTGTTGAAAGCGCTATCCTTCAAAAACGTAAACTAAATGACTCTATGTAACGAAATTAGTAAGATATCGTTACATTTGTATTGACGTGACGACCGCCATCTTTAACAATGGCGGATGTGAATGTCGGGGAAGACCAAAACCAACAAATGTTAAATCTTTTATCCCTAAAACCTATATCAAGACACAAATATTATTGCTCTATATAATGCAGTTAATAAGGTATGGGTAAATTTTATTTGGCGGCCATTTTTTTAATGACCGCCATTTCTGAACGCAACAAAATATGGAACCAATCTTTAAAATGGTTGCCTTGGTGTGTATAATAGATGAATAAAGTGTCTTGTTTTATCCAAAAGTGCACAATTCCATAATTTTCCTGCACCTATACGCTAGATTAATTCCAGCAATTCTCCTTATATAAACGGGCATACTGCAATTCGATGTGAAACTATGGCAAGTATATAAGTCGTCGACGACAGGATCTCGCCTATGTGTGACGAAAAATACGGCAATGTGACTTACATCAATCGCTTCTCAAAGAACGAATGAAAAATGATATTCGGTAGGACATAATTTCACAAATACGACGATATTGATGGCATCATGTACAATTACTTTCGCCTCCTCCGGCAGAATATTTGGCTTGAGATTTTATTGATGAAATAAACACAGGTTGAACACTTGGGTTTTGATTTCACCCATTTGACACAAACCTTTACGCTTGTTCTGTTTCTTTAATGCTGCTTCTGTCACCCGATACGCCATCATAATGATGTCGTCTTCATCCATTCATATTTACTGCCTGTGTCAAATCGTAGGCCAGCTTCAAGTAGTATACATTACTAATGATTAGTCGAGGGAAGATGGATGTTTAGGTGAACTTTGACACTTCTAACCTTCTCTGCGTCATCGTTTCGTATTATAGTATCTATAAATAAATGTAAAATTACACATGCTATTTTTCACCAATTAAGAATTACAAAAGTACAGCGGCGCACTTAGGACTTACAGCAAAAAGAATAGAAGGGAAGAGGCACCACTAACGCTAAATATCGGTCGAAAAGTGAAGCCAGGGCAATTAGTGGCGCCACCCGGCGGCTATCATCAACGTATGTACACAAACATACGCTATTTTGAAGGCAATTATTTATTCTTCAAATGGTCTCTCGTATTTATAATGTTTAAATAAAATATATTGGACGCAGGAAATGTCACGTATATAGGTGCCCGTCGTATGTTGCGTCTACTTACCTGTTTACATTTGCGACTTTCCTATTTCTCACACTTGAGGTTGTTGTTATTTATCTTCAACAAAGCATGGAGGGAAATGTTGATAAATAAGTTCAACACATAATCTTTCTGCGTGCACATTCCGGCAGGAAGACAACTGAGTCTTCGGGTATTTCTTTGACGAGATGACGGCGCAGTCTACTTCGGACTTTATCCATATGTAGACCGTGGCTTGTTTTCTTGAAAGCACGCTCCATGTTTTCAACTGTAGACGCTAGTTCCTTAATTAAATTACTTGGAGTTACAAGTGCGTCTTTTGCATTCTCTAGCCGTTTTTAAGTAGCAGCACTTCTGTAGATGAACTTGTCGGTGAACCAATCAGGGTTTGCTGACATTGTTGACATAATTTGTCACACAGTTTCCTGGCCGTGTATCCTGCTATGTATGTCAAGGTGTTTTCTACCCGAATGGAGAGGTCTTTCGTCTCAACGTTGATATAAAAACTGGTCATTTATTCTGTTTGAGAGAAAACGGACAGAGGATCATCTTCATCGGCGGCGATGTGTTGACACGCAGTACTGACAGACTTGAGGTTGAGAAGAAAAGTGTCCCCGTCTTCCCTGCAGTTGATCTCTTTGCTCTGCAGTAGAATAGAATCAACCATTACCTGACGAAGGTATAGTCGGAACTGCTCAGCTGAAGTGTTGTCACTATGGCCACCCTTACCCCTGATTATAACAACGAGGTTCTCTAAGCAATCTTGATTTAGCCGGCTCGTTAGGAGAAACTTTGTTTGAAAATTGATGTGTAAATCGTCCCACAGCGACATAAGACTAGGAATGGTCATCAATTATCTGGGTAGACATGACAGTTTACGCGTGATTCCATACTCAAGTGACAAAAGCCACTCTATGGTAGATAGAAGAAACTCCTTGTGCCCAGATGTGTTTGACAAAGCAGTTCTCATCTGTTGTTTGTGCTTGAATGTCTTGTTGTTGAAACAGTTGAACAGATGGTCCATACGTTCCAAGAACAGTGCTATTTCTTCTGCATCCTCAGGGAGTGACTTCAATGTAACTATTATAGAAATACCAGCAGCCACAGAGTGAGAGAAGACTTGGGTCGCATATTTAACTCGCAAAGCCGAAAACGGGGGCAAGTCAATGTGCTTGTGTGTCAGTTTAGGAGCCATACACACAGCATTTCAGGAATCGATCAGGAAAAACTGACGAATGTAGCTCCACTCAATGCTTTTCCCATCTCTGTTTTCTTGAGGTTGTTCCTCATGTTTTTTAGTAGATGTGGTGGGTCGTACATGACGTAGATCTTTTTGTTGTTGTGGAGGAAGAAAGGCTTAGCCGCACTGACTCCTGGAAGTGCCTCAAGTGTCTTTCGATTATTCGACCCTTGGTCACACATGACCACTTTGATGTACAAACCAACGCTTGTCATCTAATTCACAGTCGTAACGGATTCTCGTCAATTTCAAATAACGGCACTGTCTGTTGACATTCCCATAACACCAGTTGAAGTACACAATTATCTAGATTATATTTTATCACAAACGCCCTAAATATTGTACGTAAATTACATAAACAACTTGCTAGTATCTCTCTTCTTCCACCAATTGTTACATATAGGTGAACATTCAATTCTTCTGTAGTCTAGTATACCCGTAGACTAGGCGCGTTGAGCAAGTGAATTCTTCGATTTATTGCATCAGTTATAAAATATACAGAATGCCAACAGTGATCTGTAACACAACCATGTTCAATTGTTTGTACCTTTCAGAAACCGAAAAAACACTTATTGGGACATTTACTTTTAGAATTGGAACAATTCGGTGCGCTGCACCAATATGTGATGTCGTATCTCTGTGCCATCATGTAGTTATCCTAGATAGCCGCCCGAGGGCACAGTTGCATGCCGGCTTCACTAAAACCAGAGGAGTGGTGCCTCTTTCCTTCTATTATTTTTGCAACACACTGGTGTACCACAGCACACCGGCTGAGAAGCATTGGCATAACGAAAAGACTTGTAATGTTTATTTTCGACATGACACATCTATTGTGGTGAAACGTCAATATCTCACTCAAAGTACCTAAGCGTGTAGTGTGAGCAGGCAATTGCATCACACCAAACACGCCCGTAACCAGGTTTCGTTGAGAGTTTTTTTAAATACATTTTGGTTGTTCACTAATTATTATGCATTGCAACAATTTCTGTTTGTGTCTACTCTACAATGAGGTAAACATGTAGATATAACACTTGAATCTAAGAATCACTATTATTATATATATTTCTTTAAAAAATTATGTAGGCCTATAACCATCTTTGCGGAAAAATGTAATACATACATGTTCTTCCTCAAAGTTCTTTTTATGAAATAGTGAAGCGATACGTCTTCATACACCTGCTCTGTTCAGCTGTCATTCTTTAACAGTAATTTCTGTCGCTGTTTTCACCCGTCTCAAGTGTACTTTATTTGTCATTCTTGTATCCCGGTTAATGCAGTGTTCTCATTTCCCAGTATAATTGAGGCCTGGCACTTCTCTTTTCTGGTTTCATTTACAGGCAGCTTGCATCCAACCGCTACATATCCATCTTCCTTACACCCACCCGCTTTGCTTCTAAACTTACTTATCCGGGCCTCTACATTCCGCCGTGCATTCAACCGTGCCTGCTGCATGTCTGCTTTCAGCCGTACATGGCTAATACCAAAAATAGATAAGCGAGCGAAAAATGAACAACTGTCAAACACGTTCCAAAAACGCCTTTTGAATGACTGCTAGTACCATTACGGTTCGTCGGATCCCAACAATATTGATGTTGTTTGGAAGTTTAAGCTTTCTGCTATTCAAACATATAAATGGTTTCCTGATAATCATTCCTAAAATTAACTAAAAACGGACCTACAACCGGGCCCGTTCCGGTGTCTTAGACACTGCGAACCATGTTGTTTCGTCGACACTGTTCACCAATCTACCGATTGAGGCACCACTATCTGATTTCATGGTATAAGCTACACCCACTTAAAAACGGCTGCTAAAATGACATACGCGAAGTAGGCGTGACGTCACAATCACGTATATCAACCAACCAACGCGACGAATTTAGACCCGTTGGGTGGCGTACGTTATTGTGACGTCACGCACACGTAGATATATATCGGTTTCGCTGCGATCAAAGCACATCAATATCGCCGCGGTTTAAAAGTGGGTGGAGCTTATAACATGAAATCAAGAAATGGTGAAGTGCGCATGTCTGAACCTATGCAAATTAGGAAAACAGCGACGCAATCGGAAGATTAGTGTACTGAGTACCCGGCGCTAACATCGTTCGGAACCGTCCAGAACACCGAAAATTGCGTGATTATAGGTCCGTTTGTCGGTGTTCTTTAAACGGTTACCGAGTAATCTAGATGACGCTAGAATAACAAAACTGCATCCTTTCAAATGATACCAAGATCGTCGGGACAGGACGAGCCGCGAGGGTGCTAGCGACCGTAGAATTTCATGTTTTGGACGTGTTCTGAGTTGTTCATTTTTCGCTCGCTTATCTATTTTTGCTAATACCCATTCGGACAATGTCATACCCATATTGATATTCATTCCCCCAACCTGGTGCCCAACTCTTCTCTCTGTTGTCCAAACGTATATCACTTCATGTCGCCCTGCTCATTCTTCCCGAAATATCTTTCTACTCCTCCAGCGCTTCTTGTGTGACCCATGTGTGTTTTCGGCTACAGTGGGCATATCATTTGCAAACATAGTCTTCTTAATAACATTATTTTGTACAATTGTTTCCGCTGATTCACCCCAGTATGCAAAATGTTTACATATGCCAACTAAACTAAACAAGACATGAATTAGTGTATAACGTTTTATAACAGTACAATACAACATTTAGTTTCGTATATTTACACGCATGCCTACACTGGTACACAACACACAAAACACATCAACACAACATACACACATTATTTAACAGACAACCAAAAAGACTGACACAAATATTTTTTTAAAAGATTTGTTTTTATGTAAAAGGAACGAGTATATGCATAAAGAATACGCTATTTTTTTACATTGGGTAGCTCCCACGATGGCAGCCAATTTTAGTCTTAAAGTGGAGTCTCCCACCCCACAGCGATTTGTTTTGTATTTTGTTGATATTATGTAAATTGTTATTGTAAATTTGTATTAGTATGTACGTCTGTGTATATTTTTGTCTGCTGTTGGGATAAATAAAATGCAATCAATCAATCAATCAGTCAATTAATTAATCAATCATCAACATGATGAAAATTTACGGACTAAGTGTATTTCCTCTCCTCAAATCGATAGTATTAACTTCAGACACGTCAGACTTCCCTTGCAGATCCATCACCACTATTTCTTTCGTCCTCTCATACATACTTTCTTCGTTCTCGTTTACATACCTTTTGCCATCCTGACACCCGCTTCTGGTCCGCTTCTGGTCCGTTGCCGTTACCAACTCTCTCCGCCCTGCGTCATGATAAGCCATCTAAATGGCAACACGTATCAGTACAATCATGCTGCAAACGTGACAAGGTCACCTCACAGATTATCCGTATCTAGGTATAGGCATCGTAAACCCACTGGTCAGCCCCTGAGCAAACCTTTTAGTCACATAAGGGCCGCTGCGTTGGAAGGGGATGCTGTTTAAGCATTGGCGGTGATGCGATGGGATTTACGGTTGGGATTACGGATGTAACGTAAAGTTCTGTCGCGTAGCGCCATTTCATCCCGCTTCTGCAAAGTAGATGAAATCTCTCTGGATTAACCCGGAATACGACTGCGGGCAACAATGGAAAACATTTATGACACTTGGAACGACCAATACAGCTATCGAAGTTGTAAGTAAATACGTTGTTCGAGTTTTATTGTAGGGTCTATGTAATAGCGGGACCTCAAATAGCACTAGGTCCTAGGACGCGGGCGTGCGTGCATGCATGCGTGTATGTGAACTAAACTGGTGAAAAGGTTCAAGTAATCGATACACGATAGGCCAAATTTAACTTTACCCATTGGACAGTCTCTGGGATATGCCATAATTCATCCAGTGCCATAGTAATAGTAACGTGTCTATCCTGACCATCAACATCCCGTCTGATATTGTTAGTTGTGCCGGTGAAATAATTTCTGACTTTCTTTTAGTAATTGTCCAAGTCGCAGCTTGCTAAAAATAATGTTCTGTTGACGTACAATATCTTCTAGTGAACGTGCCAGCGTTTAAAGTAAAACATAATTGATAATATTTGACGAGAGGAGGTTCTCTATTCGGATCGATACAGACGTTTGCTTATAGCAAGGCACCAATGCACAGCGTTGTCGTCACACCTGAAATCGGCGACTACCGCGTCAACCATGGCAAGGTCTAATATGTGTGTGGGCTTCGTGATGGGTTGACTCTGTGATATACTGCGTGTTAAGGAAATATACCGAATGTCGCATGAGCACATCAGTTTGAGTATCAAAGTGAACATTTAAATCACGTTAGACATTTACAAGTGCGCTGTATGTGCATAGGCACAGAGTAGGCCCACCCGAAGTACATATTCTTTTCATTAAACCTCGTTTTAAAGATTCCACAATTTGGCCAATGTTCTGCTGACCGTCTGATATTAACCACCATTGTTTATATATCAAACATCCATTTGTTTTTTTAACTAACTCAGAATTTTAGGATTGTTTGTGTACACGTGGTTGTTATAATTTATAGCGTAGCTAATCATTTAGGCGAACAATATAGTGTTGGCAAATGTTTGCTCAACAAACAAGTCAATTCATAGCAAGTTCACGACGAACTCGCAGCAATGAACGAAACAGAACATTCAGTTGGTTCTTGCTGACGATCACGTACATGCAACTGTTAGATCAAAGAACAAACGGTAATATGCAGATCAGCAGTTTATTCAGACATCATCAGACCTTCCCTGTACTTCCAACCTAGGGTCGGGTTCTCACAGCTGCTAATCACCGAAGCGCGGGAACCGCAAGCTGATCACGTGACCCTACCACTAGGTCACCGTCGTTGACCCAGAGCGCGAGGTAAACGCTAGTGTCCTGTCACAATACTGTCAAACAGTCCGCTATTGCTTACGGGAGCAACGAAAACATGTCGGTTTAAATAGCTATAAGGATATGAATTGTGCAGTTATTACACTACGTTGTATACAGTGTAGTTATGTCTCGCAACGATGCCAACTCGCATTGGACGCTGCATGGTTAATGCGTGATTTTACAGAATACATCTAACAGATTTACCTCCTTCCACATAGAATGGTGCCAGTCTCTTTCTCAGTCTCAAAACGCTTCATGGATTATGTGAAAGACTAAATTTGTGAGTTTCCAATGTCAAACCTATGGTCTTGCCAAGATGTTCAGACGACTCAACGTCAACTTTTGTACGTTAATTTACAACTATTGAGTTAAATCAAACATTGTAAAATGTCTAATGGTCTAACTGGTCATATAATTGTTTTATGTATTTGCTGTCTTAGAACGGTTACCAACATTAGAGTAATTAGAATTTTTCTGATCAATCGATATATTAAAATAAACAGAATCTTTGAAGACTTCGTTGTTTTGCAAACCCAAAACATGAATTTCACTGTTTTACATTGTTAGTCAAATCTAGCCTCTCACAAAATTATTTGCCTGCATCCTGTATTTATCAGTACCAATAGAAGCTGAGTGTATTGTCAATAATGCGACAGTATTACACGTGATCACGCAGCAAAACACTTATTACAACTAGATGGCTCCTATATTGATTCTGAACATGACAACAATCGTGAAACAAACATTCGCAAACGTGTCCTCATATATATATATATATATAACAATATATATATATATATATATGTGTATAACAATACTAATACTACATGGAATCACTTGTAAACAACCACTCGCTACCATTCAGTGTTAATAGTTCAAACAAATATATATCTTCAAATTACCAGATTGAGAAGATATACGTTGCATCTAAATAAAATGTATACAGCAACACGTAAATAAATTATCGAATTCCTCATGCTACTATAACCAAAGACCAAATCTCCTTAATATTAAATGTGCCACATTTTCTAGTTTATCATGATTAGATACGTATCACAGTCAAATAATTTTTTTTTAAATGACATGTTTTGTCAAACATACAAATACAATTGCGAAAACAATACCCAAATCAACAATCACCCTGTAGGTATTTAAGTATCACAGTTGTGCTATAAAAAATACATGGTGGATCTACTTCTAAACAGTGTCACGATATATATTTGGTCATACCGCGCTTAGAGACAAGACAACCGCTGGACACGATGTTAAACCGTTGCCACCGATTTCAAACGCTAGATAGTTATACAGCAGTAGTGCAACACCGGTGGATTCTGCGGATGATCTCCACTGAATCTACAGCCGGGTTGCAATACCGGGGACAGGATGGCCGTCAGAAGGACAACATTACATTTTTGTCACTACCAAGGTAGTTATTTCTGTGTAACTGGCCAATTATCTGACCTGCAATAAAACAGGACATCATGCTATGGCAAGCTAAAGAAACAACACGTCGCATTGAAGTTATCCATTTTATAACTATCTCATATAATATAAAAATATATAACTATCGGGTACAATTTATACCGAAAATGTATCAACTTTAGCTATACGTTAATTTTGCTGACTAGTTAAATTATCTGTAACAATGTACTTTAAGATATGAGGAGAGTCATGTATCCAAAATGTTGCTTCTGACAAGCCAAACGATCCACGATAGTCATCCGCTCTTTGCATCTATGGCAACTGCTTGTTTGATTGTCTGTCAGTGCAAAACGTCGGCAGCCTAAACATGGTGATTTCAGTTCCTGTTTAACAATAAACGCGGAAGATATCACTGACATGTGTGTTCGCGGCAGTGCGTCACTCACAAAAACTGCCTTCCAACATTCAACAGTTAGGTGAATATATATTTTAGTAGATAATAAATATCATCGACGATACACAACATAGCCGTATACGATTAAACATGACTAGAAGAATGAGTAAATTACGACTCCTGCTTGATAATATATGTCCCAGGTTTTCATTGTGTTAAAGGGTAAAGTGCAATGAATGAATGTGTGGCACTGAAGCACGCATGTTCATATTTCCCGACAAATTTAAACAATTTATCAATACTTTAACAATTATTTTCGGATAGTAGTTGTTAGTATTATTGCGGAATGAAACTATTGTTGGTCAAATTTATCTGATCATCTGTTGTATGTATATACTTTTCACTACCAACTGAAACGAGCATGTAACAAATCCTGCGGTGTACGTTTACATTACATACAAAGGCAGTCAACAACAAATTGTCGGCATAACGACAAGGAGCCACCGTTAACATTGACGCCACTGTCCTCTTTACCTACTTCCGGTAGAGGATATCATTTTTGTTTGTATTTTTTTTTCTGTGCAAATATAAACAATCTACAAGCGCAGTCGCAAAACACGTGGATGTTGTTCACATGTAGCGTAACTGTGTGGGTTACGTTTCTGCTGCGAAACGCAGAGCGTGATTACAGTTTATCGTTATCAGCCATCTTCTCGCTGTTCTAATCTCCCCGTTGTCTTCGCTACAGCAGTAACACGCTGACGGAGTAGGTGATCAGTGATGCTATCGCGATATGACATTTCACCCAGAATCCACCGCACAGGACCGTGGTGGCTGCGCCCGTCAACATCTTGTTATTACAGTTGTTGGTGGTACAGCATTCCTTGCATTGCTACAAGTGAAAGAATCGGCGGTTTACCTCTGGTTAGTAAAATGCCAGCAGACGTCAAAGTGCAATACGTAATAATGTAACAACATAAAGTAAAAGAATGTTTTCATTAACCAGACTGATTATCTGAGAAGCGTATGGCAAGATGGAGACTAACGATCACAGGGAAGCGTTGTCACACACCCCTGTGACTTTGTTTTAATAGCGATCTGACGTATCATATTATTTCAAGTTGTCTATGAACATATCATGCTAGTTACACAACTTCATGGTCATATAAACCGGTACACACAAAATCATAGCATATGATTTGGCAGGAGCCTCAACGAAACAAACGTAATAAAAAACTCTGCCCGGACGTAATGACATTACTACACAATAGCCACGCTGTTAGATAAACCCTCAACTTAGAAAACGTGCACTTGATAAACGGAGATGTACATACTGTTGTCCCGGATGCGGTCATGCAGTACTCTTCTGTGTAGGAGGTTGAGCACGTGACATTGGTGCACGAGCGACTGTGTTTCGCAACGCCATCGACTGCTATCTCGATTTCCATCTGGTGACAAACATATCCATCGATATCATGTTCCACTTGTAAGTATGTGCAACATGTAGGTGATGCTCACGTCTAGCGCGTGCGTGCGCGCGCGCGCGCGCGTGTGCGTATGTGTGTGCGTGCGTGCGTGCATGCGTATTTGCGTGTGCGTGTGCGGGATTTTTTGTTACAATTTGTTTACCACGGCTGCGAAACCTTTAGTGATTAATATACGACCTTTTGGAAGAAAAGTAATACCTCTATTGTTTCGAATTTCCCCACTGTTTACGGTGTTTTAATGCTTTAAATTTTTTTCTTCAGATATACGACATAATATACGCCATTTACAATTTTGTAGGGGAAATTATATCCTGCGTATGCAAATAGCGTCAAACCAGACGAGCATTCTTATCTGAACTAGCGTTATTTGTCCAGTGGAACCTCGATAAAGACTAGACAAAAACTAACTGAATGGCGAGGTGATCGTATTAGCGAGATTTTTTTTTCCTCATATTCTTTACTGATACATAAACAAGTTGGGAATATTCTAGGGTGACATTAATTGCAAGCTGGCTGTATTCCCGAGGTGACTGTAAAACGAGGATCCACTGTATGTGGGGTAAACTAAAATGTTTGTTGGTCTTACTCACCCAGCATCCGTAGCCAGAGTTAACCATGCACAGCGTCGAGTTGTCGTTGCTGAGAGTGTTACAGTTGGACCCATCACACACCTTGCACATAACTGTAGATACAAGAAGAACCAAATATACACGAGCAAATTGCGTTATCGATGTATGCAATGTATATAATGTTTATTTCTTTATTTGATCTGCTGTTTTACAGCAGGTTTTTGGTAAATGCAGTCATGCCTGTTCTATTCAAAAACAAATTTCTCAGTTGAGACAATAACGACTATCTTATCAAGACAATATATCAATTGCTATAAATTTATATCTTGTTATGACCCTAACAATAATAATAATACATTTTAAAATGCTAATTCCCATTTGGCGGATCGATGCACTGTACAAATAAAATGGTACACACGGCAAGCTAATGTTGTTAATGTATACTATACAGAACAATACAAATACACAAATAAATATATAAATAAAAAGTAAACCTTAAAATCTGGTAAAACGGTTAATACTAAATATTCAACTAATGTTCATCACGATCAAATATGAAGACATTATTTTTTAAATAATGCAATTATAAGATAAAATGGTGCAAACGATGACAAATTATATTCGCGTGCCATACATGTATTTTTCCGCTGGCAGAACTGGGCAACCGGCAATGAGCAAAAGCAGAATTTAGTGAATAGCATATATCAAATGAGAAAGTACCGTATATAGTAGCAAGTATGATCAAAAAAGTAAATATTGTTTATGTTATATAAACACTTTCTTAAAACAGTTAACATGGTTGTTTAACTCAAAGTGCGACTTTAAACTGTATGTCCACCAGTGCTAGTTGGTAATGCGTGTAGTGGGTGAAGGTTGAGTAATGGAACAGCCATTAGTGGGTGTGTTCACTTGATTCACTCACCTCCACACTCGGTCTTCTCATAATTGGCGGTATAACCACTGGAACAAGTGTCACACACCAGCGGTTTGTCTTTGCACACGCCGCAGTTCTGCAGACTGCTACACGCTGCAAGAACATACACTATACAGAGTAACAATGTGGATCATTGAATGAATAACCAATATAAATATGTTTGGTTTGGTTCCTTGTTGCATAAATAACAAGTCACACCATACTCATTTATAATGTTATTTATTGACTTGAATGTACCAGTCTGTCTACCAATAAAATGCTAATATTTCTATGCACCAGAATTTGCATTTATTTCTATTTAGAGAGACTATATTTTAGCTTTGAACATGTGTGCCTTTATTAGATTATATGTATAAATTAAGACGTAGTGTTATGACATTTTTATAATAAAATCGAGAGATATCTCTACAATACTCTGCATACGTATAAGTTTAAGATACATACTCACTGACCAATTATATATTTGTATTGTTCCAGACGCCATGCACACACTGTTTAATTAATTCATTTTTAACCTTTATTCACTTTGCAATTATAATATATATATATTTGTCCCTCTTTAATATTATATGTATCATACTGTTCTGGTAGGTGAACATTGTTATACAAAACACAGTATACGTACATAGACATGCAGATTTGTCGTCCTTGAGAGCGTGTCCGGCGTTACAAGCCTTACACTCGTGGTTTCCGTTGCTGTCAGCCTCAGTGCACACGGAACACTGATCAAATGTCGCCTCCGGGCATGCTACAACCATTCCAGCATACATGAATACGAGAAGCTCTTTTCATAACACCGATGGGGTACTTTTAAACTGCCATGTATTATTACATTGGATGTCCTATATGTGACCCGCAACAGCGAACCGGGTCGTACAGGCGTATTCTGCACACGAGCAAACAAAAATAGCTATCCAAGTCATATAAAATCAATGCTGTGTTTTGTCGGAAATGTATAACTAATAATGTCATTCTTCAATGTCCAGCTTATTTTTCTGGACTAATTTTATAATGCAAAACTATTAAAATCCCCGTATTTACGAGCCCACATATTAAACAATAATACAACATATGAGTCAAAATTACCTCGTTTAACAAAACTGCACTTTATAAAGTTTGCTTCAGTTTTATCAACAAAGCAAACACAACTGAAGTTATTTCAACAAATAAGGTGTCACCTTAAAGCTGGCGATATGTGGAATATAAAACGATACAAAACCCTATTTCACAATTTTGCAGCTTAATACCCACTTTGCTGTGGCATAAGTTAAATTTGTAGGCTGTCATGCTGGTTTCGAACTGCAGTGGAATGCTTCAATTACGAGTTATCATGCAATGATTAGTGCTGTACAATACGGCTGAATGAATTGGAAAATGTTGTGTGTAAACTGTCTGGTTAGATTATCTTGAAACAAAACAAGGAGCGTAAACGGTAATGTACGCTTTGTGAGATGAAGAAATATAAAATATTCCAAATTATACATTTAGCGTATGTACAATCAATTGGCAATGGTTGTAGTCAACTTAGTGTTCTTACTCTTGCAAGCCTTGTTCTTGTCCATGACGTAAATTGACTGGCAGGTGGTACATGTTATGGTGCCCGCTGACTGAGAACACTTGACACATCGAGCCGGGCAAGCTGAACAGATAAATGATTATCACAGTTTAGTAGTGATATTAATGACTGTAACGCGTACATGTTTGAGAACGTTGTGCATATAATAATAATAAGGTAACTTCTAGTTCGCCTAAATCGTTGGAAACCAAACTCAGATGCAAAAAGGGTTTGTCAATCTCAGAATCCGTAAGCAGTATTCGGGTTGTCAGCATATGGATGGATACACCAGGGAGGTATGATGGATAAGCAAGGTTATAAAGGTAAGTTTTTAAATGACGGCGAAAGTATGTTCAACTGATATAACACTAAGAGGGAGCATATCACAAAAAAGCATATTATCTGTTTTGTATTCTCCCAATTGTATTTCCTCAGCGTCGGTTACTCTCTATGATGCAATGGCGTCCTGGTCGAATTAGATAACACACCATGATGGGTGCATTCTGCGTTGTGTAGAATTGATTGAATAGAAACCAGTATACATGTTTCTTTTGCATTGATATTCCATCCTATTGAAAACACTTAACACTATTCATGCAGTGGCGCACACATTCTATAATATTGGGTACGATTCGCTGTCATACGTCATATATGTTATTTGTCAACAATGTAGCTATTGTAAGTATATATTATGTAGATGACTATATTCTCCAAACTACCACGTATCTTCTTCCTTCAAGGCATGTTGGGCGTCAACATAGCTTCACGCAGTCGTGCTTTGAATGATTCATATTCAAACGTATGACGTTGATATGTGTATGTTAGGTAAACCGCGAGGTTTCATTTTATTTTAACAATGTTGTTGTAATTATTTTAAACGTGTTTATATGACACACCAAATATAATGTTTTCTCACCAACACCTACACTCCCACGCACCCACGCACCCACGCACCCACGCACCCACGCACCCACACACCCACACACCCACACACCCACACACCCACACACCCACACACCCACACACCCACACACCCACACAACCACACATCCATACACAAACACACCCACACACAAACACACACACGGGGTGATACCCGCACGCACGCACGCGCACGCGCACGCGCACGTACATACACACAGACACACACACACACACAGAGACACACACACACACACACACACACACACACACACACACACACACACACACACACACACACACACACACACACACACACACAGAGACACACACACACACACACACACACACACACACACACACACACACACACACACACACACACACACACACACACACACACACACACACACACACACACACACACACACACACACACACACACACACACACACAGCTTAAGCACGGTTCAGCACACTGTCGTTTGGTGCAGCCAAGCTCCGAAAAAAACTAACTTTGGCAAGACTTGTCATCCATCATGACGTGCTGACTTGCGCACTTGGAGCAGACCATGGCTCCGTTGCTCTCGCTGCACTCTATACACTTAGGAGGGCACGACGCACACTGACCGTCGTTGAGTTGGTAGTAGACGCTACACGTGTCACATACCATCACGCCGTCTTTCTTCACGTCCGTGCATGTCTGGCAGTGCGCCGAACACGCTGAAAGGCACAAGTCTTCGCATTAAGGCAGTCGGTATATAAATACATTTCATATATTTATTAAACTTGTTTGTTAAATTTGAACACGGGGATCGGCGTGCTTTCAAACATAATAATGATAATGATAAAGTTGATGTTTATGATAGCAATAATGACAATGAAATCTTAGCGCCGATATCTTCCATAGAGACCCTCATGGCGCTTGCACAGTACAACATGTTGTTGAATTTGCATATCTTTTGTGTTTTGTTTATCTTGGTGATGGTGTATCTTTACCATTAAATGGGATCATGGTCATAACAATCAGGTTTCAATGGTGTACGGTATTTATAAAATAATATCGAAAATACGACATTACTGAAGTTGAAGGGACAATGTACTTTCATGTCAATGATACATTATACGGAACCGATTTATTTGCATATACACGTTAAGAGGTTGTTTATGGGAAATACATTCCCACTATTTTGCTAGGTACCGCTGCATTGTTATTTGTTACATGTATAACGCTACATATCTACCGTCGAAATGCAGTACGGTCTGTATACAGAATTTGCTATTTTGAAGCATTTCTGAATTAAATGACCGGACATACGGAAGAACATCTACGTATTATAGTCTAAGGTGTAAAACAGCAAAGTGACTGTTCCTGGACAAGACACATAGCCGTGTATCGTACCTTTGCAAGTCTTGTCAGAATCTTTGAGACCATATCCTGTGTCGCATTTGTTAGCGTTGCATTCTACCGTTCCTGCTGCATTCACTGTGCATTGTTGGCAGTGGTCGGGGCAAGCTGGCAATCAAAAGCATACGGGTTTAGACGAATACATAATTGCAAAATGCGCCAGTTTGATAAGATTCGTGTTTTCAATGTCACGCTACCTTTCACGCAAACTAAGTGGGATATACTATGCCATTATTCGTAAACTTTCACATCAGATGTTATTGACTTCTATAGAGAAGCACGCTAAGTTTTCAATAAACAAAATGTGTGCGTGCGTGCGCGCGTATTTGTGTGTGCGTGTGTGTGTATGCGCTTGTGCGTGTGTGTGTGTGCTTTGCGTGTGGGTGTGCGTGTGTACGCGCTTGCACGTGTGTATAACTGTGCAAATTGGTGCTAACTGGTTTTATTTTCACAACACGACTGACATATAAAACGGTCATAAACATCTAGATGACAGCGCAAAGACAGGAAAATAATTTCACACAAGCCTGCATTATTTTAACTACTAAGGGTGACCTTTTAGTGCTCCCATTGGAAAAAAATATATACACGACTTCTTTTGAACTACATACATACACACACACACACACACACACACACACACATATATATATATATATATGATATGATATGATATGATATGACGTCACTAACCAACACAAGATTTTGTGGTGCTGGCGTAGACATGGCGGATGTCACACTGTCCAGAATCGCACTTCCCTGCTCCATTTGTGTTGCAGACTTTGCAGTTCGGGTCGCAGGCTACAACACAGTTTTGCATTTGCCAGAAGAGTTGTACGGCTCATTACCGAACAGTTATGAGCGGAAACATAGTATCAGTTGTGTGTCTGAATGTTGCTTGCCATTATAGGCCCATGGTATAATCAATCAGAAATGATATTCAATACAGTTTCGACATATTTGTAGGTTTCACAAACTGAAAGTTGCATTCTGAGATCGCGCATGTTTTAAATAGAAAATTAATGTCCAGTAAATCAACATGCCCCATGCGCTATATATCACTTTCCTCATAACCATATTATATACTTTTTCACATAATGTTAAGATAAAACGGCGCAAACGACAAACAATTATACCCGCGTGCCATACGTTTATTATTCCTGTGGCGGCCGGACATGGCGAGCGGTAATTTTGCAAAACGTAATAAATATTTATCTAATAATAATAATAATGTTTTATTTTAGACAAACAATCAGTAATAACACACACAATGAAAAAAGTAACAAACATGATCAAATAACTAAATTCTGATCATGTTAAATTGGTAGCTTAACTTAAGATGAAACGTTAGCCAGATGGTGTACTGTAGACCCCTACCTCCGCATGTCTTGGCTGTGGCGTCGAGTGCGAAGCGGCTGTGACACTGGCCTGAGTCACACTTCCCTGCTCCATTGGTGGCACAAATGTTGCAGTTGGGATCACAGACTGCAAGGAACGAGGGAATATCAATAGTGAAAAAGGTAGAAATTACAAGTGGTGTTTAATGTTATATGAACGTTTGGCCATAGAGAGTACGTGTCTATGTAGTTTTGAAGTCTACAAAATATGTTTTGCTGATTCCCTCTCTTCCCTGTGGGACGGGACGCGTCACGCATATCCCATCGAACATCACGTCTGGCTGCGTTCTCCATTTGCGCACATTTCCTGATATATCTTCACACAATTCAAACTTCTTCTCTTACCCCGTTTTGCTCTCTTTCACTATCTCTTTAACTACAACTGTGGGTGAATTTGAAATAATATTATATAGAAAAGCGTTTTTTTATAGTAATCTACGCATTGAACAACTTCACAGGGCGTGTTAAATTCCACACCGATGTTGCAAAATGCTGCTGAGTATTCAGAAACACATCAATATAGAGAGCTTGTGCGAATCAACTTACCTTCACACGTCTTGTCTGTCGTCAGTCGATAGCCAGTTACACACGTGTCGCATTTGCCCGGATCAGTTGAAGTACAACTGACACAATTACTGGCACAGTCTGCAACGAATATAATCATTAACTACCTGGTATCCCATTGTAACACAAACATATATGATACAGATGCTTCTACTATAAACACTTTATGATATTGAAGGTTAACAGAGAGAACTAGCATTCCATTTTTAAAAAGTAGGTTGTTTGAAATATTTTGCAGAGAGCACTGGAGTAATGTAGCAATGCTTAGATATAGGTAGAGACTCCAGATTTATGTAGAGATGTATGGAGTTTTGGATAATAAGGATAATATGATAATAAACTTCTATAGTGCATATATCGTCAGAAACCTGCGCACAGAGGCGCAACGAACGAGAATCATCATATAATTAACATAATAACACGTCCATGGTGAGAACAGACGTTTTGTGGAACCATATATCTTCATGTAATGATAAATACGTTTGTTCCTGATTAAGTTTAGTTCCTCGGGTAGAACTAGGTAGGTTTAATTTGTGTGCAAAGATGCATGTTATTCTGCGAACAAAACAAAACAAATTTCTAAACATTATAATTTGAGGTGCACAAAGAGTACTAGCGTTATGCGGATATAATTGGAGTGATTTAAAAAGAACAGAGGCTATGTGGGAATAATGTATAGTGCCATTTAAATTTTCTAGAGAAAATCAGTCACTCGGAAAAAACTGGAATAATGTGTAGAAACCTGTAAGTTAGTAAACTTGTCTGGTGTTGTGTACACGAAGAGAACTATAATTGTTCACCTATTTACATGAAGGGATATAATAATACTTCTTAGTTTTAAAATGTCACCTCCACATGTCTTGTCGGCAGTGTTGACTGTCGCTTTCGCCACGCATATGGAACACTCGGCCAGGCTTGTGGTTGGGTTGTAGGAACAAGTTGTACATTTATTAGGACACTCTGAAACCAGACCATATCTCACACATGTTACGTGTTCAAAACATGTCCACACAACTGCGTGCGGTGATAATGATAGGCTTTGATGTATTCTTCGAATTACAGCTCCGCCTCTCTGTTAGCCATGTGTAAATGTGGTTTGGGCGTTATACTGATATCTGGCAACGGGCGGTGCAGATGTGTCGGCCGGCTACTGGATAAATAAATGCAATGACATTTGTTTTCGTAACTGTAGCTGTAGCCGTCTGACAAGAAACACTAAGCAAAATGAATATCATTTGAATTATAAGTTGTCGGACTTCTTTTGTACAATAAACTGAGCGTCGTAGTAACTGTTGCGTAACTCTAAATATGATTTGTGTTCTATGTAAATGGGTACTGTTTTACATTGTAGCGCAAACATAATATTATATCAATCGCAGCTTTTAAACTTTATGCTAAAGTGTACTAAATATAGTTTACCTCTATTGCCATGTGGCAGGTTCGCACTATATGCGTGCATGAAGTGAAACAACGATGACATTTTTCCACCATTAGAGACGCAAAAATGTAGGTGTTCAGTTTTAACCCACTTACCCAAGCATGAATTCACTTCATCTGTTTTCTGTGTGTAGCCAGCTTTACATTGTCCAATGCTACATAAGGTCTTGTCTGTTGACCAGACACACTGCAGACAGTTTGATGGACATTCTGTAAACATAAACGGTTGGTTTTATGACCAGTCAGTAACGTATCAATAATTATAATAAATCATTTCCAAGTTTTCGTCACTTGGTAGTAGTCAATGGACGTTGGTGAAAATGCATTTGATCTGCAAGCACTTGGATCGATGGCAACTATTAAATCATACCATATTCAATCGTACATTAATTAAATTGGTAAATTTTACTGAGATGTTGCATTCGTAATATACACTGTTTTAATTATCACTACATGTCTCGAACCTTTACCACATAAGTTTTCCTCGTGAAAGTGAATTGAACGTGACTGTATTGTTTTGAACGTAGATTGAAAACATTTCAGAGAGCTTTGAATATCTATTGAAAAGCTACCGTAGCGTGTCGAACGAACGGGATAATGTTTTGAAATTCCTTAACCAACTGCACACATACCACATATGTTTGTTATTAGTATTACTATTATTATTATTATTATTGTACTCAACTGTTATTATTAATAATATAATTCCTACTGCTACTGTTAGTATTATTATCATATACAATACTGTGTAAATGTAAATTAAATAAATACAAATATTTGTTTTGAAAAACTGTTTTCGTTACTACCACCCACCACGCGAAGTGATCATCGTACAAATGCAGGGATAACAATTCTACCTTTGCATTCGTTATTTTCCAGGACATATGATGCTTTACAGCTCCGGCAGGTAGGGGTGCCAGTCGACGAGATGTCACACTTATTACATCCGGTACCACAACCTGAAAACCGACACATTGCAGCTGCAGAATCTTTGTCCTAGATATGCCCTACTGTATGTATGAAGACAAATCGATGTAATCAAATTAGTGTATGATAAAACCCAATTTATAGCTGCTCATGGGTTTTTATGTCATGGTTCTAAGAATGATCTGGCAGCAGTTTCCCGCTCACCATCCATTCATATTCTGGAATATACCCTCAAGTTATAATAGTACTGCCGTCCATGCTATTGCTGGCGTTTCTGGTACGCCCCATCGGAAAGTAGCACCAGCGTTTGATGGAGCAAGAATCAATGGATTAGATACAGCGTCCACCACTCTGTGAATCCACGACAAAGTTACACATTTACTTAAGGTAGTTTAAGGCCCCAACAGCTGCCAAATTCTCTTTCAAAAAACACAGGCAAAGTGGGAAGAAAACCTAAGTTACCCACGTTTATAAAAGTCAGTAGGTGGATTCGAATCTCACTGTTTTCGCCGGACAGTTTGGGGTTCCGTCCACCGCACGAGAACAACAAACTATGGGCTATGCAGACAGTATTTTTTC